>BLBF01000004.1:10777336-10823458 GCA_015471245.1 Laticauda colubrina | reverse complement strand
TGCCCTACATAAGAGGTACCACAGATAAAATCAGTAAGATACTACACAGGCATCACATCAAGACTGCCTTCAAAACAGACAAAAAAATAGCAGCCATCCTGAGGAACCCCAAAGACAAAATTGACCTGGAAAACCAAGGCATATACGAAATTCCCTGTACATCATGCCCGGCCACATACATTGGACAGACCAATAGAAGAATAAGTACCCGCCTAGAGGAACACAAAAATGCAGTAAAAAAGCTGGAACACACCTCCTCACTAGTCCAACACATGAAAACCACAGGTCACAACATCAACTTCAATGGCACTAAAACCCTGGCCACTATAGAAAACCCCAGCCACAGAATCATCAGAGAAGCCATAGAGATTGAAAAAAGACCTGACAGCATGAATAGAAGAGATGATTCCACCAGACTGTCAATCATTTGGAAGCCTGCACTCTCAAATAGAAAGATCTCCATGCCACAAGCCAGGCAAACACCTGGGCACAAACAGACACCTGGGCACAAAAAGACTATATGCAGTTCAGCTTTGTTCGGGTATTATCCCATGTCATTGTAGTTGTGCTTTTAAAGTTGTAGCAATGTTTCGGCAGAATCTCATCTGCCATCATCAGGCTTCTGTATTGAGTTTGTCTGTATTCATATGCATATGCATATGCATATACATATACATATACTTATACATACATATATATATATATGGAGAGAGAGAGAGAGAGAGGGAGTATTCAGTTTTTTTAGGGTATTTACCCAAGTCATCATAGTTGTACTTTCAAGTTGTAGCAACGTTTTGGCAGGATGTCATCTGCCATCATCAGGCTTCTGTATTGTGTTCGATGCCATCAGCAAAACAGACAAACACAATACAGAAGCCTGATGATGGCAGATGAGATTCTGCCGAAACGTTGCTTCAATTTCAAAAGCACAACTGTGATGACGTGGGAAAATACCCGAACAAAGCTGAATACCATACATGTAAGTACCTGCAAAAACTTAAGAAAAAATATATATATCAGCATTCCCCACTGTGCTGGACGGAATTGCCTCAGGGAATAAGTATTTGATAAGAAGGCAACTTGTTTGCTTTTATACCATGTTCTGCCTTACTCAACAGCGTTGATTTCCTATGTCCTCCTTCTGGCAGAAAACAAACCAGGGAGTGGAAAGAGAGATTCTGAATTTGGGAAAGGTGGACTAAATCTACACAATGTTAAAATTTAGCCCCAGCAAATTAATAGCATTATCATTTTACCTGCACCACTAAGACTCAAAAAAAAGCTACTATGATTTATAAGTCTGCAGCTCAGTGGCTGAATTTGTAGAATTCATGTGACTTACTTGTTCTCATTTCTGGTTTTGCACACTATGTGCAACGGTAGAACACAGCTGTCTAGTTTGTTGTGTGCTGTGTGAACACAGCTACTGTGTTGTGGGAACCAACCCATTAAGCTGATTCTCTGAACGATGATAATTGAAACCACGGATTAATGTGCTGTATGGCTTAGCCAACTAATTACGGGGCAAATTCGGCCCATGTTGTTCATTTATGGCTTCAAGCTGTCTCAATTCCAGAAAGTTAATTAAGTACATTATGTGAACACAGCCAGCATATTTAATATGCAGTCACGCATCTCCCAAACATCAGATTTTTACCCTGAAGTAAACACACATAAACTGAGGTTCTTCACTTAAGTTCCTGAGATGTTGGAAGTTCAGCAACTGCGCAGTCACGCAACCTGCGTTATGCACCATCTTTTTAAAGGTAACAATTCATAGAGGAGTCTACAGGAGTGAGGCAATAGCAAGTTTATCTTTGCTTTTTATGAAGCTACTTCAACCCTTCCCCCCCTTCCTCCCCCCCTTTAGGATACTGCTCCTCTGCTGCCACCATGACCGGGGGGGGGGGGGGAAGGGGAAGGGGGGAAGGGAGGAAAACCAACAGAAAGTCAAGGACCACTAAACATGGCCGCGTGTGGCCAAAGACAGGTTTCGAGGATCACGAACCGCGCAGGCCAAAACTCTGACCTGGCGTGAGGGGGAGGGGCGGGTCAGGGCAGGGCAGTAATTGGATCGGCTTAGGATGGGCGGGGCCCGCTCTCCTCGCGGCGGCTGCCGTTGCATGCGCGTGGGGAGCGCTGGAATGCGCGGCGCCGTTTCGCCTGCCTTCGCCGTCGCCCTCCCCCCCACCGCCCAGCAGACGAGTCTCCCCCGCAGGCCCTTGACTCCCTCTTTGGCCGCCCGAGGGGGCTCCCCAGGCGAGCGCGAAGAAGAGGGAGGTGAGGAACCCCCGGCCGGGGCTAGGAAGGCGGGAAGGGGGAGGGAGGGAGGGAGGGAGGGAGGGAGGGGGGGGGTCCGTGGCGCGGGCGGTCGAGGGACGCGGGAGCGAGCTTGTGGCGCTGTCCAGGGCTGATCTGGAGGAGGTTGTTCGTGCTGCTGCCGCTGCTGCGCATGGGACGGCGGCGGAGGGGGTGGAGTGAGCGGGTGGGGAAAGCCGAGCCGAGCAGGCGGGGAGGACTGGCGAGCTACGGGGCCTCTCAGGCAGGAAGCCCCTGGAGGAGCTCCAGAGGAAAGGTCTCCCTCTCGCCGGGGAGGCTTGTCACCCCGGCTCCCCCTTCTCTCACCACGGGCCGTTATTTCCTTGCTGCAGGAAGAAGGGGAAGGAAGTTTGGCGGGGAGGAGCCGCCTCCGCTGTCGTCTCCCGTGCTGAGAGTTGCCGAGGAGGCCGCAGCAGCAACAGGAGCAGCCGCCCTACTTCGAGCTGGACAGCGATTTCTCGCCGTCCCCGCTTTCGGGCCCCTTCGCCGTGAGCTGTAGGTTGAGGGGGTGCGCGTGGATGTGTGCATGGGGCGCGCGTGCGTGTGAGACTTTGGGCTCTGCGTCCCGTGCACGGATGGAGAAGCCGAGAGGCGTTTTGGCACTGCCGCCGCCGCCTCGGCCCCCGGGAGGTGTGAGTGGGCCTCGATCGTCTTCGCCACGCTTTCCCACCAGTGCAGATCCATGGTCCGCTCTTTTTTCGCCTTCCGGAGCGGGGGAGCCCCCTTGATCTCTTCGACCCACGCCCTCCACCTCGCGTGTGACGGGGGGTGGCTGGGCGAGGGACGGGGCCGTAGAGTCGAGGAAGCTCCTTGGTTCAGGGTTAGGGGTGGAGAGGGATGGTTCTGGGGATTTTGAGGGGGTGGGGAAGGAACAAGGGAAGCAGCAAGGCACGAGCCAGTTCCCCCATTTTCTTCGGTTCGGGAGCTCCTTCAAGGAGGGAAGGAAAAGGGGAAAAAAAAAAAAAAAGTCCCCACCCGCTTTCGCTGCCGCCTTGGGGGAGGGCGGGCGAGAGAAAACTCGGGCAAATCTTCTTCGTCTTCCGTAACTTTCCTGGGAACCCGCTAGAAAGTTGTGGAGGAGCTGGAGCTTTGGGAGGAAAGGTTTAAAGCAAGGAAAAAAAAAAAGAAAAAAAAAAAAAGGAGGAGGAGGAGGAAAGGCAAAGTGGGAGAGGATGCATCTATCGCGAGCTGTGGAGGCCTTGAGTTGGCTGAGTTTGAGACTCTGGTGCAAGCAAGAGTTTTGCAAAGAGAACTGTGCTTTGTGCTCCTACTTGGTATTTGAGAAAATGGCCGAATGCCTATTTCTGGAATGCAACAGCCGCCGCTGCCGATGGTTGGCTGGGCTGGCAAGACACATTCATTTAGCGAGGGGCTTTTTAAAGTGCAAAGTTTTGGCCGTTTATCCGTGGTCCTAACCTTGTGATTTCGTTTATATATTTGCACGGGGGTGGGGGGTGGGGGTGGGGAAACTCAGTTTTGGTGGGGCTTCAAAATCAGTTTTATGGAGAATCTGACGGAAGGCCCCAGAGATTGATGCTCTTATTAAAATATGCCTTTTGGCTTTTGAAAGCTTTCAAATCGAAATATGGTTTGCTTCCTCTGCGAAGAAGCAATGTCAGATATAGATCTGAGAATTACTGATCTTTTTATGTTTAGACCAGAGTAAGCAAGCGTGTGTAAATTAAAATCACCCCATGCTGTTAGTTTAATTTCAAGACTGAATAGCCCACCCAGCAGGATTAGGAGTGGAGTAACAAGGGTTCATGGATTTAATTAGAATCTTACCAAGTACATACTGGTTTAAATTTTTGAAAATAAATTGATCAAATATGATTATCAAATATTCTTATTGATGTGGATTCCTACATACTGTAGTAAGAGTATAATAATGTAGTCAGGAAACATTAATTTTCAGTCATTTAATAATGGCTTTGTTCCTATAACACAGTCAACAACAAACTAGTGTGACACATTTTAACTAGGTATTTTGTGCGAACTCTGCCTGAGTTGTTTGTTAATGGTTCAGTGAGTTGTCCAACCGCAGAAAATTAGATTTATTCCATAAAATCCTGTGCAAACATAGGAAATGGCTATGAGGTTTTGTTTTTATTTTAGCTTAGGTTAACATGATATACAGATAAGACCATTATGGTTTGTGTAACAACTGTAGTTAAAAATTCTGGCTTAGCATACGTGAACCCAGTCAGTGTTTTAAAAAGTTGCATAAGGCCTTATTTCCAATTATATTGCTTGAAATCTAATTTCAGTGACAATATATAGTGCATCATTACATTTTTACACCTTAATAGAGACTTTCTCAAATTTGTCCGTGTGAACTGATAATTGTATTAAATAAAATAAATAAAATATGGAGCAGTTAAGCAGTGAATAAAATACAGAGCAGAGCACTTAACAGAGCAGTTAAGTTTGCCTGATAAAAGTTAACTTCTAAACAGGCATGATTCAAGATAAGCGAAGAATCACAGTTAACAAATGGACATTCTCTGGAACATTCTTTTTAATTGGCTCTTCTCTATGACCTTTATTAATCATTTTTTGGATTATTTATCCATTCTCTCCCAGTAGAAGTTTTTTGCAATTGAAATCTGAGGTATTTATATAAGTTTGAAATGTAGATACATCTGTGCAGGAACATATGCGCATTTAATTCAAGTGTCCTAGGTTTCTACTATATTTAACGGAAATAAGCTTAATTTGGTGTAGATGTCATTGATGGTCATAGTGTGATGTTATGTGCAAAAGAGGTATGCTATGGTTTGTTTCCAAATTATATCTCAAAAATGTGGTTTGTTAATTTATCGATTGTGTCTTGGTTTATTTGAAGAGTTTGAATATTTGAAGAGGCACACATGTTTTGTTTTTAGTTTCTGAGTCTTTTATGGATTGTTTTGTAATAGGTTCTAGCCAAATTGCAAGGTGTAAGGAGATAGTAACTGAAAACTTGACACAAGATTAGTCAAACAATATGTTTACTTTGCTAGTTTAAATGGCTCTTGCTTTTGGCTTGTTCAACCAATTGTGATTACATCAATTTATTTGATGCTGCAAATTAAGTCTGTTTTAAGGTGTTCACAAATGACTCTGTATCTTACGAAATAAAAGGAGTGACCAACTTTGTGTGATCCTGTATAATTAATTTTCTGAAAAAGATTATTTCAATACTGTATGGATTAATCAGCTTGATTTTAAGATAAATTTAGATAGATATGTTGTCAGTAACACTGCAATCTTAATCAAATTGTCCTTACTACAGTGTATTGCCTGAATTATTTTTTTGCTTTGTAGAATATAACTTCTCTATAAAAATGAAATTTAGTCAGATTTCTTTTTTCTTTTTAACAGAATTGTTGTTATGGCAATGCAAGTTTTGGGGCAATCTGGTGGCAGCAGCCTATTTTCTAGCAATACTAACCTTAACATGGCACTGTCAAATGACATGTATGACTTTTCTGAACTTTCCAAAGCCGAATTGGCAGCACCTCAACTTATTATGCTGGCGAATGTGGCTCTGACAGGAGAAGTTAATGGCAACTGTTGTGATTATATGGTTGGTGAAGAGAGGCAAATGGCTGAACTGACAACGGTGGGTAACACCAATTTTTCTGACAGTGATGGAGAAGGAATAGATGATTCACAAGAAACAGAGAATGATTCTGAAGGAATAGAAGATATGGATATAGAAGATCATAATGCGGAAACAACTGGACTATCAGAGTCTACTATTCCTCACTCTTGTAATCAAGAAAAAGTCTTTTCATTGGAAGCACCAGATGCTCAGGAGAGCGTAGATGACAAATGTAAGGGTTTGAAGAACAAACCATTTCGTTGCAAGCCATGCCAGTATGAGGCAGAGTCTGAGAAAGAGTTTGTCCATCATATTCGGGTACACAGTGCCAAGAGATTCATTGTAGAAGAAAAAGCTGAGAAACATGGCCAGGTTAAAGAAACTGACTCTAGCATTACAGAGGAGGTTGATTTTTCTAAGGGGCCTATAAGATGTGATCGCTGTGGCTATAACACTAACAGATATGATCATTATGTGGCTCACTTGAAGCACCATAACAAAGCAGGAGAAAATGAAAGAGTCTACAAATGCACTATCTGTACATATACAACAGTCAGTGAATATCATTGGAAAAAGCACCTAAGAAACCATTTTCCACGAAAAGTATATACATGCTCACAGTGCTCCTACTTTTCAGATCGGAAGAATAACTACGTGCAGCATATTCGAACTCATACAGGTATGTGTTGTACCTTACATTTTGAAGTCTGTTAATGAACTGTAATGAGCTTGTGCCAAACTTGCTTATATTTGTGCTTGTTTATCATAAGATAAATTATAATGGAAAGGTTTAACATTTCATTTTTTTGAAATATGTGGTCAGTTATGAACGCCATATGCTAATTCTTGCTGATATGCTGTGATTAATGAATAAAAAATAATAAAGCAATTTAATAGATTATATTTGCAATATTCATCCCATCAGACGAACAGCACTCCAGGTATGCTTTATAGATAGAATCCTCTGGAGTAGATTTGATGGTGACCGATGGAAAAAGGGATATCTCTCATTGTGAATGGAAGCGATTCCAATACTTAATGTAGGGAAAATAAAATTGGGCACCTACCAGGCATACTGTGTTCCTACTAAAAGCTATGTAGTACATTTCAGGACCACTTTGTTCTGGAACAGCCTTTCAATTTAATGCAGCATAACTTATTCCAGAGCAGTCAATTTATATAATGTTTATTGTACATACTATAGTTTGCAGTACATTCTTAATGTAAAATATTATGGTTTCTAAATTAGAGGATATTTAGGATTGGACCAACTTTATTAAAACATTTGCAACAGCTGTTAACTAAATGGGATGTTCTGAAAAATCAAAGTGGTAGTTATGGCAGTATGATTGAAACCTTGCTCCCTTTTGTATATATGTTTTCACATCCTTGTACAAATAGGTGGAGTTTTGGTTGCATTGCTACTACTGTCAGCAATGCAACCAAAACTTGACATTTTGGATTACCCTCATGGATGCCAATATTGTGAACCTCCAGAAGTATTAAGATGGAAAAAGAATGATGGACATATTGAATAAAGCTTTGAGTTGATCCAGCAAATTGTAATTGGTTTAGGTTTAGGTTTGTTAAGGTAAATTGCTTTGAAATAGATCATTCTTTCTTCCACTAATACCAATAACTAAGATTTAAAATATTTTAAAAGGGAAAATGTTTGTTGGTTAGGTAAAAATCAGCATTTGTTGACCTTGCATATTTTGAGGGACTTTTATTTATACATATTAAGATGATTTAAAAAAAATTAAATTTTAACTTTACAATTTTTAAAAAACTTAGTCAGTTTCCTTAGTCTCAATTGGGAATTCAAGATCACCAATGAATTTGAGTAATGGAGAATTCAGAACAAATGAAAGGAAATTTCGACATGGCACATACTGAAATAGTGCAATTTGCTGCCACAAGATATGGTGATAATATTACTTTGGGCAGTTTTCATACTCCTGATTCATCCATGCAGGTGTGTTAATAACCCTATGCCAAGATATAGAAACCTTATGAGGATAATATAAAGTAAAGAGCCCAACATTACAAAATAGACAACATTCAAAGAGCTGTTGAGACTGTCTAGATACCTCATTGTCTTCTTTTGTTCTGGCTCTTTTTTCCTATTGCACCAAATAAATAGATCATTGTGATTTTACAACTGTTATACAAGTAGTCCTTGACTTACAACAATTCATTTAGTGACTGTTGGAAGTTACAACAGCCCTAGAAAAGTGACTTTTATATGACAATTTTTCACATGACCATTGCAGCATCCCCAGGGTCATGTGATCAAAATTCAGACACTTGGTAACTGATTCATTTATGACGATTACAGTGTTCTAGGGTCATGCAATAATCTTTTGCGACCTTCTGATAAGCAAAGTCAATGGAGAAGCCAGATTCACTTAACAGCTGTGTTACTAACTTAATAACTGCAGCAATTCACTAAACAACTGTGGCAAGAAAATTCATAAAATGAGGCAAAATTCACTTAATGTCTCACTTAGCAACAGAAATTTTGGGCTCATGATATAAGTCAAGGACTATCTGTAATTGTTACCCAGCCACTTAACAAGCAAAGTCAAAGGGAAAGCTGGATTTCGTTAACAACCAGAACGTCGTAAAATGGAGCAAATCTCACTTAACCAATTTCTTACATAGCAAAAGGAGTTACCTTGGATAACTTGTGGTCATAAATCAAGGACTACCTGTACCAGTTGGGCATTTTGTAGGTCTATTTTATTTAATGCTACAGAGTAAGCCAGTAGGTAAAGTACATCGGAAGTATGTTAGAAGAAATAAGCGGAAATAATGAAATTGCAGTCTTTACAAATGAGCTTTGAAGAAACTTAAATTATTTAAACATTTTAAATAAAAATGCAAGTTGAAAATGTTTTCTAGATATTTTATCTCAATTTGCTTATTCTTGTATTTCATATCAAAACTAATCACATTTAGTCCCACGCATATTCTTCACCTCTTACCTTTGATATAAACTCTCTGTCCCCCTCTCCCTCTGTGTGTATGTATGCATATGTATACACAAACATATGTACATAATGATATAAATTAGATTTATACATTTATCTGATTTTACCTTTAGTTGTAACATATAACCTCATCTTTAACTCAATTGATACAAAGCTTTACTTTCCATTGTTTATTGGTTTTATTATTGTATTTGTTCATTGAAGAAAATATGATTGCTTTATAATTTGAGATAAATAGGATATGTTCAGTTTTCAGAGTCATGAAAATATTGTTTCTTATGAGTCACTCTATAACTCAAATCCATTCTCAGTTTCTATCAAGTTCTCCGGTATTCATCTCACTTGCAGTAGTTTAGAAGAATTAAAAAACAAGGGGAAAGTCTTTTTTTACTGGGAAGTAAGAGTTTTGTTTGATGTAGGAACTTATGATCGTAGAACAATCCCTGTTTTCCCCAGTTTTAAAGCAGCAGGCTAGGGCAATTGTGCAGTGATTTTCACAGTCTCGGTCATTCTAAAGTTAGAAAAAGAAGGGTGATGATTGCTGGTTAGTCATGTGATGGCTGTGAAAACTATAATGTGTAGGTGGGAGGAAGGGCAGTTGGAAGCTTCTGAGGGAGAGTATTTTCTAACAGCTTTCGCTCAAGCAAGAAAATTACTTTTTAGGTGAAATACGGCAGCTTGTGATAGGATCATTTATGTTTGCTGTATTTGCCAGCTATGTTGGACTCTGGCAAAATAATTATGACCCAGTACAGTGGTTTAATTTTCTATGACAACAGATTTTATACTTGATGTAATGCTCTGTTTTCACAGGCGAGCGTCCCTATCGATGTTCTATGTGTCCTTATTCGAGTTCTCAGAAGACCCATTTAACGAGACATATGCGTACTCATTCAGGTTGGTAAAAAACAGTTCAAGAGTTAAGAAGGTATTTATTTCAGTTACATGCAGGTTGCAGGCAGCATTTCACAGAGTTTTCCATATTAAACTGTTAAGTGCTGAAAACTAGCAATGCAGAGCTTTATGAGCCAAGAAAAAAACAAAAAGCAGGCTGTTATTTTGTGGTGCTAATTTGTGTTAAGTGTTATATATGTTTGTTGATGTTCAAATATCAACAACCAGACATCTTTCTTCTTAGGAAGATAAATATTAATTTTTGGTTAGATGTAAAATTCAGTTTAAATTAATCTTATTTTCTCAAATCCTCCAGGAAATTATATTCACTATTTTGGGATCTATTCAGTTTTATATATTTTATGCATCAGAATACATAAAGTGCTTTCTAAAGTGGGAGGGTGATAGACATATTTTGTGCCTGCATCTGTTTCTGTGTTCTGTAAGATGCTTTCCTGTATTTTCAAACACTTTTTAAAGGAATTTTTATGCAGTTTATATTTTTAAAAATGTGCTTGTTCAAAATTCTAAATCTTGGATTACTTTAATTGATTAAAGTAAGGGCTAGCAACTTGTCAGATCTCTGGTCCTTCCAAAACTCACTTAAAGTCTTAAAGGCTTGCCAAAGCTTGTAAATGTTTAGTGATTTCTGAAAATAATTCTATTTTAATTCAGTTCAGGTTTTGGGAAGCCGTGGTTATCATGTGGATTGCTGGAAGATCTGATATTTGAGGGTATACCATCTTGTTGACCTCATCTAAAATTACATATTGTGTTATATATTATATATGAATTGATTACACTGTAAAATAATGCCTTATTTAAATGGTCTTCTGAAGAATAAAAAGCTATTATAGACACAGTATAAAAGTAAGAGTTGCTGATGCAGCAGCAACAGCTTCTGTAGCCTGGCCCTTAGATTCTTTGCTGACCACATATCCTTTGTTTTGTTATTGACTCTTATTGACTCTTTAGAACCTGCAGTTTGCTTTTTAGAGTAGGAAGGCAATCCATTATGAGGATATAGAGATGCTGTAATCATCATCTCTTAGCTGTGCTGTTATAGCATTGAGTGAATGGTGTGTGTGTGTGTGTGTGTGTATATATATGTGTGTGTGTGTGTGTTTGTGTGTAGCATGCTATCTGTGATATGTGTAGTAGCAGTGCAAAAAGGCTTAAGCCCCTTTTTTCCATTTTGGCACATAGAAGAGAGTTGGTGATCTCTGCTACCTCTCACTATCAAGTTCCCCAAGCTCAGTGTAATCCACAATTCATTCGGTAATATTGCAACCCTGCTTCACCAGTGCCTTTGTGCATGTCTTCTGAAGCTCAAGGTTAACTGCAAAGAATGCTCATGAGTCTGGATCAGTGAAGCCCTGAGTGTAGAGCTTGCTTAGTGGAATACTAGTTTTGGGGATCAGGAAGGAAACCAATTTGAAGCCTGCGAAGCAATATTTTAAAACTCTTATTGCCTCATTTGCAGGATGTTTTTTGAACGTTGATGTTGTACTTGTATGTGTTTGTACTTGTATGTGTTTTCTTTTGGGTTGTCTGTCACTCATCTAAATATACAGCAGTATTGATAGCTGAAATCTATGCCCAAAATTAGGGCCATTGTAGTACTTCTACAGCCATGTGATGAAAATTCAGGCACTTGGCAGCCTGCCCATACTTACAAAGTGCTTACGAACTGCAGAAGTGCTTCAACTTCCCCCATCTATGCTCTTTTAGTTCCCTACATTCTGTGGCTCCTGCTGCCCAGCAAAGCTTTACCATTTTCTTCCTTCTGCTACTGACCAAGCACACTCAGGCTGGCCTTTGTGAGGAAGCTGCTGACTGCACTGTATCTTCTAGAGGCCATGTGTGGCCTTCTCCAAATCATCTGTAGCCTTGTGAGGTTTTGACCCCTTCCAAAGCCTTGTGAGAAGGCCATACGTGAGCTGGCAAGGCTGCATGCTGTTTGGAGAATAGTGCAAGTGGCCTTGGAAGAAGGCGTACTGTGGCCAACAGCAAATGGCCAGACTGGACATGCCTTTTCAGCAACAGGACAAAGAAGACAGTGAAGATCAGTTGGCATAGTGAAATACAGGGCAACCAAGGTCTTCTTGGGGGTGGGGGGATGGAGTGATGACAGATGCTTTTCTCTACCCTGTTGGAGTTTCCTGGGCATTGGATGGTTTCCTGGATGTTTAGTGCATCCTAAATACTGGCTATTTTGCAGTCTGCTGTGGACACTTCCTGGGCATTTAGCACTTCCCAGGATGTATTGCCTTTATACCACAGTGCTGGTCCAGGATGGGTGACTGAGGGTTCCAGGGGTGGCTGTGGCTTCTTTCCATGGCCTCCCTGTGATCGCATTACACTAAACACCCTCCCACAATTGCATATGGCCTGTCTTGGGCCTCCTCGGGCCTCTCCCAATCCCTGGAGGGCCACTGCCCCTGTCTGCCTTGAGCACCCTCTACTTAATAACCAGTGATTCTCATATAACGATGGCATGTGACATCTCATTTTATGACTTCTTCACTTCCAGTTCAGTTGTGGTGTAGTTTGAAGACTATTTGTATGGACTTTTACTTGTAGCAATTTATTGTAAACATTCCTTATTGTTCCTTCAATTTGCTTTGTTCAAATGTGAGTGTTATTGTCTGTTTGGGAGAATAGCACCAGAAGAGTGATATAAGCACGCTTGAAGAAAACTGAATTTGCATAAATGCAAAACACAAACCCACAAACCCTGTTCAGTTTGCTCAGCTACATAATTTTGGAAACTTTTTGAATCAATATGAAAGTTAAATTGCAGCAGCTATTCATCATCTTTGCTCAGAATGTTAAAGTAAGATACACTGATTTCCAAACTGTTGGATTTACATTCTCAATATTTTTTATGTTGCCAGGGGGTGGGATGGGGAAATTGTTATTCCTTCATGAGAATATATTTTCTTTTGGGGTATGTACAATAATTGTGTAAGATTATTCATCTATAATTTCCATTTTTCTACATTGCTTTCAATGGACCAGTTTGGTTTGGATTCCAAATGCTAATAATACTGTAGAGTGATCTTCTGGTATGTATATAACATAGATGGAATGTCTAATGATTTTTTGCATGGTTGTTTTCTTTCTTGTATTTTGTTGCTTTTTGTGAACATGTTAAGTGGAAAATCAAATTATTCTTAAATGCGAGAAGTTCAATAGCATGATGAACTGTATAAATCCGTAGCTGTAAATAATTTGTGATTTTTAATGTTATGGTTAGTAATTGCTTCTTCCTTGCTTTAGGTGAGAAGCCATTCAAATGTGAACAGTGCTGCTATGTGGCATCAAACCAGCATGAAGTGACTCGACATGCAAGGCAGGTTCATGATGGGCCCAAACCATTGGCTTGTCCCCACTGTGATTACAAAACAGCCGACAGAAGCAATTTCAAGAAGCATGTAGAACTCCATGTCAGCCCTCGTCAGTTCCTCTGCCCAGTTTGTGAATATGCTGCATCTAAGAAATGTAACTTGCAATATCACATCAAATCCAGGCACCCAGACTGCTGTGATATCACAATGGATGTCTCAAAAGTAAGATTAAGAACTAAAAAGAACGAGGTTAACACTTCTGAGAACATTAACACTGAGAGTAAACTAGAACAAGAACAAACAAAGAAAGAGTTGATTGAAAAGAAAAATGAGAGAGTTGTAAAGGAAGAGAAGAAAGAGAGTTTGTCAAAAGACAAGAAACCAACTAGTAGTGTAAATATAGGCCAGATCACAACAAGAAGCCGCAAAATAATTGGTGAAAGAAAGGAAGAAAATGTGAAAATTGAAAAAACTAATAAAACTAAGAAGGCAAAAAGAAAAGCAGACAATAGCTCTATTTCATTGACAAAAGATTTATCAACAAATATTGATGTAATAGTGAGAAAGAAAAAGAAAACTGAAAAAGTATCACCCAAGAGTCAGGGTGAAAGCAAATTGGAGGTGACCAAAAAGTCAAATTCTTGCCTTAAGAAAAACAAAAAAAAGAAATATTTGAAGAATAAAACTGCTAAGAACAATAACAATTCTCATAACAAAAAGAGCTCAGATGAAGCTTCTGTTCATAAAGAATGTTTTCTTATCCATGAAGGACAAAGGAAGACATCTGATACTTCTAGTGAGCAGGAACCTGTGCTTTTCATTGATGGAGAAAATCAGTTTGCACCTGTAAATGACATACATCAAGAGCTACATGAACAGCAGGTAAACACAAATATCCCAGCAGAGATGAAAAATCAAGAAATATGTATAGAACAAGAGGAGATTGCAAAAGATGTTTTAGAGAATAACACTGAAACAGTACTGGCAGTTATGCCTGGGACCAGCTCTGTGGATTCAAATACCACCATGGAAAAAGAAGCAACGGACATTTTACCAGATTTATGCCAAGATATTCCGATGGCACAAACCTGTGAGATGGAAAGTGTGACTGATCCAGATTTAGTACAAGAAATACGGTCAGTGCAAACAGGTGACAAAGAGATAATGAGTAAAGCACATCAAGAAGATGTTTGTTCTACAAAACAATTACAGGCTGAAGACCCAGCAGGAGCTCAACCTCGCCAAAAGCCAGAAAAACTTGAACACAATACTGGAGCAGATTTGGCTTCATCATCACCAAGTGGCACAATAGTGAATGAAAATCAGGATGTGGAAGAGGATGAAGGTATCCATAGTCATGATGGCAGCGATATAAGTGACAACATATCAGAAGGCAGTGATGATTCTGGATTAAATGGTGCTCGGACGGCCCAAGAAAAAACAGGTCAGAAATCATCCCAAGAAGTAACAGAGGCTAAGCCTACAAAGGAGAACTATGTGTGTATATTTTGTGACCGGTCATTTAAAAAAAAGGGTGAATACAGTAAGCATCTGAATCGACATTTGGTAAATGTATACTATCTTGAGAAAGCAACAAAAGAGCAAGATTAACCAAACACAGTTTAATGACAATTTATTCCTTTTTTGTAAAATCTTCTAGAGCTTAGGTACAGTTCTTGTAGAATCTTTGCTTAAGCTCAGTTTGCTTTTACTATTAAGTTGTTGGTTGGTTATTTCCCCCAACCTTTGAACAAAAGTTGAACTAATTAACTATTTGTTTCTCTTTCATTAGAGAAGGCAAATGGGATATGAAATGTTGTGGCTTACAAAGCAGACAAAAGTCCTTGAGATAGAGCCCTTGAATCACTTGCATGTTTCTGTTGACTTGCAGTAGATATATGTGTACAACTTCATAGGTTTCAGAATGGACAGCCCAGGGAAGCATTCATGGGAGTTGCTCCTGTACAAGCTCTTTAGGAATGAGCTGAAAATGCTTAGAAGTTTGCAAAACCAACGTCATGTTCTTGCAGAGGTCTGTTTATTTTCATAGAGCTTGAACTGTAGATGGTACCAGTTGATTAAGTCCCAGGTCTGTGCCTGTACATTTAAAAAATTGCAAGGAGAAAATTTAATCTGAAAAAGTCTCAGGCATATTCTATCAATCTCTCTCCCTTAATAATTGGAGAAAGTAAAACATCATTCAGAATTTATTTACTTCAATGTGCTATATTTCTGATCATCTAGTCTAGAACTCCTTGAGTCCCATTTATGCACACTTGCTACAGTATGGAGTTATTTTACTGTCATGCAGTTTTGTGCCATTGCAATAGATGAACACAAGAACTACATGGATAAGAACAATTGTGTCTATCTGATACATTCACATGTGTCCATACGTTTCTGATTATCAGAATATTTGCCAGTTCCTAAATGGGGATGTTCTAGATATAGATTGTGTGGTCAGAGAAGCACCAATTTTAATACATTAACAGCTTATTCCATGCAGAACCTCTTCATTGAAAAGGTGAGCATGAATTTTGGATACAAAATCCTGAGGCTGTTTATCTCTGGTTGATAACTCCTTGAAAATTTGCCCAGTACACAGGCCATCTTTGCTAAGAAAGTTGTTATACAAATGGAATCTTAGAAATAAAAAAAAATACATAACTTTGAAGCTTCTAGTAGAATCTGTTTTGATTCTTGTATATCTTAATGGGTTGGTAAGGCTTAAAAAACTCAGCTGTACAAGAAACACAATAGCTTATTTTGTAAAAAGAGCACTTTTGGGGAAAAAATGAGGTTCGCTAGCGGTAAAAAAAAAATTCATGAACGTATTTTTAATTTGCATATACATTTCAGGTCCCCCAATCATGATCAGCAAGCCAAAATCTTGAAGTTCTTTCCATCTATTGATTGGTGAATCCATAATTTGGTAAATACTTCTTTAAAACAAGGTCATTTCTTTTTGTGCTTTAAAGATGAGAAAAATGTTGCACATAATTGTTTTATTTTTACCTATGCAGTTTAAGTCTTTAGGAGTTTAGTATTTTTGTTGTATATGTACATTTTTTATATGCATGTTTAGTTTTGTTAAATCAGTTTCTTCCCTTAATGTTGACACCTTCAGATTTGTTGCTTATCATGGCCAGTATTGTCTGCTTTTTTTGACTATAACTTTCTGATTCTATGTTGGTTGATAATCTATAAAATTTCTACTATTTTTAATTATATCATTTTGGACAAATATTTCTGTACATTTCTGATTTAACTGTTAAAGAGTTGCACAAATAAGTCACGAGTTCCTACCGTATTAGCTTCAATTGAACTGTGCATGATGTCTTTATAGGGGATGTTCATGAAAGTTCAGAACTTATCCTCCTTTTAAGAAGGCTATTTAAACTTAAATCCATAATATATAAGTTTCCATTTAGAAGAGCTTTCTTCATTAGAAAAATTATGGATTCAGCCCATTGTTATTTGTATATATTCTGTTTTAAGAATTCTTCTCTTTTGCATTATAAATATTTTTGCCATGCCCCTGCTGGGGAAAAATTAAAATAAATACAATATACATTGGGATTTGTCTGTCACTTGTTTCTTTTAGAGTGACTTTTGTGAGACCTTTCTTGGTGAACTTAAAAGTATTAACAGAGGTACTTATTTGGGTTTAAGACATTGCTAATTATAAATGAAATATACACTGTATTGCATAATTAACATAAAAGTGAATGGCTTGGATCATAGCTCATATTACATTATGCTTTTTCCCAGTGTGCATTTATTTCAGTGAGCGTTAATTATACTCTTAGGTGAAATTGCCTGGATAGAACGAAATTGCTCATTTCATAGTTCATAAATCAGAAAAACCCTGATAAGCAACAAACCTTGAAAATGTCAGTTGTAAAAATTTCAATTTCCATTAAATCAAGTTCTAAGCATACTGATCCTCTTTAAAATTCACATAAAGAGAAATTGAAATGATCAGATATCTGAATAATAAATATTCAGGCACATGGAGAGAAGCGCAATTTTATTTTAAAGATTTTATTAACAGATAATATTTGCTTGAACTTTCTGAAAACACAATGAAAAGCTACAGATAGCAAAACTGAGCATGCAACCTGTTCATTTTCAAATAATTCTTTTTTCTGTAAATTTATAGGTATGTGTGCTTTCCAATGCAGCAAATTAACATATATGAAAACTTATATTGTCAAAGTCCACAATCTGCTGTGAAGCCCCATTGCTGTATTCTTGAATTGTGTAGTCTCCTGTCTTATTGTGTGTGCATGAGAATCTCTTGATTATATCTCCTGATGGCTCTCAAGAGACTTTTATTTGCTGCTTCAGAAATATTGAAACAAACTGTAATATTTAATTTTTCCTCTTGAAGAAAGCTGATCTTGCATTATAGTTTGGATTATATTTAATTTTTCCGAATTCCCTTCTGTTTTATCTTAAAAATGTTTATAGCTGTTTCAACATAATTAGACTGAATTGAGAAACCTAACACTTTTGTGGAGGTGTGAGATGGCAGATTTGCAATAGAGGCCAAAGATCTGAGGGAGAAAAACCCTTTAGGACAAAAACAAATTGTGTAATGTTAGTTATTTGTGTGTGGCAAACTATGTCAAAACTTACTTCGCTGTGACAATCATTGTCAACTGAGAATCAAGTTGCAACTATATTTATGTTGATCCATTAAACATTGCAGAAATGTCTTCCTAACCAGTTAGCTAAAGTAGCATTATTCACAGTTTTGTTGACGGATGTAAAATATTGTTTTATATGAGGGTTGGACAGAGACTGGAAACCCCATTTACTCTGTGAACTTTTTAAAATGTCTTCCTATTTTAAGAGAGATGCTTCCATTTTGTAAGAGCCTTTGCGGCCTTGGCCTACATTTCTAGCAATTTTTTTAAACCAAGTTGGTTGGAGAAAAAAAGGCAGATATGTAGAATATAGTGTTAATCACATCAGATAACTTGATGTATTAAAATGATATATGACTTGAAATAGGTACTAGAAAATGATTAGAGATAAAGGTTTCACAGTAGAAGGGATTAGAAAATAGTACCTGTATTCTTGAGCATGAGAATGCAAAGGAATGAAGTGTTAAAAGAACAAATATGCCAGTGATATTATGATGTGTCCCGAGATTTATTGGCTTTATAACTATCATAAATCCCAATATATTATTACCTGTTGTCTGTTTAGAAAAAGACCGAATTACATGTTTTAAAGTATGCCAATAAAAGATGGAATGGCACTCCTATCTTCATGTTAGATGTAGCTAATGGATAAATAAATTAGGGTTAAAAGTATACATAACATAATCTCTGTTTGCTTAAGGTAGTTATTTCTTAAATTGAACACTAAGATTATAAGAATGTGGATATTTTTCCAGGTTCTCCTTACTGAAAGAAGGCTTCTTTTAGCAGCAGTGCTTATTGTAACATCTTAGCTTGACAAATACTTCATTAATATATCATGTTGAGCACTATAGTTAGTAGCACTGTTAGTATTTGTGGAAACAAATACTTGAACTAAATTCTACAAGTAAATTAAAGGATAATTAGGAACTTGCAATACAACTGAATATTGCTGCTATCTGGAGCATGACCCTATTTAGTCTGAGGACTGCAATTCATATCCACAGCCAGCTGGAGGAAGAAGGATGCTTTCCAAGGATTCATAGGTGTCACTGGAATCAACATTATTTTTCAACCCATCTAAAATCTTTCGGAGGAGATCTAAGAGAGAATAGGAGCAGGAGGCATCAGAGTGGGAAACTGCTCTGGATTTCATTCTTATTTCTCCTAGTGGTTTAAAAACTTTCTGCCATATTATGGCTGTGTGATCTGAGGCCGTTTTGGACTTTTCTTTTTTAAAAAATGGTTTGCTTCACAGAGGCCTCCTGTTCCTATTGTTATTCTAACGTGGGAAGGAATACAAAGTTTTAAAATTGCACTACTGAAAATTAGCCATTCTCAGCTGAATTTCAGTGGTGTAATCTCAGGGTGCTGAAGGGCCACCTGTGACCTAGAACATTCAATTCTTATAGGCATGCTGACAGGTCAGTTTATGCACAGCATTAATAATTTTAGTATATAATATGTTTTGCTGATGGGTTACAGAAGTTCATTTAAATTGATAGAATCTTCACTATGTAGCTAACCTTCTGAGGTACATCCAAATAGGTTCAGAAATTGTTTCAATGAATATACAATTTTCCACTTCTCAATTTCAAATCACAATAGCTAAAGAACTTTTTTGTAAGCTGGCACTGAAATGTTTTATGTTTGGTTGCACCGTGTTTGATGCTTTTAACAGTGCAATACTTGTATTATTCTCTCAATTTAAACCAAAGGTAATTTGTTCGTGCTTGCTATCTACTGTAGTGCATGAAGTGCTTTTATACATTTGTAATAGATGTAAAATCAGAACAGATCACATGTCCTGGGTTTTTTATTTACCTAAACTATGTACAAGTCTTTGTTCAAATTATAAAGTGTTAAACTAAATTGCATATTAACCTTTGAGTGTATTTTCCCAAGCATAGTTATAAGGCAATAAACTTTATTAAGGAATATGCATAGTGATAAATTGTCTTTTATTCATTCATATGTTACAAATGCCTATTATGTATGAATTCGTGGTATGAAGATCTTCATTGACTTAGTGAATGATAAGGAGATATTTTAATATGTACTAAAATGGAAGAAAATCAAGAGTCGTCGCAGATTGGTCAAGTCAAATTACAATTGTTGATTAAGAATACACATTTAAATGTGCAATAGATCCCTGACCTCCAATACACAAGATTGCAGTACACTTGATGTTGAACAGGATGGTTGTTAAATAATCTTTTGACATTTAGGATTACATTTTATTGGGAAAGAAGGGGTTGTATGGCAAAACCTATGCTGAATGGATGATAATTAACAAGAGGGTATTGCAGTATTTTGCACTTCGGTAAGTCAGAATTTCTTTGCTATTTTTCTGGTTTTGAAGGAACAAGGTTTTACTTTTATTAAAATAATTGAGACATGTAAGCCTGATCTTTTACATTGTCACGTTTATCCTTTTTCAAACATTTTATAATTTTATATGATCTATTCTGTTATAAATTATATAATTAACACACATGCTTAGATTGACAGCTTGATGAGTTCTTCGTAATCATAACAACTATTCAAAATTATGAAGGTAATGAACAAAGGAACTTAGAACCTCTACTTGAAGTTATAGCTATTGCACTTCCTTTCAATCATAGGATTGTAATTTGGATGTTTATGAGGTGTATGTGTGTGTCTGCTCAGGGGCTAAAACTCCTGCTTGGTTTTCAGCAAAGAGGATTTTCAGCTCCTGAGTTGAGAGACATTCATGCATGGCCTATGCTGGGTCTCCCAAAGTTTTCCCTACTCCATACTTCTTACCTGGGATGCCATATACTTAACTACCTGGAAGAGTTCAGAAATTGTGTTTGTTTGAAAAAGGGGTCATGTGGTATCTTTGCTCAATGACTGAGATTCCAGTCCCAATTGTAGTTAGGCAGGGTCTACCTGTTCATATCAATGCTACTGCTTGTTTACATCTTAGTTCTCTAAAATAATCTCAGAAAACATTAATGGTATCAGGAGTTTCATAAACAAAATTACAGAATGAAATCCAGTAATCTTTGTTCCATAGAACTTGAAAGAGGGGAAAATTTCCTCTTCATAGGTCTTGCTATTCACTTAGTATCTTCTACAAAAGGCTAAAGAACTCCCCCAAATAGTCTGATTTTTGGGGGTGGGGTGGGTTGGAGCTCTGGAAAAGAATGACAGCAAGATAGATTTCTCCCACTGTGTGAAAAAAATAAAAATATTTTAAAACGGGAAATTAAAAAAATAAGAGATATTGAAGCTACAAAATGCCAATAGATGAAAATAACATTTTAAAGTTACCCATGTACAATACTAAGTTTATTCTGGAGAGATGGATCTTCCTTATTTATATCCAATATAGATATATAGGATTGAAGCCTTACTGATCAGATTCTTGTACAAAAGTAGCATGCAATAAACTTCTAGTGCTTTGAACTCAACTCCTGTTGCTGACTACTTATGTGTGGTGAGAGATGACTGGCCCAAAGTCACCCAATTGGCTTTCATGCCTAAGGCAGAAATTGAACTCATGGCCTCTGCTGTCTAGTCTAGTGCCTTAACCACTAGACCAAACTGCTCTCTACCATTCCAGATTTAAGTGGAAGGATGCAATCATTTTGAAACAGGAGATATTTCTGCAACTGAAATGCTGTATCATGAAATGAAACCATAGCACCACTGGGCCAATGCATAGTGTGCAGCAAGCAGAATAGAATATATTCTTAAGAATCTTTCAAGTCCACTCAAGGTTGCAACACTAAGGATAATACAATTAGTGATCACTAAACACTAGTAATTTCTAATACAAATAGTCCTCAACTTAAAGTAGTTCATTTAGTGACCGTTCAAAGTTATGATTCTGAAAAAAGTGATGACTTTTTCATAGTTATGACTGTTGTAATATTAGTCTGGTCAGGTGATCAAAATTCAGATGCCTGACAAGTGATTCATATTTATGATGGTTGCAGTATCCCAAGGTTACATGATCAGCTTTTGCAAACTTCTGACAAAGTCAATGAAGAAGCCAGATTCACTTAACAACCATGTTACTAACAAATGCAATGCTTCACTTAACAACTATGTCAAGAATAGTCATAAAGTGAGGCAAAATCACTGAACAAATGTTTCACTTAGCAACATAAATTTTGGGCTCAATTGTGGGTCATAACTTGAGGACTACCTGTAGTGAATTCTGTATTACAATATTGAGTTGTGATCAAGGTGCTGTATTAGTAAGATGTATTTTGGGGTTTTGTTGGTATTGCCATCAACCTTGTGTACATAGAAATACTTAACAATAACTGAATTGGCAAAATGTTTGCAGATATTGTCATCCAGGTCATAGTTGTCTCGACGTTGCTTGTTTCTTCAAAAGGCAACTGGACTGTTTTTTCCTTGAGGAAGAAGAAAACATTTCGCATCTCATCTAAGAAGTTTCATCAGTTCTGACAGAGGGATGGAATGATATGGAAGGATGAGAGGATGATTGGGGAGTGGGGATGTATTGTATTTCTTTGCAGCCATCTGGTCATTATCACTCTTCTGCTCTCAGTTGAGGCCACTTAGGAGTTTATCTGTGTCCTCAGTGTCATCTGAATCAAAGTGCAATTGGTTGTGGAATGTTGGAACTGCTGCAAAGACTGGAGATAAGTGGTGTTTTGAACCTCCCCCTCTATTGAGGGAGGACTAAATTAAATTGGCAGATTACCAGAACAACCAGTTTCAAGCTTCTTGTTATGTATCTTTGAAATCTTTTTTGTGTATTGTTAAGTCTTCTCTTTCTCACACTAGCTCTTCAGCAGCCTTTGTATGGCTACGTTCTGTCTACTCCTGCTTGAAAAATTTGCTAGTGGTGGAATCCAGCATATCCAGTACTCAGAGTGATATTCTCCTGAGACACCTTGATTTCCATGAATTGATACATTATGTAAACATACTGCATTTGCTCATTTGCATAAATTTCATTTTACATTTTTAAACTTTTGTCTTACCTTTTTATTCAAAATTATGTATAGTGAAAAAAAGCATTATTTGGTTCTGAAGTACTCCTTCCTTCAGGAATTGTTATGTTTTCTAAGATTGCCTTTGGGATTTGATTATGTACCATTAAGTTTTTGTCAGTTCTTAGCAATTACAAAGATTTTCTTCCCACCTGGTCTTCTAAGCATGTACTCATCACTGTGTTTATTCATCTTGCTGCTAGTTATCCTGTTCTGTATCCTTCCAGCTCTCCCAACATTAGAGCCTTTTCTAGCTTCGTATACTATGTCTAAAGTAGAATAATTTGAGCTTTATTATTTGTGTCTTGAGTGAGATGATCCATTTGTTTGTTTTCTTGGCTGTCTGATGTATTCTCAGGAATCTTCTCTACTCCAAAAGGGTCAAGAGTCTTCCTATCCTATTTCATCAAATTTCATCTTTTTGCCTCCATAGAATGTCACAAAGAAAACCATTGCTTGCATTATTCTGATCTTTGCGGGCATCACAGTATCTGAACAAGGGTTTCTTATATATTTTCAAACATGTTTTCCAAGCCTTAAGGAATCGAAGATCCCATTGGAAATAGGTCTTGTAATTAAGCAAATCCGAACCAGATTCTTGTGCAGTCATAATATGTATGTTAAAGTTCAGCAGGTGGTTTTAGAACTCTCTTTTAAATTAAAGGTATTCAGCACAATTTCTGTCTTATCAGGCAGCACACACCTCTGTAATCAGCAGGAAAGCTGCTGTGTTTAATTTAATTAAATTCACATATTTTATAACAAGACCATCAATGTTTGGGCTCAGATTTGCCACATCCCCCAACAGCCCAAGACAATTTTTTTTACAATTATTAATTTTTACAATTATTACAGGAGAAATGGTTATATTCTCTACACAGCTGGACAAGTAACGGGAACTCTCTCCATTATGCGGCGCTAGGGATTTGAACCACCAAACTACCAACTTTTCTGATTGACAAGCTCAGTGTCTTAGTCACTGAGCCCCTGTGTCCCTCATGGATTGTGTACCTCAGTTATTTTGTCAGTCTGAACCAAAACTGTTTATCTACACAGCCTGTTTTCTGAATCACTGCCCTGACATAGAAGAGAATGTTGAGTCTGACTTAAACATATATTTAGGAATCAATAGTCTCATAAAACAGACTGTAAGAGATCTATATTAATCTAGTATATGCACTGGTGTAAGGCATGTTTCCCTTTACGACAGTAACAGTGATTTGAGGCCGTTTGGGACTTTTTTTAAAAAATGGTTTGCTTCACAGAGGCCTCCTGTTCCTATTGTTATTCTAACGTGGGAAGGAATAAAAATTTTAAAAATTGCACGACTGAAAATTAGCCATTCTCAGCTGAATTTCAGTGGTATAATCTCAGGGTGCTGAAGGGCCACCTGTGACCTAGAACATTCTTTAAAGAAAAGAAATACTATAGACTGCAGTGTAAAACAGTTCAATACCACAAAGTTGCAAGTAAATATGACCTTTAATGTGCAGTGACAATTTACCAAAACAAAACAATAAGAAAACTAATGTCTTTTTTTTTTAAACAAATAACCATTTGCTGTTTTGGGATAAAAAAATTACACTGGGGATTCCATTGTTTATAAAACCTTATATTTTATATTTTTCTCATTTATATTAGATTTTAAATTTTGCACAAAGGAAGGTGGTTTTTTAGTTCTATAGGTTGAACTTCCTTTCACACGTTCCCCTTTCAAATGAACAATGTATGGCAGCATAGGTGGTTTACGTAAAGTTACCAGAGTTCCTTGAGGAGTATAGCATCTTAACTGCATTTTGTTATTTGAATGAGCCGTAACTGCAACCCAACCTAAAGAGAGGAAATGCATCATTTTGTTACTGAACAAATAAAAACTCTTAATTTGATTTACTGTGAACTTCAGTTTGATTGATGCAACAGAGAGTCATATTAATTTGCAGTTTAGGACCAAAAGCAAGAGCTGTTTTCAAAAATCTTCAGTGTTCATCCCAAAAGCCTTCATAACAATACATGACAATGTCAACAGAATCAAAAGACCAAACATTAGTCTTTAAGTATTAGTTCTTTTTTTTTTTTTTAAAGTTTTTATTAATTTTCTACAAACAGACAAACATACAAAACATTAAAAACATCTACTCTCATATATACTTCCGGTGTATCGGTTGGTTCATCAGTTTTGTGCATTCATTTTATAGTGTCAATTACAATTATATTGCATAACCAC
The DNA here is from genome assembly GCA_015471245.1 of Laticauda colubrina. Classification (NCBI taxonomy): domain Eukaryota; kingdom Metazoa; phylum Chordata; class Lepidosauria; order Squamata; family Elapidae; genus Laticauda; species Laticauda colubrina. The sequence continues at coordinate 10,798,443 of BLBF01000004.1, read as the reverse complement.
TCATATTGTCAATCCATATTCTAATATTACTAAAAAAAAATAAAAATAAAAAAATCTTTTTCTGACTATACCTTTAATCATTCATGCTTTGCGAGATAACAATACTTCAAACAGTTTATTCTATAATTTATCATATCATAACAAATCAATCCTAAAAACTCTTCATATATATAATATTAATGCTCTATTATTGTATTTTATCATCTAACCATTGATAAAAAAAACCCCAAATTGCATAAAATTGTTTATCTTCTTGTTCTCTAATTTCAAATGTCAATCTACTCATCTCAGCACATTCCAATATTTGTATTAGTTCTTTTTCTGTTGCAAACGGAAACAGTATTTTGAAAACTGGTTGCTCCCTTCATGTACTGCACTAGGCAGATCTAAAAGATTGCAGTATTTACTTGTCTGACAAGAGAGCAGTCTCTTTTTCAGGTATGGGATTGAAAACCAATGGGAACCACAAAGGCAATTTACAGAAAAATGTTCCTAATCCGTAAGAAAATAATCCTAAATTTCCTATTGATGTGAATGTACCAAATTCAGAGAGAAGTGTAAGCACCTGCTACATAAAATAAATTCTACTGATAGAAAAAAAAAAACCCTACTCAGTGACATAAAATTCTTTCCCACCAAACAACAAGCAACTTGGGCATTCTGCTTGGACTCCTCTCGGAATTATTTGCTGAAGAAAAGATGTTTCTTATGTAAGAGAGTAAAAGATTGGCTTTTGACTGCAATTCTATCTGGATTCACATTGTGAATATAGCTACTGGGAAAGAGATCCTTTTATTCAAAAATCTGGAATATGGGTATCCATCCTGAATGATGGTAACTGGGACTAGCAATTGTGTCACTAAGTGACATGGTCATTAAGCATGATGTCACTGTGGCTTGTTGTGATGTTGTAATTGCAAGCCAGGCACCCAAGCACCCAGATTGTGATCACATGACCTTGTAGCACTGCAAGGACCACAACTTCACAGACTAAAATCCCACTCATTTAGCACTATTTTGAGTGATTGTAATTCAATCACTACCTGTAATAGGTTTCCTATTCAAAAGAAAATTTGAGGATTTTTACCAGCAGATGAGAGCTTTATGTCAGCTATTGCTTCATTTTTCCCAATTCCTTCCAAAATCACTTCCTGAGGAACAAGTGGTGGAAATTCATTCATTCGTTCTTCACCTCCCATTGGAACCTTGTGTTACAAATTAGAAAGACAGTCTTTTAAATAATAAAAATTAAGATTCATCTGACAAACCTAATCAGCAAGTTATACACTAAGTAATAACATTTTAGTAATTTTCATAAGTATATCAGGTAGATACTATATATTTAATCAATTTCTGCCTTCAGTTTTATAATGTAGTAACAGCAAAACAACAAAAGTAGAAAGCCAAAGAAACAGAAAAAATTGGAAGCCCAGTGATTGAAAAAAAGCATTGAAATTGTAAAGATGCCTCTAAAAAAAGATTTAGGTGAAACAGTAGATGATGAATGGTAGGTTTTCATGTGAGAAAAACTACAGCTGAATAAGCATGGATAAAAATGGCAGAAGACAACATGAGAAAGAAAATGATAAAGAAAAAGAAGATGGCAGACATCTAAGATATGGCTGAAGTGATCAGAAAAAAATAATAATCAGTTAACAGAATGAAAAGAAGGAGACAAAAAGATAAAGCAAATGAAATAAACATTGCAATATGCCAGACATAAAATAAAGCAGATATCCCAAACAGCAAGGGTGATGAATATTGAAAAATAAAGAGGATTGATAAAGTATGAAAAATATATATCATTTTTACACAGGTATTGATTCTGATGAGTATATCTCAAGACTGTTCTTTTACCACGGTAGTCCCAAGTTTGGCAAATTGAGCTAACTGTAGAAGATGACCAGGTTGAGCCCAAGGGTTGAATCAAATACATCAGTATGGAGTCTCTACACTCCTGTAAGAAACCTAAGTCCAAACTCCCTTGAAGTCCATTGACTTACCTGGCGCCAATTCACTTTCACTGTTAGTTGTTCAGATTCCTGTGTATAGGTAGCATGAAATAAACTTGTAGTACTTTTGAACTCTATCCTAGTTCCTGATTTCTTTTATCTGACACCAATCTTGCTATCTTGTGAAATCAAATGCAGAACCCGAAAAGAAGAATCAAGGCTAAATTGCAATGTTTATTACATAGCATGTGCTGGTGGGATTCACTGTAGAGAATCTTGAGAGAAATCCTATCCAACAAAGGGATGCACTTATGTCTAAACATCCCAGAAAGATGAGATGACACTAAAACATAAGCAACAGGTGATGTCAGCATACATATTCATAAGTAAAGGATCTCAAGTTACTATAATGGACCTCGGGTTACTATCTGAAAGAAGGGGACAGTATGAGAATGCCAAGTGCCAAAAATAAATAAATAAAATTCTCATTGCAAATGTACGGGATTGTCCTAAAAAGATAACAAGTTGGCCTTATATCTCTATGTATCAACTTGATTTAATCAATTCTACTCATCTAAAAATTGGTTTTCCTCACAGTCTATCATACAATTAAGTTAGAATAAATAAACTAAATTTACTTAAACTTGAAACTTGTCTTTGAATTAAGTTGTTTAGTGGGTAAAAAGCTGCCAATTTCAATAGAACAAATAGCAATCCCTTCAAATGTTCATGAGCAGAGAACAATACATGGGGAATATTTTAATATTTTTAATATCTTGGCAATGGTGAGAGTTAAGTTTATATAAAAGACCAGTGTCAATGAACCTATTGACTGTTTCTTTGTATATTCTTTGTATATTTTACCTGGAACTTACATACCAGCTGTTTTTTACTTTCTTTCTTTCCAGAGATTGGAAAGACACAATGTGTAAAACTATTATTTTGCATAAAGTGGAAGACCACCAAGATAGAGAAAACTTGTTTCAGACAACACAATCATGGTATTGTCTAACAGCAGAACAAAGCTTCTCTTGTCCAAGTCCCAAGAATGTCTGTGAATGAAGAGAATCACAAGGTCTTAACAGATTCTTCAGTCAGTGTACATAGGAGCTGGCTTACCTTTAGTAGTGTTTGACCTGCATGCTTTTGATAGACAGCATCTGCTTTTTCTGTGAAGGTAATATGCACTGGCAACAAATTAGAGGCCACAACAGAAAACCAGGAGGACTGATTCCCCTAAGGAATAAAAAGTTTGAAAATTAAACTGTCTGAAAAATTCTACAGTATTTCTTAATTCAATTAAATTTTAAATACCAACTTTACTAACTAGTGTAATGATAACTTAGCTTCTGAAGGCTGCTAGTCTACTGCAACAAACTTAATGAACTTCATAGTAAAACAATGGCATTTTAGTCCCCACAGTTGAATTATTCAAATTTTATTGGAATAATGTAGTCTTTGTTGATTATTCCATATTACCCTATTTAAAAATGAAATAATTAGCTTAGGGTTTTGTTTTGTTTTTTTGAGGAAAAACATTTAATCTAATTCATGTGGATGAGGACCAAACAATTTAAAAGCAATGTAAGATACTGAAGTACTGAATAAAATGATAGTTCTTGAGTCATAAGAAATCATAGTCTGATATTCCATCCTTGTTCTTCGTTTACATTTAATTCATTTTCTCATTCACAGCAAAAAGCTGTTGATCTTACCAAGATAATAATTTGATAGACCAAAAGGGAAGGCTTAATTCCTAATTTTCCAGTGAGAAAGCAAGGCCTCCAAAAACATTTTTTGTTCTTTGGGACAAAATTTTCAGTTATGGGAACTCACTTCAGCCATATAACAGTGCCAACTGTATTGCTTGGAATCACATAATAAAAAAAAAGTACAACAAAATCCTGAGATTCATTTTCCATCACTATTCTGTTAATGTTCTGTGTGTGGAATGCCTCTTTATATACTTTTAATTCGATATGATACTTTTTTTTGGGGGGGGGGGGATGTTATCAGTGACCAAAGCTGCTACACAGTACTTTCATTACAGTTTTTTGGTCACCAGGTAAGAATGTATTAAAACACCCCTAAAGAGATCTTGCATATCAATAATAACAATAACAACAATATTAATACTGATTAGAATCTGTGCAGGATTATGTTGCAACTGCAAAAGTCTTTGTCTATTTTGTAACGTCTAATGAATGTTGAAGGAGAAACCTAGGTTGCTATCTTGCAGAGGTAGGTTAGGGACACTCTCTAGAACTGCCACAGCACTTTTCTCCTCACAAAAAGGTATGTCTGGCTGTTTTTATGACTTCCTTCTTTCGGATGATATGATTGGTATGTTTGGGATTGCTTCTACTGTCTGTATTCTGAACTGTTCCCTCCCTCCCCTCCTTGCAGGTGAGTACTTTTTTGGTCTTCATTTGGAATTATTTCTGCATGTAGAATTCCTGATGTTGCTACCCTGTGATGGCTAAGGAGGTGCGCACAAAAATATTGTCCAGCTGCTGCTTCAAAATATATTTTTCCCATTTTTCTATTTGCAACTCACTGCTTATTCCCCTTAGGCTTGATTCTCTCTGGAGAAGCTTCCCAGAGAATTTAACAGTCAGTATCTTCATACACTGAGTATTCCTTCCGTACATACAGAGATGGGACATGACTGGTCATGAAGTCAGGAGTGAGGTGGATATTTTCGGTTTCCCTGTCTGTTGTGTGATTTCTTTTTTTAAATTGAGTTCTATTCTGTGGCTGGATTCTCTCCTTCTCCCCCTCCCCTATTTTTTAATTGGATCCACTGGTTGGAGTGAATGGGATGCACTGAGAAGGTAGAACCAATCAAGAGGGGCTCTTCCAAAGGGACAGAAGAAATTCTTGTTCATGTTTTCGTTAGAAGAGAAACCAAATTTCTCGAAAATGAGATCAATCCAATCAATCTGCTTCTGGCTTCTATAGTTCAGAGTGATTCCTGAAAGCTAGGTTGCAACCCAGAATGCAAGAAGAGAACATTGGACTAGGAGACTTTAATGATCCTGAAAAAGAAATGGCTACATTCCAAGTCATTTAAGCAACAGCCCCCCACCCCACCCCATCCCTCGCCCTAGCATCAACTCTAATAAGTGGAAATTATTCAGCAGCAGGAGAACAAAGGTGTTGATTACTGATACCTTCAAACAGTCTAAATAATATCTTGTTCTGTACATCATCTACACTAAGTTCAGAATTCCCGTTGCAACTCTTACCTGTAAATAATCTATACGTCCCAATGCACCCAAAAATAGAGTCATTCCAGGTTTAAGTATAAATGTCCTTGGAACAATGGCAAAGGTTGGCAAAACACATTTTATTTCTTTTTCTGTTAAGAGATTTAAAACCTAAAATAAAATTAAAAAATATATAGAAATTAGAAGCTGAAATGTTAAAATATTATGAGGGTTCACAAATAGATGGCATGTTGGATAGGGCTAAAATATGGGAGCATTGATGAACACCACTCATACACTCATGTAATAGCTGGGATCTATTTCCCTGTTGCAAAAGGACAATTCAAGACAAATACAACTCAGTTGCAATTCTACTTTTTATAACAAAGGAAGCAACCTGATGTGTGGCAGTTAAAAGGGATTTCATGTAAAGCTAAACAAAAAAGCAATGAAGCATCTTAACAATACTGATGGCAAGACAATACTTGTGTAGCTGCTCTTCTTAGTTACGATTGAATTAATGAGAATTATAATCAAAGTGGCCATAATCCAAAGATTAATGTACATACTAGAGTAATTTTTAAGTGCAAAAAAAATAATAATAATCAGTATTCTGTTTTCAAATAATGCACAACCAAATTCAGCATGCTGAAAGACAATAGTTAATCAGCAGTTTTACAATAATGCAGGGCAAACAATTTTTAAATCATGGGCAGTTTCCGAAAGCCTAGTGTTTACCTTTCAATGCAATGAGATGAGAATTAAATATTTCATTAAACAGCTGCCACTCAATAAAAGTGAGCAAAAATAATTGTTTGGAAATTTTGGTTCAGAATAGTGTTATATTTGTTCACCTACCAACCACTCATTGACATTGTTTGGCACGAAGGACCGCTATGGAGAAGTGAAAGAAAAATACACTGGTATGTCTGGTTGGCTTTCATGTGAACACATCTTTGTACTGTGCCCAGTTTATTCTAAACTATATAACTAAAATGTATTTTATATGAAGCTAAAAATCAAGTTAAATTTTGGAAGTTTAAACATTTTTCAAAAAGCTATGATTTAAAGTTTGAAAAATAGTAACAGGAATCTGGAAATGAAAGTCAGGATTAAAGACAAGAAAAGCTATAACATGGATATTATTTCTAACATCACCTTCTGTTAAAGGTGGCAAACATATCTGTGACAGTATCTTCCTCCTCTTTTCCCCATAACAGCCCTGGAAGATAGGTTGGACTGAAAGTGAGTGACTGGCCCAAAGACAGTCTTCAGTCAATACTGTACATAAGTGTGTGGTGTGTGTGTTTGTGTGTGTGTGTGTGTATCACTATTGTGGCATTTAGGAAGTTCTTTTCACTAGATTGTTTTTAAGCAAATAAAAAAATAACCTTTCAACAACTCCTTTTTTTTCATAATTTATGTTGCTGTTCTGCCTACATATGACAATAATGTAACAAAAGTTTATTTCTTGACTTTAAAGAATTATCTCCTCTGATCCAGAAGAACTGACTATGTAACAGTCTCAAATAATCTATTCTTGGCAAAGGTAACTGAAAGGTTCATAATAAAGCCTGGTCTCAATGGTCTCCCTCCCCCCAGGTATGGCAAACCCCTGCCAGGGTTTGATACCTGGGTGAAAACCAATATAGAGGTGAGGTGTATACCAACAAAACAATTGGGAATGTGCCCCTTGAACTATAAAACAGCTTTTGAGGCCAATTATTCTGGTATTCTTTTGGACCACCTGGCAGCCATGGGATTTTGGTGCCTTGTATTGCATTGGTCCTAGTCTTCTTTTCCTGTTAACCTTTCTTGGGCATTATCTTATGGTTCTATACAGTTTTTGCCCAGAGTTCTTTCTTGTTCTTTGTCTTATTCAACATCGATATAAAGCCAGCTGGAAAGATAATGCCATCACTATGTCTGCTAGCAGTATTAACTGCCACTTAGCATCAATGACTGGGTTAAATAAAAGTGAAATACACCTAAAATTAAATCTTAATTTTCCATCTTTAGCCATTCTTGACTATTTTGAATTTGGCAATAGTTTGCAAATTTTTACAGGATGACTAGGTTACAGCAATATTATTTATAAAGGATAATTGGTGAAAATCTGAATTCTTGAAAATATCTGAAAGCCTAAAATGATGGAATTATAGCAGCTTTGCTTCTATATGGTTGATCCGGCTGCTTTGCTGTAATTTGTGTGGCACGTTGTCATCTTGTCTCCTCATAGACACTATTTTAGTGCAAATGCTACTGAAGATATCCTCCCTGGATTCAGAATTCAGTGGTCTTAGGTAACTATTGCTGAGTCTTCAAACTTTCCTTTTTGGGAAGGTTATTGAGATGGTTGTAGTACAACAACTACTGAAGCCCGAATAAACTGGATTATCTAGGTCTATTTCAGTCAAGATTCAAACCTGAAAATCAGATACAGAAGACAAGGACAAGACCCAGATGAGGAAAGTATCTTACTGTATTGAAATGCCTTATGGCAGGGGACCCCAACCCATTTGGAACTAGGACGTGCAAAAGCCCAGTTGTGTGAGTGGTGTGCAGGTGTAACTATTTGCACAAATGGAGCTGTGCATGCTCACATGGAACCATCCCTCCACCCCATTCCCCGCTAGTCTTTCAAGCTGAAAATGTTGGGGTCTGCTACCTTATGGGATCGGAGATTGCAGACATTGTTTGCAAGGGTTTTGTTTCTTCCTCAGTGGGCAGGTACAGTCAGTTTATATAGGGAAAAGTTAGATAAGTAGCATAAACTCCATGCTTCCATTCTTTGGAACAATATACAGAGAAAAGGGGAAGGATCTTTCTCATACAACTTTACAAAGCACAGCAACTGTATAACCATAACTTTGTAAGGCTTTGATTGAGCATTTATGTAACCAAAATTTCACATTTAATACTCAAGTGTAAACTATTTAAACCTAAATGCTAAATTAATTCAGATGTTTCCTTTAAAATAATTGGCAAGATTTGAAAATAAATTGAAGAATAAAGTAGTTGCTGTCACCATTTTGAAAATGTTTTGTGAAGGATTTACCAAATGCTAAAAAGGCTTTTACAATGATTCTATTTCTATATAGTTGTGTTATTTATAATTGGATTTTTTCAGAAATGCTCCAAGTAGTAGTAATAAAAGTAGGGGGTTGGACTAGATGACCTACAAGGTCCCTTCCAACTCTGTTAATCTGTTAATATTTTTGTCATTGCACTTTGTACAACAAAATTAAATGCCATCTTCAGTGTACATTATACATAAGAAAACTATAAAAAATAAAACAAAAACACACATCCTTCACATTCTGTGCAATTGAATTGAAACCCCCCTGATATTGCATTAATATTGCACTATACATTAGAGTTCAAGATAGTTAGTGCTCTGGGATAGATAACCCAGACACTCTGTATATGAAATACATTTTCAGCTCCTTAATATTTGAAACAAAGAAGAATTACGATCACAGGAACCTGCTGAAATAGTGGCTTCATTTCTGTTTTAGATATCAGGCAAATTTAACAGTATACTTACACATTCATCTTTTATAATTCCTGGTGTGTCATAAAACCAATGACAATCTTTCACTTCATTGTATGTCAATTCAATTTCCGGGGTATGAGCTTTGCGTGGAGTGGAGGGTTCTTCCTCCATGCCAATAGACAATGCCTCAACATCAAAATCAATTTCAATATTTTTCTCATTTTTTCCTAATTGTTTAAAGGTTCTTCCAATTCTTCCTGTTTCAAAAATAGAAAAATACATAGGTAGATGTAGTTTATTCATGTTCTTTTGTGATTTGTTCTGAGGCTAGCAAATGCAAGAATTCAACCCCAAATTAACAGACTTTGTTCATCTATTGCATTAGGCTATAGTATGATTTTTTATTTTAGTGTAGTATATTATGAAAAATCAATCAGTTGTTCGTTCAATAAATTAAACTTAAATAATCCACTCTTTTAAGTAATGTGAATGCTAAGTACAACAGTCTCTTACTCTGTTAATTTTGACTCCTCTCCACTGTAGATTCTAAACATCCATCGTATTTTTTAATCTTCTGATGAATGAATTTAAAAATATGGGCAGGTGTCTTTATTGTATTTTTTCTTTAAATTCGTATCTGCCTGACTCAAAAGACCATGGAAACAGTAATAACAGAAATTATAGATTAATGGAATCTGCCCCAATAAATCTTAGCTTTTAAATATTCTTATAAATATTTTCATGATATAGATGTGGTATCTTCTAGATTCAAGGTTGTTTTCATATGCAGTTGTGAAAATTATTCATTTTGGACATCCAGGTAAGTTTCCAAATTGGTAATTTTTAATATCTGAATCAATTTAGAAAAGTCTGGTTCTCCAAGTGCACAGAAGTACCTAAACTATCCAAAACAATTTGCAGCCACCTAATTTGATTTTTTAGGTGGACTTTTTAATCAGATAATTAAAAAGATCCATTTTAGATGTGCAACAATATCTGCCTTTAATTGATCTCTGCATTAAATATCTGGACAGCCTTGGAAAGATCTATGAAATATTTTTTTAGTTGTAGCACTTGCACAGTTCCCAAAACCACCACTCACCTATTAAGTATCCTTGCTTTTTGAGAATATTCAACTGCTGTTGTTCATTTATACTGAGGTCTTCTTCACTTTTCTCTGAATCTTCCTTTAGCCTTTCTTGCCTCCTGAGTACTCTATAAGGTGTAGGATTAATAATTGGAAATTTCAGGAGGTTCAATGTAGTGCCTAGGAGGAAAAAAAGAAGAAAAAAAACCCCACCATAAATTTCCATTATTGGTTTATACAGACTCTGCAAATAATTAAGATACTAGAATAGGTTTAAATAATATAGGTCACATATTGTTATGTGAGGCATACAGCTTTTGTGATATGTCAGAAAATGAATTTGTGAAAGAAACTGTAGCTATAGGAGGGCCCTTTTAAAAAAATGAGATAATGGACAGCAATTAAGGTTAAAAGGATAAATATCGAGTCCATAAATTCCCAGTTCAAATCCTGCCTCAACCATGGCTAACTTTAAGCAAATCTGAAATATCAATATATATTGGCTTATCTTACACCAGTCAAATGTATTACAAATCATACATGATCATTATATCCACAAATTAAAGCAACAGTTGACAAACTTTTTTTGGTCTAGGGCTGCATTATGATTTCCTGCCCCATTTGATGATTGCAGGGTCTCTGGCTAGAGTCACCTCCAAGTGGAAGTATTACAAACAAATTTGTCCTTAAATCATCTTTACAAGAACAGAACAAATTTTTCTAGTGCTTCCTTCTGTTTTTTTCTCTCCTTCTTCCATTCTAGCCTATAAATCTCATTATTTCCTGCTGGCTCCACATTCAAGTAATGCCAAGCCTGCTATAATACAAGTACTCACTTAAAACTACAACTGATCCCAAAATTTGTCTTCCTAAGCAAGAGTGTTGTTAAGTGAGATATGCCTCATTTTATGACCTTTTGGCCATAGTGGTTAAGCAAATCACTGCAGTTGTTACAATACACTGAATTGTATGGTTGTTAAGCGAATCTGGCTTGCCTTATTAAGTTTGCTCGTTGGAAGCCGGCTAGGAAGATTGCAAATGAAAATCACATGACCCTGGCATATGCCAATTGCCAAGCACCTGAATTTTGATCACGTGACTGTGGGGATGCTGCAACACTTATGCAAAAAGTGAAAAGTGGTCATAAGTCACTTTTTTCAATTGTAACTTTGAATGATCACTAAATGAATGGTTGCAAGTCAAGGATCATTGTAATCTTTTTGAGATCAATACAGCAGGCTAGGTGGTGCCACTTAATGAGGCAAAACCATGAACAGTTGAGACAGATTCACCTTACTGTATTGTTACTTTATTTGAAAGGCAAAAACAGTTTTGAGAAAAAAAACAATTGTTAGATTTAAAAAAAAATGATAGGGCTTCCATTACATTATTACAACGTTTAAGGGATCCTGACTAACACAGGTCTCAGGGTAACTTTTATTTAAAAAATATTATGTCAAAATTATGGCACTTAACCATAGTTATGTTTAAAAGTTACATTCTTTCTTAAAGAAATACTGAATTTTTCACAGCCAGAAAATGAATTCAACAGTAACATATTTTTATTGGTTAATTCACTGTCAAACTCACAACTGTTATCAAAGTGTTCTCAACACACTTGTTCTAAAATTATTAACGTTAGGTTGCAGACACCATTACTTGTCTAGCAAGAATTATTTAGCCTTTCTATAACTCTATTGTCTGCTTTATACAGTATTAAATAATCATTTTCAGTAATCATGCTGCTTCTTCTTGCTGGGAAATTTTTGTGAGGTCCAGCAGCCGGAATGTGTAGACAATTTAGCCGTGACATTGCCCAGGGTGCACCATGAGGAGGCTAGTCACACCTTCAAAGGCAATTAGTTTTAAAAAGGGAATGGCAAAAATGTGAGGCAAATTGGTTATTACCTATACACATGGATTGTCATGATCAAATATTCAGATTCAAATCTTGGAACCACCATGGAAACTTGGACAGCAATTAGTCAAAAAACACTTTGACATTGAGACAGCATTGGCACCAGGACTGGGCAATTTGTAACCCTGATCTGTTTGAGTATCTGATACAGTACAGCGCCCCTTCAGCTTTGATCTCCAAGGAAAATCCGGACAGCCTCAACCAAATTTGAACCAACCATGGCAGGTGTCAATATTGGAAATATAAATGGGGGCTGGTTGATAATCCTAACTGTGACTATGGAAATGTCCTGCAAACTTTATATCATATTGTAACAGAATGCTCCCTCAGAAAGTTCCCTGAATACCTGCATGACATATATCACCTCAAGGATACTGCTGTCCAATAGCTAAATGGTTTAGATATCCAGTCAACAGGATTTGTCACTTCAGTAAATACTTGTGCATAATTTAATTCTATTCATAACTCTTTTATCACTTGCACTGTGTGTTTTTAAAATAATTCACTGATCTGGTGTTTTACATTTTGATATATATTTTATATATTTTGTGAATTTTTATGCACTAATGCTGTATTCTGTTATACCATATGAAATATTATATATGTGTGTGTGTATGTATATGTATATTTACATATGTGTATGTGTGTGTATGTGTGAATAGCAACACCATATAGCATGGCATTTCAATACCAAACATTTTAGATCTAGCTGATGCTAAATTACCGCAACTTTATATCAATACATTACATTTAAAAAAAATAAAATAAAACAAAAGCAGCTCTATAATTATCTTCAAAAAATAACATAGCTATGTTACTTAAAATTCTTATGACCTGTAAATACAAACTGGGTATATTACCACCCACTTTTCTGATCTATAGTTTTTTTAACATCTGTTGCTGACACACAATTCTAGTGCACATAGAATAGGCACATAGATATATTTAAACCAGACTTTAGACATAACCACACGGCATTTAAGAGCTAGCATAGAAGAGATTAACTCATATAAACTAAAGATGACATTAATTCTTATAATCTAAAGAAGAGATTAACTCATATAATTTAAGATTTTATAGTTTGGAACAAATTTACAAAAGTTGCAGGAGCACAGCATACTTAATTAAACATACTGTGTTTAATTAAGCAGATTTTTCTTGTTAGGCCACCTCAGGTTTACATGATACACCCATAAACTGGGCTGGGTTTGTAGAATACAGTAGCTAAAGTGTAGTTGGCTAATTTGTGATTCTGAGCCAGCAATTTTTTTAAATTGGGAACAATGCAAAGAATTCTGAAAATCTTACTGATCATTCCAAGAATACTGTGTAGAGTGAAGAGTAAGAGTGCTTAAAAGACCTTAACATGTTTTCTGATATATATTGGGTATATGTGAAAAATCCAATTTCATGTCAGCAAAAGGATTTCTATACCAAAACAACTATTTTGATAAAATAGTGAAAGTGCTAGCCTAGAAACCAGGAGACTCTGAATTATAGTCCTGCCTTAGGCATGAAAGCTGGCTGCTTCACTTTTGGCTAGTTACTTTCTCTCAGCCCAAGCTACCTCACATGAATGTTGTTGTGGGGGGTGGGTGGGAAAGAGTATTATGTATGTTTTCACCTGATAAAAATAAAGGCAGGACAAAAATCAAATAAATCAATAAGAGCCAATGGAACAGCCTTTAAGTCATACTTTTTAAACAAAAGTGCTCAGAAGTTTCATGTGCATTTTCCTGAACGGTCTGAAGGATAAGTTGTCAAAGCATGCCTTAATTCCCTCTTACCAGGGAAAGGTGAGATGGTCGCTCTGTGGATCACCTCAGAAGCTTTGGATTTGCAATAATCAGAATGCAAGAGAGTATTAAAGAGAGTAGACTTTCCACTGTTGGCTGCTCCTACAAGGTAGACATCCCCATTTAGTTTCCAAGACCGCTGTAGCTTGGAGATCAGAGTTTCTATCCCATAGCCTGTCTTGGCACTGATGAGGTGTATATCCATTATCCGCTGGTTTGGGGTTCCCGAAGGCCGGCTCAAATCCACAAGGCCAGCATCTGCACAATTCTTCAACAGCAGTTCCTGGAGGTGCTTCAGGTACTTTGGTGAGTCAGCAGGCAGAAGATCCACCTTGTTGCCTAGGACAAATAAGTGGGTATCCCTCCCCACCAACTTGGACAGGTCAGGCAAAATGGAATCAGGCAGATCCAGCATATCTACCATGCAGAGCACAAGGTGTGAGCGTCCATGACGAAGAGGCCGTTTTAAGGCGGCGCTGACCACCTTGTAGTATGCCTCCCGGGGCATTTCCACCTTGAGGGCTTGGTGGTGGTGCATCAGAAGCCAGCAGCGCTGGCACACAGTTCCCTCCAGGGCCTTCCTGACGGGGTCCTTCCAGCCCTTCTCCCCCTCCGCTTCCTCCTTCGGTTCTCCTTCATCTCCTTTCCTCCGCGGGAGCCCTTCGGGCCCCACCAGGCTCAGATATTTCTCGCTGGGCACATACCCCACCACGGCCGCATCTCGACAGTGGAGCTCCGCGCCGCATCCCGCGCAGTTCACTCCGCTGGACGGCACCGAAGGGTCCGCTAGCCCCGCCGCTTGGTGACTCCGTGCCGCCTTCTGGCGTCCTTCTCGGCGTTGCCGCGCTCTTAGCTGCTCGTCGCTCTTTGCCCGCCGCTGCTCCAGCTCCTGCCCCGCCGCTGCCTTCACCAACCGCTTCTCCTCATCGAAGGGCAGCAGCTCCTCAGGGACATATTCGGGGAAGACGAACTCCTCCTGCTCCATCAGCTCGGGCGACACCGCGACCGCCGTCTTTCCCCAGCGTCCACGCGGTTCCTTCCCGAGTGGGAAGCGAGGGCCCCCCCCCAGCGAGGTGCGGCAAAGCAGCGCGCCGATTCTTTTCCCGCAAGCAGGCGCGGAAAGCGGGGGCGGCTGCCAAAAGCGAGGAAGGCCCCCGGCAAAAAACCTCCGGAAGACGTTCATCGCCGCTCACGAGCCAACGGAACGGGACCACCCGAGTCACATCAACGCTGCGGCCCTTCCAACTTTCGACCTCGGCGGGAGGAGCGCAGGCGAAGGCGGACGGCCGGGGCTCCTCCCCTTCCTGGTGGAGTTCAGGCCTGAGGCGCCTCGCAAGGACGGACGGCTTGGAGCCAAACTCAAACCCCGACTGATTTCTAAAAAAATCTAAGAGTTCAGCATTCCGTTTTTAAGGGTTAGAAACGAGCAGAATTCACAAGAGATCAGGATTTGTCTTGAAAGTTTGGAGTAATTTCAGCGGTGCCCTGTGGGGCTCTCAGAGGAAGCGAAAATGGGATTTTAGAGAAGCGGTTATAGGAAGAGTATAGAGCCCCTGAAGTTTGGTGTTGGGGGAAAACTCCTGGCAATATCATGGCCAGCTATGAAAACAAATCCTGTCAGAGCTGAAGAAGCTTCTTGGATGAGAAGCCAAACGTCTTCAAAGAAAAAACAAAGTCCAGTTACCTCCCCCAAAAACCACCTTTGGGACAACTGATGGATGACTGAGAATCTCTCTACAGACTATGAAAACAAACATAATCAAAGAAATCAATCCAGAGTTGTCACTCAAAACAAATAATCAGGCACAAATTATCCTACTTTGGACGCATTGTGCAAAAACCTAACTCTATAGAAAAAGGCTGTGATGCTGGGAAAGGTGGAAGAGAAGAAGAAAATGACCATAAGCGAAGCGGTGCGATTCAGTTACAGTAGCAAATGAGTGTATTGTTGGGAGACTTGAAAGAACAGGTTAAGGGCAGATGTCCTAGGGAAAATCTATCTATATGGTTTGTACGATTGAAAATGATTTAATGGCACATAATCAACCAATACTGGAGTACACAGAAAATCCTTCTTTGCAGCTAATGACTCACAACTGAATCAGAAATCTACGACCAGCAGATTCAGATCTAAACATTGCTTGAAAACAAATGTATTTATTCTGAATATTCAAACTAAATTTGTTCACTTCTTTAGGAATAACATATTAACTACATACATTCAACAAGAATTGTTTCTCTTAAGCAAATGAGCACATTGGATGTCTTAAAGAGCATTAAAACAGTTGCTCTTCTTGAAGAAATATACAATTCCATCTATATTCAAATTATCTGTAACAGACTGAATCAATAAAAGACTGACCCGTTAGGTATTTTTGGTTCCACTTTTAATTTTTTTTTTTTTGAAAAAAAATAATGACCATATTAAGCCCGTCACACTGCACCAACGGATGGAAAGAGGATGTAAAACGGAGAAAAACACTTGCCATCCGTTGGTTAACGCGATGCTTCCGTTCTCTACTCACTGCCTCCGTTTTGCTTCCTCTCTATCCGTCCAGCATCCGTCTACTGACCTTTCATCCGCTCAGAAGGTTTTGAGCTACTCAAAACTTTCTGAGCGGAAAATGTATCCAATGCATCCGTTCTGCATCCGCTAGGCATATGGGGGACATCCGTTCTGCATCCGTTACGCATCTGCTATATCCGCTAGGCATCCGCTGCGTACCCGTGCAACTCAAATCCGTTCCAGCGGTAAATGGACGCAGGAAGCGGAACGGATGCGCAGCGTTAGTAGCACGGACGGAGAAAGGATGAAAGCGGATGCAGCTACGCATCCGCTCTGCATCCTCTACGCATCCGCTCTGCATCTTCTACGCATCCGCTCTGCATCCTCTACGCATCCGCTCTGCATCCGCTTCCATCCGCTAGGCTTCCGTTCCGCATCCACTTTCCATCCGTTCTGCGTCCTCCCCCCATCCGTTCCTTTCTGTGCTATCCGCTCTGCTTATGCAAATTTTTGCCCCTTTTGAGAGCGGATAACAACGGATGGAACATTTTTCTTGTCCACTGTGTCCTTTTTACAAACGTTTTGCATCTGTTGGGCAGTGTGACAGGGCCTTTATCTTTTTAGGATTCTATAAATGCAGTGAATTACTGTTATGGAAGCCAAGGAGAAAAATAAAATCCTGAAATAGCTGCGGTCTTTTTGAAAATATGTCTGAACTGTCACCCGTCAAACCAGGACGGCATTCATTTGCATATGAGATACTTGGCTTTTTAACCTTCGCTTGACACAGAAATCCTAAATAGCAAGAGCACTTAGTCTTATATCCCACTTCATCCGTAGTGCTTTCTTAAGCCCATGTCACACTGCACCAACGGATGCAGAGGATGTAAAACGTTAAAAAAAGCTTGTCATCCGTTGGAAAACGCTATGCATCCGTTGTGTACTCATTGCATACGTGTTTCATACGCTCTACCCGTCGAGCATCCGTCCAGAGATTTCATCTGCCCAAGAAGTTTTGAGCTGCACAAAACTTTTGTGAACGGATGAACTTTCCGCCGTGTACGATGTAAATCCGTGACATCCGAGCAACCAACGTTCTATGTCCGTTTATCATCCGTTAAACGTCCGCTGTATCCTCTCTGCATCCCCTCAACTCACATCCGCTGCAGCTGAAAACGGAAAGAGGGAGGAAACCAAAGGTACACGGAACGTCGACACAGCGTTAGTAGCACAGAAATAGAAAGGATGCACAGTGAACGGTTTGCATCCGATATACATCCTCTGGGCTTCCTATGAACATCCGTTTAACTTCCCCGCTACATACTACCCACGTCCGTTCTTTTCCGTTCTGTTTATGCAAATTTTTGCCACTTTTTGGAGCGGATGAAAACCGATGGAGCCACCCTCGAAAATTTGCTCGTTCGCTGTGTCCTTTTGGCATACGTTTTGCATCCGTCGGCCAGCGGGACCTCGCCTTTTACGATCAGCCCGTTGCCCTCAACCATCTCGGTCCTCATCAAACCATAACCTAGAAAATCTGTCTCCCGCGATGCTTGCTATCTCTGCACACAACAGAGCATGTTACTAGTAAAGAGAGGGGTGGTGGTGGTGGTTGGGGGGGGGGGGGAAGGCTGTTCGGGAGCCTACGCAGCCCGTCGCCAGACGACAATTCACGGGAAGAACTTCCGCCCAGTGAAAACCAGCAGGCAAAGGGGACACCGCACAGTTCCGCTCCCCGGCTTAGGCATGCGCAAATGTTTCGCCGAAGGACCATAAGCCTTTGCGCGGCCCTGATGGGAAAGGAAATGAGGTTTTGAAGCGATGGGAAGTCGCGGAGAAACGCGAGCTCTGCGCAAGCGCGACAAGAATCCTGGGGCTCTTGTTTCAGAAGTGAGCGGTCTCGGTGGCGATTAGTATCTTGCGCGTATTCGTGACCACCCGAGAGGTACCTTTGCCAAGATGTATGATGCGGACGAAGGTGAGTCTCGTATGAAGGCAGCTGCTTGGAGGAGGGAGCCTTCACCTCTTGCGGGGGAGCTTTGTTCCATGTCATTTCTGACTCCTAAAAACTGTTCTGTCCGTTGGTTTTCCTGGCGGCATCCGAAGTGACCTGCTAATTAGCAGCCTGGCTGCTTTTTAATCATTCCATATTGTTCAAGATGGTGGGGAATCCGAAGGGTTTCGCTGATATTGCAACTATTATGACAAGATCCAATCAGATCAGGCCGATATTTCTTCTCCGTCCTTTTAAGGTTGGAGGAGGACAATGTAGAATTGGTCCAACAGATGTGCAATGGATCCCACTGGTAGAATTGTAATGTAATATAAGTGAGGACGTTTGAATAAGAGCCATTGTTCAACCTCGGGTTAAACTGGATATTTTAATTGTATTTCGGGAAAACAAGTCGAACTGCAAACCCCAATATATGAAGTGTCTTTGTTTTAACGCATAGTCATAGAAAATATATCTAATTTTTTAAAGTTCAGGCATGCTGCAGTTAAATGACAGTGTGACATTTTCTGTGCAGTTGTGTCTGCTGGGTTGTAGGGTTTCATTTTAAAAAAAATTAAATTTTCTTGCCAATATGTAATACATACAGTTTACAATATATAAGTGCACCGAGAAAAAAGATATTTGGTGCAAGTATTGAAGGTTGTTAGCATGGGATTTATCAGTTAACATATGCATTAATTTTTTTCAGTCAGTACAAACCAAACCAGAAACAAAATCCAACATGTATTTTCAATTATTTAGTCTTTCTTTGATTTTTAATCTGTATTAGACATTGCTTTCGCAAGCAAATGCAGAGGCAATGGTTTAAACATGACCCATTGTTACTTGGAATCTATTTGTAGATAATTGTAGAAGGCATTTTTTTATTCCTGCAAAAAAAGAAATTTTAAATTAGAAATTAAATTATGTAATACAAAAGCAAATTCATAACTCAGTGGTAAAATATAAGGCAAATAATTTATAAGGAGTTGTCAGATTCTGCTTCTGTACTTCTGCTCAAGATATTGAAAAGCTGTTACTACTTTTATTATCCAGAGATTCTAGAAGTAAACATCAAAAAATAATAAACTATTAGCATTAAAAATAATACTTTGAATGATGCTATAGAAGTTCCTTACCTCTCCCTTTTTTCCTCATAGATATGCAATATGATGAGGATGATGATGAAATCACTCCAGATCTGTGGCAAGAAGCATGCTGGATTGTCATCAGGTAACATTTCATACTAAAAAAATTAAAATGGGCTGTATTCCCAAAATGAAACACTCTTTAAAATCCATTTACATTTTGGGAGAAGAAAAAAATCACATAGACATGTTTTTTTCAACCAAAATCAGTAGAATAGTGCATGTTTACTCAAAGTAAACTAAATTAGGAGAAACTATTCTTAGGTGGGTTTATGCAAAATATTTGAATAAAGTGCCTTGTTCAGGAACACAAATGCTATATTTTTAAAATTATTAAATATTTTAATAAGCTGTCTTTCTTATTATCTTCAGATAGATAGATAGATAGATAGATAGATAGATAGATAGATAGATAGATAGATAGATCGATCGATCATCAGGCTTCTGTATTGTGTTCATCTCTTTTCCTCATGGCATCGAACACAATACAGAAGCCTGATGATGGCATATGAGATTCTGCCGAGACGTTGCTACAACTTTAAAAGCACAACTATAATGACATGGGAAAATACCCGAACAAAGCTGAATACCATACATGTAAGTACCCGCAAAAACCTAAGAATATATATTCTAATAATAATATAATATATATATGTGTGTGTGTGTGTGTGTGTGTTAAGTTTTCGCGGGTACTCACATGTGTGCTGTTCAGCTTCCTTCGGGTATTATCCCACGTCATTGTAGTGCTTTTAAAGTTGTAGCAATGTTTCAGCAGAATCTCATCTGCCATCGTCAGGCTTCTGTATTGAGTTCGTATGTGGGTCAGGCTATCACAGCTGTTAGTTTTAAATTTAAGGCTAGCCTACTGTTGTCCCAGGATGGTTTTTTTCTACATCCTGATTGGTTGGGAGTCTTGGTCTGCATTTATTGGTCTTGGAGTTTGTTTGATTGGTGTTTCTGGTTTCTTCTGTCTGTTTTGTGGCTTTGATTGGCTGGCAACACTGTGTTCCTGTGTTGGAGGCTTTCAGTGCAGCTTGGCTTCATGTAAAAGGACAGCTGTTATCTATCAGGAAGCTAGGTTTCATCTGGGTGCATGGTTGGGGTGTATTTAAGCTGGAGATATCAGAGGGACTCTGTTTGTGCCCAGGTGTTTGTCTGACTTTTGGTGTGGAGATCTTTCTATTTGAGAGTGCAGGCTTCCAAATGATTGACAGTCTGGTGGAATCATCTCTTCTATTCATGCTTTCAGGTCTTTTTTCAATCTCTATGGCTTCTCTGATGATTCAGTGGCTGGGGTTTTCTATAGTGGCTAGAGTTTTGGTGCCATTGAAGTTGATGTTGTGACCTGTGGCTTTCATGTGTTGGACTAATAAGGAGGTGTGTTCCAGCTTTTTTACTGCATTTTTGTATTCATCCAGGCGGGTACTTATTCTTCTATTGGTCTGCCCAATGTATGTGGCCGGGCATGATGCACAGGGAACTTCGTATATGCCTTGGTTTTCCAGGTCAATTTTATCTTTGGGGTTTCTAAGGATGGCTGTATTTTTTGTCTGTTTTGAAGGCAGTCTTGATGTGATGCCTGTGTAGTATCTTACTGATTTTGTCTGTAGTACCTCTTATGTATGGCAGGACAGCTGTTCCATAGGTCTGTTGATCTTCTAGGTCTCTGTTCTGTCTTAGTGTTTTTGTGGATCAAGCTGGTGATTTTGTTTTTGTGGAAGCCGTTGGCTGTCAGTACTTTAGTCAGGGTGCATAGTTCAGTCTTTATATGTGTCTTGTCTGCCAGGCGTTTGGTTCTCGTGATTAGTGTTTTGGCCACGGAGTTTATCTGTGCTGGGTAGTGGTGGGATTGGGCGTTGAGGTAGCAGTTGGTGTGTGTTTTCTTCTGGTATATGGTGTGTCCTTGTGCATATATATATATATATATATATATATATATATATATATATATATATACACATACATACATATACATATACACACACACATACATACATATACA
>BLBF01000004.1:10766603-10777326 GCA_015471245.1 Laticauda colubrina | reverse complement strand
ACACATACATACATATACATATACACACACACATACATACATATACACATATACATATACATACACATACCCAGTCATTTTGTCTACTTTGTGTGTTTTAAATTTATGACACAGCCATTGTTCTAAAAATATATGCATGGAGTTATAGGCTTAATTTAGACCAGATTGGAAAATGGTTTCTCAATGAAGGCAATGACATTTAGCATCCAGAAGGAATTGTTGATAAGGTAGCATAATACATATTTTGAAACTGTAATTATAAAACAGTGATTATATTCATGTGAAATATTTTATGTATATTAATTCTATTTAATCCCTTTGGAAAATCGTATTTCCAACATAAACATTTTTACTTTTTTGGAATTTAAACCATAATGCCAATACATCTCAAGGCCATGCCTGATTATATACTGCTTAAAATTACATGCATGCTTTTTACTCTGCTTTCTGTAATTCACTTTGTTTCATGTAAAATGTTGAATGCTTTCATTGTGCCCTTGTTATGAAAACTCACTTTCAAAACAGTTCTAGAGGGATTTTTAAAATGTGTATGCTTATCCACTTAAATGATATTTATATGGTATTTTATTTTGATATTTTTATATCTTGGCAACATAGATATAATTTTTATTGATCCGTTCATTATATTTGTTTGACAAAAATACATCAAAGTAAATTTAAAAGAATTGTTGATTGTAAGTTATAACTTAAAGCAGCTACTAGTAAAACTTTTAGGTAGCAAGATGTATTTTTTTCTTATTTGGTATAGGTAGGTATATACACTTCTTTTTTGATTGTCTATGCTATGATAAAGATTGAATCTAAATGTTGACTGGCTCTAAAATATTTTTCAAAGCTCCTATTTTGATGAAAAAGGTCTGGTTCGACAGCAGCTGGATTCTTTTGATGAGTTCATTCAGATGTCTGTGCAAAGAATTGTAGAAGATGCCCCACCAATTGATTTACAAGCAGAAGCTCAACATGCTACCGGTGAAGTAGAAGAACCTGTAAGAGGCTGTTCTATTTTTAAAAACTAGTATAAAGCACAAGTCATGATTGTCAACAGCCAATTGTTGTGCATCCTAAAAGCCAGTTGAGAGTTTTATAATAGAATGAATGTGCAGTCTGAATAAGGAAGTATATGTCTGTATTTTGTTTTGTTTTTAAATCTCAGTGGGCAGTATGCTACACAGAGTATTAATATTTATTTAAAATATTCAGCCTTGTTATTTCACTTCAGAAAAAAAACCTCCGAAGGGGATTGTATCAGATATAAAATAGCAAAGAAATCTTGCATCACAAAAACCACGCATATCCACACACATACATACTGTCTCATCAAAAAAAAAATCTGGATGGTAAATTATAAGTAAACAAGAATAGCTACTATAAGTAGTCCTCTACTTATGACCAATCATTCAGCAGTCATTTGAAATTTTGATTGCTAAATATAGGGATTTATGACCTGTACCCAATGTTATGGCTGTTGCAGCGACCCCAAAATCATCTGACAAAAATTCAGGTGCTTGGCAATCCACTTGCCCTTATGATCAACTGCAGAAACACTATAGCTGTCCCCACCTTACTATTCCCCCCTCATCCTATCCTCCTGGGTCCCTTGGACCAACTTCCCACCCAGCTGGATCTCCCACAGGCCTTGGACCTGCTTCCTGCACCACTAGGTTCATTCTCTTGGGTTTCTCCTGCTCCATCATACTTCACTCCACTTCTTCTGAAGATCACTTTTTCCAAGGAATAGCAGTTGACGTGTAGTCAGGCTTCCTATATAGAAGTTGTATGGTGCCATCCCAGGAGCAGGGACCATTTTGGAAACAGCCACAGTTCTCACAATCCAAGAATTGTGATTGTTCCCAAAATGACTCCTGCTTCTAGAATGGCACGAGGCAGCCTCTTATAGGAAGCCTGCATGGTGAATCAGCTGCTTCTCTTTTTAAAAGGCAATTTCTGATTTCACTTTAAGCATTCTCTTTGGTTTCTCTTTTTTATTTATGTTAATTAATTTCCTTTAAAAAAGTCTTTAATGAAATTTGTAATATATTTTTGTTAGGCTGTCCAACTTGGCAATATAGCTGCAACATTTTACATTAGTTATAGTTATTAGGCCAACTTCATAGGTAATCCACAAGCAGGGGCATTATGGTGGTCCAGTTTAAGATTGTCCGTGCATGTATTATTGCAACCAGATTATTGCTATAGAAAACAGACCAGGCTATGAAAAGGCACTTCCTGCCACAGAGGTTGCTTCTTATTCCATCAGTAGTAACAGTTTAAAGAGCAACTTTCACTTATACATCCATTTCTTTATCCAAAGCAGGTAATACAACCTTCCAAATTTGCAGAGAATGTAGTTGGCTCTCTGCGTTGTTCCTTTTTGGTCAAGATTCACATTCAGTTTCTTGATCCTCATCAAAATGTTTGCATAGCTTCTCCTCACTTCATATATTTGATAAAAGTGCTATTAGATGAGATGCCTAATTGATGCTGTGCCTATGTTATTTTCAGCCACGTTATCTTTTGAAATTTGAACAAATTTATCTGTCCAAGCCTACTCATTGGGAAAGAGATGGTGCTCCTTCACCTATGATGCCAAATGAAGCCAGGCTCAGAAATTTTACGTAAGAGCAATCTATTTCTGTAATTTACTGTACAAAATAAGGGTTGTATGATTATTTGAAGTACTGTACAGTGGTACAAAATAATCTTGATTATATTGGTATTTAAATGATTTGAGAAGATAAAACATACTGTAAATTTTCTCCCAAAGGTATTCTGCACCACTGTATGTGGACATAACTAAGACAGTTATTAAGGAAGGAGAAGACCAGTTGCAGACACAACATCAAAAAACATTCATAGGAAAAATTCCAATCATGCTGCGATCCACATACTGCCTATTAAACGGTTTGACTGATCGTGATCTTTGTGAACTGAATGAATGCCCTCTTGATCCTGGGGGCTATTTTATTATCAATGGATCAGAAAAGGTAAGGTTTAGGTATATTCAGGAAGGAAGCATGAATAAGAATCTTCCATCTGCTTGCTATATCATAGCTTCAATCCCTTTTGAACATTCATCTTTACATTTCAATTTAGCGTTTTTTTGTTCAAAGAGATTATTTAAAAAAGAGTCCTATAATATTTTTGATTAACCATCTGGTTTTCTGTATTGAATTATATCCTGAGTATTTAAAGATTGCATAATATGTGAGGAAGGTATGAGTTTTTCAGCTATTTAACACATACAATAAACAGGAGGGGTTGTTTTGATTGAAACAAAATAGATAAATTTATTTTTTTAGTGGAGATTGGAACTCAGAATTCCTTGTACCATTCCTGTTCTGTTATTTTTTTTTACAAGTGAAAATAATAGAAATATAATTGTGTATATCATGACTTCCAGCAACTCTGTGCAATTATAGTTTGAAGCATTCCAAAAGACTGTGTTTTAACAGTAAAATATTTTGCTATTAAATAGGATTTCTTATGCTTGTTTATATTCTACAAACAGGTTCTGATTGCTCAAGAGAAAATGGCTACAAACACAGTATATGTGTTTGCAAAGAAAGATTCTAAATATGCATACACAGGAGAGTGTCGTTCTTGCCTGGAGAACTCATCTCGACCGACAAGTACTATATGGGTTAGCATGTTAGCCAGAGGTGGGCAGGTAAGAATTTTCAATTCATAATTTTCAATTCATAACTTTAAATAAACTAGGGATTGATAAATGAATAGTGTGATCATCCTTCTGGCCCTCCTGTCTGTATTGGGCTTGCCTTGATTTGTCAGGACAAAGATTTATTTCATTCTCTTTTACCGTGCCATTCTAAATTGCAGGAGTGAAAAATGCAGGCCAAAGTCTAAGTCCAGTCAGTTAGAAACTCTGTTGGATCTCCCAGAGTCTGTCCCCACTTTCAAGGGATTATTTTGCCTGTTGTTTTTTTTTAGGTGTGTGTGTGGGGGGGAAGGGTTAAGAAAATAGGGTGCCTTAAGCCCATTTGACTCCTAGAGCTCTAAATGAGGAAAGTTAAAAAAAATTCTGAATTGCGTGTGAGAGTTATCTATATCTTTGACCTAGGCATGGACACAAACTGCACTGGTCACTCTTGTGGATACTTTGTGTTGAACTGGATGGCAGGAACCTGACTATTCTTGCCTTACTGGACCTTATATTGATCTCAGAAATGGTCAGCTATGGTGTTCTACTGAACTATCTGAAAGGACTAGAAAGAGATGCTTTTTTTCCTGCTCAACCTGAGTGCATCGGTCCAAGATATTTGGCTGTGTGTGTGTGTGTGTGTGTGTAAAAGAGAGAGTTGGAAGAGATCCAAATGATTTTTTTTCTTAAAATTGCAATGCGTCTGAAAATCATCAAATATTGCCCAAATACAGTTTGATGGCAAAGATGTTGCATTTGTTCTAACTTTAGGGTGCAAAGAAGAGTGCGATAGGTCAACGTATCGTGGCAACTTTGCCATATATCAAGCAGGAAGTGCCCATCATTATTGTGTTCCGTGCATTGGGGTTTGTATCTGACAGAGACATCTTGGAGCATATAATTTATGACTTTGAAGATCCTGAGATGATGGAAATGGTAAAGTACATGATTCTATATATTAATTGCTAAGTTAGATGAATGTATATTGTTAGATATGCTTTTCTCGCATTATTAAACTTCAAAGAAAATGGAACCATGCAATTTCTAGAGGAAGGAATCAACTGTGTCTTGCAGAATAAAATGATGATAGTAAAGAAGAGAGAAGTAGACCTAGCTTTCACTGTCATATTATCAAGGCATTTATAGAATCATGCACCATGGCCAAATAACAGAGTGCCCTAAGAGTTGGAAGTTGGACAGTTCGTGGAAGAGTCTTGTCAGGCGTCGAGAGGGAGCTTAAAAGAGGCAAGCAGTGTTATAGTCATTCAGAAACACTCTCTCTGCACCTTTGACAGACAAGATACAGCAGATGCACCAGCAGTCCAGAAGTCTGAAATAACATCATATTGATGAGAAAGAGCACTAATAAAGCATGACTTGTCAGTTTGAAGAATGAGGTCCGTTAATGCCAGTTTGGGCATGCAGGATGGAAAAAATCAGATACAACTATGGTTTAACTGAACACAGCCTATTTTGTCACACAGAACGTATGGCTGAAGCTTGGTGTGCAAAAGGTTAGGAGGAGTTCATTCATGAGACAGTCTTGTTTTCCTCATACAAACAGGAAATCAGAGGAGATGAGTTTCATGTTCTAATATAAAAATTGGAGCAAGAGAATGCATTGCCTGGCATTCATAGCCAGCATGATACTGCCTGTTTCTTGCTTCACAGCACTCTTTTGAGTAGTGTCATGTGACTCCCTTCCATAGACATTTGGATGGCAGCTCTGGGATGTAGCCACCTATGTTTATAAAGATTATAAACTGCAATATACGGATCCTCTTCAGATACCAACTTTGTTCACAAAGAGGCTATATATCTCTTACCTGTTAGTTTCATCTCCAAGAATGGTAGTTGGACTTACTCCAAAGTATCTTTCTGGTCATAGGAAGGTGGACCCTACACTCCTACTGTAGGACAGAAATAAAGTTTCTTTACTGTCTTATGAATTCTTTACCAGTTACAGTGTGTAACAGGGGGTTTGCTTTATGAACAGGAAGAAATCTAAACCCCTATCTTTTATTAGAAGTAGTAAAATTAGCTTGCTCTTGTTCAGTTCATCTTGTGTTCAGAAAGGTACTTACCGTATATACTCGCATATAAGCCGATCTCGCATATAAGCCGACCCTTAAAAAACTGCCCCAAAATGAGGCATTTTGCAAAAACTCGCATATAGAGGGAAAAATACAGAGGGAAAAGTCGGCAGGGCAAAAGTTGCGGCTCATCGTCCATCCAGGGAGAAAGGCTGCAAAGGTCCAGGTGAGGGCTGCAAAGGGCCAGGCGAGGGCTGCAAAGGGCCAGGCAAGGGCTACAGCAGCAACTTAGCGTGGTGACTTGCTCCAGCGATTTGCTGGAGCAGTGACTTAGCGTGGCGGCTTTGCGCAATGAGAGTCTTGGCAGCGACTTCGCGCGATGAGAGCCAAGACTCATCGTGCGAAGCCGCCACGCTAAGTCGCTGCTCCAGCAAATCAGATTTATGCGCGTATAAGCCGACCCCCAAATTTTGGGGAAAAAAAAAGCATTCTAAAGTCGGCTTATATGCGAATATATACGGTAAGTTTATGATAAAGTACGTTTAACTATAATTTCCTAATTTTGCTTTAGAAATCTGGATAATGCTATCCTGATTTGTGACCGTTTATAAATATTTGCTTCACAAGGATGAACACTAAATACGTTCTGCAAGAAACTTGCTAGGACTCTTGTCTATTTTTGTGCATCTTCATTTAATAATATATTTCTAGAAATTCCTTATAGAAGGTAAGTCTCATTTATTTTTTATGTATACAATAGGTTAAGCCCTCTTTGGATGAAGCATTTGTCATTCAGGAACAGAATGTTGCATTGAATTTCATTGGTTCAAGAGGTGCAAAGCCCGGTGTCACTAAAGAGAAGAGAATCAAGTATGCCAAAGAAGTCTTACAGAAAGAAATGCTTCCACATGTTGGTGTCAGTGACTTCTGTGAAACAAAAAAGGCTTATTTTCTTGGGTATGTATTGATAAAGAATACTATTCATGTAAATGTTTAATGTGCTCATATTGGCTGGGGATTATGGCAGTTGAAATCAACATGGGTAAAGTGCCCTAGATAGGGGAGATTCATATTTTTAATATGAAGTCACAGACCTGTTGGGGGAAAAAATGGTAAAAGTGGAACATCTTGCTGCTTTGGAAGTGAGTATTTTAAAATATATTTATTTATCATCCAGTGCATTTGTAAAGTTCGTTTACTGGCCCAGTGTGATGCAACAAAATGGTGTCTTAAACTCAACCAGTATTTTTTTACAAATGAAGGAAAATATACGTGCCCCAGGATAATGATGCCAAATCGAATTTAGGTCAGTCACTGGGACCAGTGTTTTATTAGTTATTATTTAGAATTTTTTTTAAAATGCAGGGGGTCAAATGTATTATGGAAAGTTTCTGAATGACTGCTGTTGGGAGGACCTCAGTACCAGCATTCCTGTTTATCCCATTTATTTATTATAGTTTATTATTTAATAGTTTATTGGTGCTTCATTAATATTTTGGAAAGGAAAACTGACCTATTTACAATATTTTTATAAGATAAAGGATCCTGAATGATTGTATAGATATTCTGGGTTTTGTTATCTACCAAAAAACCAAAATTGAATTTAGCTAATTACAACTTTAAAACTATTCTCAGCAAATTTAAATAACATGCAGTGAAATACTTGGGATGAGAAGTTGGTTTTCTGAATACATGATAGATTGGGCAGATTCCTTTTTAAAGAGTAAATTGCTGGTTTTTATTATGTACACAATCCAGAAACCTGAATTTCTACCTTTCTGTAATTTATGTCAATCACTGTTTCTCAGATACATGGTTCATAGATTGTTGCTAGCAGCCTTAGGGAGACGGGAACTAGATGATAGGGATCACTACGGCAACAAGCGGCTTGACCTGGCAGGACCTTTGCTTGCTTTCCTCTTCAGAGGGTGAGTACATGTGGTCATTATTGCTTTAGATTGGGTAAATAGATTGCGACTTTTTGAAAAGTTATGTTTACAAATACACATACTGACTTCTCTACAGAGAAGATAAGAAAATGGTGATGGTTAAATGTGAATTGAATAAAAAAATGATTGGCTGTTATTAAAGCAGTGCAAAAGAAATACCATTGAGAAAACTATTGAGTTGGTTTGATCCTAGCAAATCAAATTGTGAGAGAAATGTATGAAGGAAGAAGGGATGGATCAGGAGGACAGAAAAGACTGGGAATATAATATAATGGTTAGCTGAATTTAATGAGGCCCTCAAAGAGAGAGAAATGTCAGGTTTAGAGAAGAAAAGGCAATATATTGACAGTGCATGGAAGCAAAGCTGGTTTCCAAGGAGAATGGTACAGAAAGCTGTAATTAATAATGTATTTGTAAACTAAAGCCCATGTCACACTGAACCAACGGATGCAAAGAGGATGTAAAAGGGACAAAAAACCTTGCCATCCGTTCGAAAACGCGATGTACTCACTGCCTCCGTTTTGCTTCCTCTCTATCCGTCCAGCATCCGTTTATTGACGTTTCATCTGCTCCAAAAGTTTTGGGCTGCCCAAAACTTTTGCGCTGAAAATGTATCCAGTTCGTCCGTTCTGCATCCGCTAGGCATCCGCTAGGCATCTGTTACGCATCCGCGATATCCGCTAGGCATCCGCTACGCATCCGCGCAACTCCATCCGCCCGGACGCAGGGAGGAAGCGGAACGGATGCAGAACGTATGCCTAGCGGATGCAGCACGGAAACAAAGTGTTTAAAATGGAAAAAACATTCGCAGAGGGGACCTATCTCGGATATTAAGGATGTCTAGAGGATGCCTAGAGGATGCCTAGCGGAAAACCTATATTTCCAATAAAAAGGGGGAGCAACTCATCTGCATCTCACTTTCAGAACAGCAGCCCAGCAGTGCAGACCTCTGCAGCCTTCATCTGGCTCTTCCTCTTCCACAGCATCCAGTCATGTCCACCGTGGATTGGAACAAAGTCCTTTCGGCAGCCACCATCGTTCTGCAACAGTGCGAAGCCATCTGCAGGCTCAGTGAACTCTACTGCGAGAAGAAAAAGAGGCAGCCAAAAAGAGTCTGGGGCCGAAGATGGTTCGCCAGAAGAGCAGAGGACGGACTGTACAACAAGCTGATGGTGGAGCTCAGGAACGAAGACACTCGGGCGTTCCAGAACTTCATGAGGATGCCTCCAGCCATGTTTGACGAAGTTGTGCAGCAGCTGACACCCAGGTTGACCAAGGTAAACACCAGCTTCTGGCCCAGCCTGGAACCTGGGCTCAAGGTGGCACTCACTCTGCGCCACCTGGCCTCAGGGACCACCTACAAAAGCATGCAGTACGGCTGGAGGGTGCCATCCAACACCATCAGCATTGTGGTCAGAGAAGTGGTGCAGGCCATCATCGAAGAATACAAGGAGGAGCTCCTCCAGTGCCCCTCCACTGAAGAAGGCTGGAAGAAAGTTGCAGAGCAGTGGTATCAGAAGTGTAACTTCCCTCACACCGTTGGAACCATAGATGGGAAGCACGTGGCCTGCAAAGCTCCACCCAACTCAGGGTCCACTTATTTCAACTCCAAGGGCTTCTTCAGCATCATCCTCTTCGCCATGGTCGATGCTGACTACAAGTTCATGTACATCGATGCTTCAGGCAACGGCTCATCTTCAGATGCCCAGGTATACAACGCCAGTCACCTCAAGGAGGAGCTGGAACGCAACCTCATCGTGGGCTTCCCAGATCCAGAATCCCTGCCCAACGACACACAAGATGTGCCCTACTTCATCGTGAGGGATGACGCCTTCTCCCTCACAACCTATCTCATGAAGCCCTACACTTCCAGACTCCTCACCCGTGAAGAGTGGATCTTCAACTACAGGCTGTCCAGGGCAAGGCGGGTGGTGGAGAACGCCTTTGGCATCCTGGCCAACAGGTTCCAGGTACTTCTCACCACCATGCAGCATTGCCCAGAGACCGTGAGGAGGATCATGGAAGCTTGCTGTATCCTGCACAATCTCATGCGCACCCGCTACCCAGTCTTGCAGAACAGGCTCGTGGACCTCCAACAAGGCAATGGGGACATGGAGCCTGGGGAATGGAGGCAAGGGCAAAACCTGATCGACACTGAGGATGTGCAAGGCCCCAACAGAGCCTCACATGAAGCGAAGAAGCAGCACAACCTCCTGAGACAATGGTGCAACTCCCCAGCTGGAGCAGTGGAGTGGCAAGACAGGATGGTAGATGCTTAATGGATGCTTCCTTCAGCCTGTCTCATCACACGGATGAGATTGGGCCATGTATGTTTGGTTGGCCTACAATGAACAGGGCGTTTAATAAAGAGTTGACATGTGTGGATAATTATTACATTATTATTGATAATAAAGGGCCATAGGTATGGCACCTGGGAGGGTGGACCATACAGTCCCACTATGCTTGCACTGGAGGTTTATCTATCCCACTGCTATCCTAACCCATCCCACAGCTATTACCCATTCCACAGGTATCCTAATCCATCCCAAAGCTATCCTTACCCATCCCACAAGCATGCAAAGGCTTAAACCATTTCTAAAAGTTTCCACCAAGACTTTATTAAAAAAAAAATGAAGCAAGTGTGTGAATGATAAATAGACTTTATTAACAACAAGCTATAAAACAAAAATGGCACTCTGGCACTCCTCTTGGTCGCTCAGTCTCAGGGGTGAAGAGTGCGGGTGCTGTGGAGGTGGCTGGTGCTGGAGTGCTTGTCATCAGCTCCTCCAGAAGCAGAAGCAGCAGAAGCGCCAGCCCCAGAAGAGCGAGCCCGTGCTGCAGAAGCCCCAGCAGAACCAGAGTGAGGGCCAGGGGGCGGGATGGTAGCCCTGTCTCTCTTGCCAGGGCTGGCAGCAGATGGCTGAGGCTTGCTGTGCTTCCGCATGGTTGTGGGGTTGCTGGCTGGCAGGAACCAAGGCTGGCAGGAAGGCTGGCAGGGAGGCAGGCACCAAGGCTGGCAGGCACCAAGGCTGGCAGGCAGGCAGCAAGGCAGGCACCAAGGC
>BLBF01000004.1:10745039-10766593 GCA_015471245.1 Laticauda colubrina | reverse complement strand
GGCAGGCACCAAGGCTGGCAGGCAGGCAGCAAGGCAGGCACCAAGGCTGGCAGGCAGGCAGCAAGGCAGGCAGCAAGGCTGGCAGGCAGACATGAACCAAGGCTGCCAGGAAGGCAGGCAGCAAGGCTGGCAGGCAGACCGGCTGGCAGCAAGGCTTGTAGGCAGGTTGGCACCAAGGCTGGCAGCAAGGCTTGCAGGCAGACATGCAGGCAGGGCAGGCAACGCAGCCAATCTGTCCGGCAGCAGGTCTTTCCTCTGAATGGCGACCTGCTTCTGAGCTGCTTCCGTTATATCCGCGGGGCTGACGCAATGCATCCTCCCCGCATGAGCAATTAACGCCAGGCATCCATTAGGCTTCCGCTGTGCATCCGCTGTGCATCCGCTTCATCCGTTTGGCGTCTGTTCTGCATCCGCTGTATCCATTCCGCGTCCGCTTTGCTGAGGCCCCCCGGAAGCCCTGCGGATGCACCATCCGCTCTCATCCGCTTTCATCCGCTGGGCTTCCGTTCTGCATCCGCTTTCCATCCGCCCTGCGTCCTCCCCACGTCCGTGTTATCCGCTCCGGTTATATGCAAATTTTTGCCCCTTTTGAGAGCGGATAACAACGGATGGAACATTTTGCTCGTCCGTTGTGTCCGTTTTGCATCCGTTGGGCAGTGTGACATGGGCTTAAGAGTAATTTTTCTTTATCTCTTGCCTTTGGTGTTTTTGCTTTCTAATCTTTTTTTCTCTTCTTTGCAAAATATTGCTTTTCCTGGAAGAATAGAATAATGCACATTTCATATATAAAGATTGTTGACTTTATATCCAGTAAAATATTCATGTTGAGACCCTTTAATTTCGCATTAAACCAATTGAAATTATCATGATTACTGAAATGCATTGCTCTTCTAGACTATTTGAAACAGTTCTCGATTCTTCCTTCTAAATACCGGTAGTGCTTTGATAATCAAGGAGGCAAAAAATAGTGGAAGGCTTGAAAGATTTTGCTCTTCACTCTGTTGCTACTTAACTTTTTTTTGTTGTACTGATTTATTTTTTTCAAATGCTTCATTGTACAATGTCAGGATAATCAGATTCATAGTAGTATCTAAGTGCTTTAAATGCTCTGAACGTTGTAGAAAAGATTATTCATCTAGTATCCATCCTGAGAACGTTAGTCCCATTCCAGTCTGGTTTCAACTGTGACTAATCTTTTGCAAATAGAGGCCTTTTGGTTTGATATTGTATGTGGAAGATTATGGGGAAATATCCAAAATTGCACTTATTGTTATACAATGTTTCTATTCCCTTAAACAGAATGTTTAAGAATTTGCTGAAAGAAGTTAGAATATATGCCCAGAAATTTATTGACAGAGGCAAAGATTTTAATTTGGAGTTGGCAATTAAAACAAGGATTATATCAGATGGTTTGAAATATTCATTAGCAACTGGCAACTGGGGAGATCAGAAGAAAGCTCACCAGGCTAGAGCTGGAGTATCACAAGTAAGTGTATTGTCTGTTGAGTGAAATAGTGTTTTGTTTTAGGTACTTCTGCCATTCAAATTTAGGTTCTTTAAAGTTACCAGCTCAGAAGAGGCATGGCTATATCACTTTAATTCTTTTTAGAGAATGACAGCAATTCTAGTTCAGTGGGTTGGCTGAAATATGAGAATGCTTATTTTATTTTCCTTATTGTTCTTTCCTAAATAAATAGTTCTTTACTAGCCTTATTTTCCCCATTTTCTGCCCACCTGTCATTTTGTTCTTTCTACCTTAGCTTCTCTTCCAAGTGTCTTAACCCCATTTGTTCCAAATGGATCTTTTATTCAAAATTTTCTTAATACAGTTTACACTGTATATCTTCCTTGTGCCTGTTCCTTCCCACTTAGTACTTAAAATAGCTTCTTTTTTATTGCAGACATTTAGTGCATGGATGGGAGGAATAAATGATATTTTAATCTTTAGGGAAGAAACTTTTTTAAAATTCTGACTTCTAGATTTCCCCTTTCACATTGCTGATAATGGCTGAGGTTATCTGATTCATCTTGATCATTTTAAGGGTATCTAAGAAATTTGCTATAGTAATTATAAAAGAATTGTAGAATGAATCTTATCTAGATAAGGAAAATTAAATTTAGCTGAGAAATTACAGTGTTCAGATGACAAATCCTTTAAAAAGAAAATAAAATTGCACTGTTAAAGGACTTCAGTAAACTTCCACCTGGGAGAACAATTAGATTTTGTTCTTAGTTAAAAGTGCCCATCATATTCTTTGGTCCTTTAGTCATTCAGAAATAAACTATGCTTAATTACATTAGTAAAATGTGGTGCTCAAATTATATGTAATAAATATTGCAAATAAAACTTTTATGATTATTTATTAAGAACATTTATATGGAGGCCGAGCTTTCTCTCAGTAACTCACTGTCAATGACATATTCCTCATAGTTGATAACATAATTTTTAGAGCTTATAGCAACAAGATTTAGGTTTCACACTTAATGAAAAACCTAAAAATGTCCTTGATTTCATTTCTTGAGGTATTGAATCGT
Source organism: Laticauda colubrina (assembly GCA_015471245.1). NCBI lineage: Eukaryota > Metazoa > Chordata > Lepidosauria > Squamata > Elapidae > Laticauda > Laticauda colubrina. The sequence goes on along the minus strand of BLBF01000004.1, from coordinate 10,764,058 downwards.
CTCACCTTTGCTTCTACACTTTCCCATTTGCGACGCTTAAACTCACCTATTGGAAGAGATGGTAAACTAGCAAAGCCCAGGCAGTTGCACAACACTTTGTGGGGAATGATCTGTCCTGCTGAAACTCCAGAGGTAAAGCAAAGGTTATATTTAAGTTGCTGTATAGCATCAGTGAATGGAATTTTCCAAAAAATTGGAGCTGTAAGATTTTTCCCATGTGAATTAGGCTACTTTGCATTGGGTAATTCAGCTTGCATAGGACAATTAGCCGAATTTTCATAGGAAAAATTGCTGGATAAATAATGCTTATAAAAATACACGTAAGAAAGTATAGCTTCCATGAAAGAGGCCTTCCTCTTATTATTACCATCTTTTTCTGCAGTATTTAGTAGTGTCTTTTCAGATTTTTAAACACCTTCTCAAGTTATAATTGGTTGGTAATGAAACCCAGTAAGTTAATGTGAAGGATTAGTGAACCGAGTTATCTGTGAACAGTGGCAAGCACATTTTTGTTGGCCACAAGGAACATTAATGGAAGAGCTGCAATGAGTGTGATGTTAATATAAAACAACTTAGGCTAGGATATTCCTTTTCTCCAATTCCTGGGAGAATCCTTTTTTATTTTTTTGAAAGTGTTAGCTTTTGTCTCATATTTCCTTATTTCTACAGTACCTTGGAATAGGAATGTTTTAACAAATCAACTGCCAAAATGCAGGGCAATTATTACAGATGCTCCACAAAATCTTTAAAAAGGGTTTCACGCGTTTTGTCTTCCACCAAATGTGCCTCAGGATCCATTCTCATATAACAGTCTTGAATCTTGACTTAAATGGTATTATAATTTCAAAAACTGCCAGAACTTCTGTGCATAATAGAGCCTGTTAAGACTGAAAACATTGCATGTATTTATTCTTAGGGTCATGCTGTGGGGCTTGTGAAGAATCTTGCTCTGATGGCCTATATTTCTGTGGGGTCTCAGCCATCCCCAATTCTGGAATTTTTAGAAGAATGGAGTATGGAAAACTTGGAAGAAATCTCCCCAGCAGCAATTGCAGAGTAAGAACCATGGAATGGAATGGATGGAATGGAATACAATTAGTTCCTATGTGGTTCACTCTAAAGCAGCAGCTTAACTGTTTCCCTTTTTTTCCATAAGTGCCACAAAAATATTTGTGAATGGTTGTTGGGTTGGAATTCACAAAGATCCAGAGCAGCTTATGAATACGCTGAGAAAACTGCGACGGCAAATGGATATCATTGTATCAGAGGTACATTTTGTTGTAATTGCAGCTGTTCTATAGAGGTGCCATCCTAGATAAAAAAAATAAAATAAAACATGTTGAGCCAGAAAAAAATCTGTGATTTAATTTAAATTCTATATAATTTTGATGAATTAATACAGAGTGATAATCTCTCTGAAGGCCATGTGTAATTCAGAATGTTCACCTTGACTCTTCAGATACTCAGTTGCTTTTATCTGACATCAGGATTGGTTAATTGCCATTAAGCTATAAAAGCCTGTCTGAAAGAGCACCATTTTCACAACTTGCAAAATATTAAGGGGGCATCTGCGAACATGGTGTTTTGATATTTTGATCTGTCCACTAAAAATGGCTAGTTGAAAGTGTTTATGAGAACTGTGTCTTCTCACACAGGTGTCCATGATCAGAGATATCAGGGAACGAGAAATTCGCATTTATACTGATGCTGGTAGGATCTGCCGCCCACTTCTAATTGTGGAAAAACAAAAATTGTTACTGAAGAAGAGGCATATAGACCAATTGAAAGAACGTGAATATAACAACTACAGGTGGGGTTATTTTCAGATGTTCTCTTTTTGTGGGATATTTAGTAGATGTCTTTCCTCAAAGATAATTTTAATGGGAAGAGAAAAGAAAACTCCAGGCATTAATTGGAAAGGTCATTAGCTAAAGAAAGCTAAAAAAATTAGCTAAACTAAGCAAGTTCAGCTTTGGAGATAATTTGTGTGCTAAAATGTTATGTGGAAATGAGCAGGAATTGAAAAGAATGTTTATGTTATTGATGATTTAGACTAAGGTCCATAAAACTTATACAAGAAGTAAATAAAGTCTTTCCTTTTGAGTACAGTTTTTAGAAATGAGAAATGTTTTGTCTGAAACATTTGCTGGGCATTTTCTAGAGTGATTTGACTTTGCTAGTATAACTCAAGTGCTACTAGGAACAAATCCTGTCACCATTTTGGAGACTATTCCTCTTGGATGAGGTAGAAAGCAGCTATTTGCTGATCTTACAAAAAGTAATTCTTTTCATACCTGCTTATATTCCTCCTTGTAATTCCAGTTCATTCATCAAAGCAACAGAGGCATTTTTGAAATTGCCAAAGTCACTGTATGCTAAATATGGAAGCTGTAAAATACAAGGAATATATGTGAATTTCTGAATGTTACAGCACTTCCTTTCCTATCTCGTTCCCAGGTTGCATTAGAGATTTCCTTTTACAAGCATCTTTTGAAGCCAGCTAGATCAATGTGTTCATCACAGATTCTTATGTTCAGAGTTGAGCGTGGACAATATTCAGTATAAAAGTGGGTTAGACAGCTAAGATAGCAAGTTTAGAAAGGGACTGAATTCTAAGGAATCAAGACATTGGTTTCTGCTGTATATGCATGAAGCAAAAACAAAACAAAACCATAAACTAATGAAGGAATGGAACAAATGCCTATTATATCTTAACATTATGGATAATATAATATGTGCATGCTTATATTTAGTTTTTCGTTATATTGAATGATGTGCATTTTCTTGGAATTCAGATACAAATTATCACATTTGTTCTTAGAACTCTGTATGTAGTTGCATAAATTAAAATTAATTTTGTTTAGCTGGCAGGATTTGGTGGCCAGTGGTGTAGTAGAATACATTGACACTCTAGAAGAGGAGACTGTTATGCTGGCTATGACTCCAGATGACTTACAGGAGAAAGGTGTGGCATATTGTTCCACATATACACACTGTGAGATTCATCCCTCCATGATTCTAGGAGTTTGTGCATCTATTATTCCATTTCCAGATCACAATCAGGTTTGTTGGACTTGGTTTTATACTATTTTAAATTAAGAGTTAATGACTTGATGGAATAATAATATGCATTAATTTTGAAGGTATTTTTTTCATTCCTAACACAATTTCTCCTTTTTTAACAGTCTCCTAGGAATACATACCAATCTGCTATGGGCAAACAAGCCATGGGAGTTTATATCACTAATTTCCATGTCCGTATGGATACACTGGCCCATGTTTTATATTATCCTCAGAAGCCTCTTGTGACCACACGTTCTATGGAATATTTGAGGTTCAGAGAGTTGCCAGCAGGTATGATTGCAAGTTGCTGATTAGTGCAGGTGTAAAACCCTCAAATATAAAACCTGGACTTTTAGAGAAGCAATCCACCTCTTAAAGAGATATGCCAAAGTGTCTTTTTTTTTTTTTAGTTTCCAAAATACCAATAATGAGTCTTCACTGAGATGTGGGGCATTTCTTTGAGATTTGATGGTTCGATATTTGTTAATTGATGATTTAGCAATAGCAGAATGAGAAGAGGTTTACCTCAGCTAAGAATATAACTTTTCCCTATACCTTTAATCAATTAGGTTTCATTAATACATTGAAAAGCATTTGCACCAGCATGTCTGGATCACAAAGGAAAAGCATTACAACATTGAAATATTTCTTCGCTTGCTCCTTAAATAAGCCCTGCTTGTTTAATATATTTGTCAGCGCATGGTACTTTTTGGCATAACTTGTAGCAAGGCAGTGGTCAAAACTGTAATTAGTATTCCTTAGATGCATTCTTTCTGTTTCTGTATCTCGTTCATATCTATCTCAGTTATTGCTTGTATTTGGGCGTGCACATTCTTATTGCATTTTGCACTGTTTGTTTTTCAATTTTAACAAGCATCAAATATTTGTAAAAAGTTTCAACTATGATTTAATTAGCCAGTTTTAAATTCTTGGAATGTTTTTGCTCAAGATGGTCCAGTTTTTGAATATGGATAGCAAATGAACAGGGTTTGAAGACAGTTCTCAAGGACATAGTTGAAGGAACATATGAAATTGTAACCAAGTTCCATACCTGCTCCACACAAAACTTATCTTCTGTTGATAACACCAGGCTATTCCATAGGAAGTCACTGGGTGTATTTATATGCTCATCCCATCATGCTGTAGAAAACAAAATATAATTACTGAGAAATTGGAGCTTATTTGGCATTAATACTCTGTAAAGTGAAAAGAATATGTGTATAATTTAAGTGCATTCTTGAATCTCTTACAGGCATCAACTCTATCGTCGCCATAGCTTCATATACAGGATATAATCAAGAAGACTCTGTTATCATGAACCGCTCTGCTGTTGACAGAGGTTTTTTCAGGTTTGGCTTGTTAAATATTTATATTTCCCTGTTAAAAAACTATTTCACATGCTTATAAGAAATAGGTCACTAGTTTTGAAGTATTCTTGGTATGCTTTTTGCAGTTGTCTCTTGTATCAAAGATTTCACTTCAGTGGAATATGTTCCTTGTAGGTGTTAGTCATCAAGTATTTTTCTCTTTTTGTCAGAAACTCATCTTTTTGCTACATTTTTAGATTAAAGGTTAGTAGTAAAAGTAGTGGTTTTAGTTCATAGCCTTTCGATCTCCAGTGGACATTTTGCTAATGTATGTCAGCATGTTTTGTCCTGCTGCTGAAGAATGTTAGCTCATGTCTCAACCTGAACTAAAAGAGTGCTTTCTGACTTGGAGCTGCTGGTGTTGCTTCTCTCTTCCATTAGATCTGTGTTCTATCGCTCGTATAAAGAACAGGAGTCAAAGAAAGGATACGACCAAGAAGAAGTGTTTGAGAAACCTAGTCGTGAAACATGCCAGGGTAAGATATAGACAATGACCAGGAATACATCATGAAGACAGAGATAGTAAATAACTGCTCAGCAATAGAATTTCCTAAGTTTCATATGTTTATGTTATTTGCAAAGAAGAATGTTACTTCAGAGGGGTTGCAAGTGAGTGATCCTGTCTTACCTGCCATTGTCACTGATGGCGACAGAGTTATACATATGTAACATTAGTCTAAAATGGGGATGTAGCAGAAATGGATTTTTCTTCCTGAATTCAGAATGGCACCGGAGTAAAAATGGAACAGTATCAGCCTTGAAATGTTATCCTATTAGAAAAGGGAACAAGCAGAAGCCCTGGTTTGGAAACATGCAATGTTTTGTTCTTTTCTCAGGGATGAGGCATGCCATCTATGACAAGCTGGACGACGATGGTTTGATTGCACCTGGCGTACGTGTCTCAGGAGATGATGTCATCATTGGCAAGACGGTAACTTTGCCCGAGAATGAAGACAAACTGGAGAGCACCAATCGTCGCTATACCAAAAGGGATTGCAGCACTTTTCTACGAACTAGTGAAACTGGTATCGTTGACCAGGTCATGATTACCTTGAACCAGGAAGGATACAAGTTTTGTAAAATAAGAGTAAGTATAGGATTTATGCAAATGTGTTTGCAAAAATAAACCCAGCATATGGGAATAGTTGGTGTAATAGATTGTTATTATTCTATCTCTCCAGGTACGGTCTGTTCGAATACCACAGATTGGAGATAAGTTTGCTAGTAGACATGGTCAGAAAGGTACCTGTGGTATCCAATACAGGCAAGAGGTAAACGCCTCCAATTTTGTTTTTGATGTAGAGGATAATGCTTAGGTGATTGGATTTCAAATCACTTCTTGGTATTTACACTGCTTAGAACAGCGCTTTCAAACTCATGGCTTGTGGGACTGATGTGTCATGCTTGGTTTAGTGAAGGGGGGGAAAGTCACAATGTGTCACATGATGCTACAATGACAACACGAATTTGACACCCCTGACTTAGAATATATCAATTGCTTTCTCAACATCTGTGCTGACATGCAATCAAGCCATCTTAACAATTAACATCAATTTTACTACAACCTGTAGCCAGAAAAACATCTTAACAGTAAAATAGTTAGAAAACATATATTTAACTCAATATGAAAACTTCTTATGTGGGATAAGGTATTCTGAATCTCTGCTTTTCCTAAAAAGGCCCTATTTGAAGTACTGCACTAAGGAGAGCCTTAAGGCTGAGGAAAGTTCATATAAGGAAAGGGAGGTTAATCTGATGTTATTTAGGCCATGTAGGATTTCACCAAGCCTTTAAATCAGGCCTGAAATATGCCAGATACCAATTTGTTATGTTCCCTATTCTATTCAGACTGGATTGCTAACATTCTGGGAAATTTTAGAGAATTTCAAGGCTGTTCCATGGCAAAACATGGAAAAGATCTTACAATGATAATAGAATGAGCATATACCATATGTACTCATGTATAAACCCATCTAAATATTAGATAACTCTCAAATGTTTAACCAGAGTACCATGAAAAATGCACTATCTTTGGATTAGTCAACCCACATCTTTCATGTATTTTAGTTAAAAATTCAAGGATCAGCTTATCTGCAGATGGGCTACATACAAGTATACATGGAAAACAGGAGCAATTTTAGAAAGCATTGTATGTAGTCCTCATTTAATGGCTGCCTCAAATGCCACTGATTCACATTTAGGGTGATGAAAAAAATAACTGTAACTATCCCAAAGGTGCTTTTTCAAGAGGCAACTGGACTGTCTGGTTTTTCTTTGAAGATGTTTTGCTTCACTTCTAAGAAACTTCGGCTGTGACTAAATGGTGGGAATGAGAAGATTTATACTCCTTGCAGACAGCTTGGTTATTTGCATGCTTTGTGGAAGTCATTAAGGCTACCTGGAGGTTTATCTGTGTCACGGGGGTCACCAGTGCAAATAGGTGTGGAGCCTTCTTGGAACTGTTGAAAGGACCGTGTTGTAGACTGGAGATAGATGATGCAGTATCCCTCCCCCTCTGTTGAGAGAGGGCTGATCAAACTTGACATAGATTGAACAGCCCTCTCAACAGAGTGGGAGGGATATGACAGTATAAATCCTTCCATTCCCCCCCATTCAATCAGAGCTGAAGAAGCTTCTTAGATGAGAAGTGAAATGTCTTCAAAGAAAAATCAGAAAGTCCAGTTGCCTCTTGAAAAAGCACCTTTGGGACAACCATGACCTGGATGACTGACAGAATAAAGAAGTTGTATAGTTTATTTTGTGACTTATAACACACACAAAAACCCCTAGCAAAGTTTATATACTAAGCAAACTATAATCAAGAAAATGGTGCTGTGGAAAAAGATATGATTCTGATCTGTTTTTGTTTTTAGGATATGCCATTTACCTGTGAAGGCATTACTCCTGATATAATTATCAATCCACACGCTATCCCTTCGCGAATGACCATTGGTCACTTGATTGAATGTCTTCAAGGAAAGGTAGGTCTTGCTGCTTGGAACTGAGATATTCTCCAACATGCTCTCTTTGAGAGTTTCCAGGGGCATCTCTGACTCTAGCTTACCCAGCCAAGGTTGAATCAGATTGTTTTTATCTTTTGCAATCTTGAGCCATTTTATTTTCAAATTAAAAAGCTATCTTTCTGGCCTGTGGCGTTAATCTAGACGCTGGGAAAACACAACCTCTACATTTGCATAATATTTAAAATCTTTTTAATGTTTAGTTTGTTTACTCTTTTCTTCCTCCAAAGAAGTCAGAGTAAGTACTACATAGTCCCCATTTCTCAGATTTTTGACTTGCAGAAGCCCTTCAGTTTAAGTAAATTGACTTAGCTCTAAATGGGAGTTAGAATACAATCTTCCCAGTTTCATTTTAAAGAGTTATTATGAGGAATAATATAATACTTGCTAGTCTTTGCTTCTACTTTTCTAGGTATCAGCAAATAAAGGGGAGATAGGTGATGCTACACCTTTTAATGATGCAGTCAATGTGCAGAAGATTTCAAACTTACTCTCTGATTATGGGTATCATCTGAGAGGAAATGAGGTAACCTGATGCAACGAATGAGTGATAAGTCTCACATTCTGTCTGCTTCCTGCACTGATATGCTATTATAATGGGAGGAATTTCTTTTTGCAGGTTCTGTACAATGGTTTTACTGGTCGCAAAATCACATCACAGATCTTTATTGGTCCCACTTACTATCAGCGACTAAAACACATGGTAGATGATAAAATTCATTCCAGGGCAAGAGGACCTATTCAGATCCTTAACAGGCAGCCTATGGAGGGTCGATCTCGGTAAGAAATAGATATCCACTTAGTATGCTTTCCAATTTGTCTTTATTTCAGCAAAGTATTAAGCCACAGTCCTTAGAAATCTTACTAGAAAAGCCACTTTCTGAGTAGTTTCTGAGATTTTCCCAAGCCTTTTCATATCTTTTAGTGATATTATTTGCAACTATGAGGGCTAGAAAAATATTAAGACCAGAAATGCTAGGAGCCCAGATGGGAATATTAAAATATATTGTTGAGAAATACATTGTCTTATTTTCCCTAGCCTTTCTTGTATTGACAGTGTGCATACGTAGCACTTCTTTGGAGCTTCCGGTATGCTTTGTTTTTTAAAGACTTTCTTTCCTCAGGAGCTTTTTTGGTACAAAAGCTGGCTTCTCCTGTAGTACCTTACATTAATTTGGGGCAGGAGTAACGGGCAGCCCAATTGGGTACTTTTTCTTACTTGGAAAAATAAGGAAGTGGACATGATTTTTTCCCCCCACCCACCCAGTGATGGAGGTCTTCGATTTGGAGAGATGGAACGAGACTGTCAGATTGCTCATGGAGCAGCGCAGTTCCTAAGGGAAAGATTGTTTGAAGCCTCAGATCCATATCAGGTTCATGTATGCAACTTGTGCGGGCTCATGGCAATAGCAAACACCCGGACCCACACCTATGAATGCAGGGGTTGTCGTAACAAGACACAGGTATGTTAAGAGGGTAGGAAAATACTGCCCATTCCATTTCACTTTTCTTTCTCTCTTTTTTAAAAAACTTTTTATCTTTGTTTCCCCTTGAGGCACTTTTTCCAATACTTGTCTACACTGTGTTATCTGCCACGAATACAATATATTCAGGGTCACTAGCTGCAGGAGGGACAGCATAAAACTATCCCATCCATTCAGAAGAGTTAGGAAAATTTCTGAAAGAATATAATTGAATTTTAAAATGTTATCTTTACAAAATGTCATTTGATTTTCCTGGCAGTAATAATCTTTGCTTTTAAAAGTGTTTTCTTTAATACTTAAATTATAATGATGCCAAGCTCTACTTCACTTCACATTGACTTAGTGTAAATAGGTTTGTGTGTCTGTGTGTGCATGTAAGATAGGGGACTCAAATTCCAAGCAATGGTTGGCTGGAGGTCAGTGACCAGTTAAATGTACACTTCAATATCTTGGAATCCCTAATACTCAATGGTTACCTCATCTTTTAAGTCCTTCTTCATCCAGGTTAGAGGGAAATTGACATTGAAGAAATTGGCTTTTTTGATTGCAGCACACGTTATATAGAAGGCCTTCTGTCAGGCCCAAGCCCAGAGAGGACACAATGAAATCCAATCAAATTCAGTCTTCTGTTTGCATACAGCTAATAGACAGAACCTTGCCAAACTAAATCTACAACCTACTAACATATTAGTAATATCCCGAGAGATTCTATGATGTGGCTACCCTGAGCTTTTTGTCCCCTTCCTTTCTAGCTTGGGACTGTGCAGTCTCTTAATTCGTGCCTCTCTCTGAACTCCCTAACCCCATCTATGGGTTTTTTTAGAGGAAAGATATAGAACATTTTCTGGAATGAAATGTTTTTTCTAATATAGGTTAATCTCATTTTTTTCAGATTTCTCTGGTGAGGATGCCGTATGCCTGCAAACTACTTTTCCAAGAACTGATGTCAATGAGTATTGCACCTCGAATGATGAGTGTGTAGCCTTCAAACAATTAGGCTGTTCCTGAAATTTGTATTGCCTTATTTAAACTTCCTTTTTAAATGTGTTTTAAATCCCACATTTGTTGTGTTTTATTGGAAGTTTAATGGATTATGAATGTGTGAATTTTATGTTTTATGTAAATAGAAATAAAAGCTTTCCAGACATTCGCTTAATACTTTATTGGAATTACAGCGAAAATAGTAGGAAGTAAGGGATACAGAGCTATGGCTGATTGTGAGTTTTCCCAAAAACAAACTTGTTATAGGTGAAAGGCACTGTCTCTCAATGTGCAGAATATATGGTTCATCTTTTACAGCTCAGTACTTTCACCTACAAAAAAAATGAGAGTGTGCTTTAATTTAAGAAAACTTGTTATTGTTGAGATGCATTCCAGAGAAATGAGTCGCTATAGAAATAATCAAAGGTATTTCCTTGAAGCAAGAAAAATAGCAGAAATAGATAACAATTCCTTCTTCTTCCACAATTATTTTAGATTAATTTGAAATCACAGATAACAAGTAAGCAAACTTTGTTCAGTATTTGACTTTTTTTCAGAGACTGCTGGTAATAGGGGACATAAAAGGGATTCAGTGATACCAGCACAAGGAACAAAAAATTAATAGGGGAGATGGTTTACAATAATAAATACATTAAGCCAGTTGAAGCTTACAAAGATGTGAAACACATATTTTGGTCACAAATCATGACAAAATGTACTACCAATTAATAATCAACCCAGGCTATTTTTTTTAACCAGATCCAATAGAAAAGGGAGTGCTTATGCAGACCTACGTACCTTTTGCAGGTATTTCGTTTAAGGAATTTAATACAGTAATTTTTCCAGAAGCTGTGGCTTCTCCTTTAGAGTTAGATGCGTGGCATTCATATTCTCCAGCATCATCTTTGCTCAGTGGAGATATCTATTGGAGCAGACAGTAGAGTCATAGTTAATTGCATTCCTTAAGATTGTTCATATCCTTATACATGCTATGGCCTTAAACAAACTTTTTTATGTTTATGTTCCTTAAACAAACCTTTGAGCAAGAGCAAGAGCACTTAGACTTATACACCACTTCATAGTGCCTTAGAGTCCTCTCTAAGTGGTTTACAGGGTCAGCATATTGCCCCCAACAATCTGGGTCCTCATTTTTCCAATTGCTGAAGGATGGAAGGCTGAATCAATCTTGAGCCGGTCAGGATCAAACTCCTGGCAGTGAGCAGTGAGTTAGCATGCCATACTGCATTCTAACCCCTGTGCCACCATAGCTCTGTTATGTTGTCTCCGTTAGGTACTAATTCCGAAAGGATGAAGAACAGCTTCAGCAATTACAGCTAATAGTGGAAAGCATATGAGACTAAACACACAGTATCATCAGATGCTAAGAGCTTGGCCTTATATTTATTGAACTTTGTCTGCCCCTGCTGCCTTATATGGAAGTGGGGAGAAGACAGACATGGTGGACCTTCTAGAACATAAGCAGCTCTAAAAACCATTTTCATGGAGAAATTTTCATAATATGGAACTGAGTGTGGCAGGGATTTCTTGTCTTGATGGATGTTAATATGCGTCTCTCTTATGCCATCAGCTGGAAGGCACATAGAGATAGGGAAGTACTGTATATATATGAATGTATGTTTGCTTGGATTGTAACAATCTATATCCACAATTTGAGTTTGACTATGACAGTTCACTGTAATATACAAAAACAAGTTCCCTTTGCACAGCTTGAGTTAGTAAGCCCGAAAATGGAATTCCGGTAGGAAACACAACTGGTGAATATCAGAAAGCAAACACTCCGTGCCTTACCAAAAAGATCTTAGCATATATTTCGGGGCAAGATGGAGAAATGGGGTTAAGTGTCCTGTGGAAAAAAAAGTTTCTTATGATAAGAAGTGCAGACTAGCAGTTACAATGATAATGTGGGAAGTACTTTTCAACCATTCTCTGCATTTTGTGGAGGATATGGTATAATGGCACAGGAGAACAGTACCTCATTTATAAAATACTCAATATACTTGGATTTTGTATTTTGCTTTGGAACGGAGGAGGTCAATATTCCCTGATCCATTAAGGATAATAAAAAATGAAGCACCGTGTGCATGTCTGTATTTGGATGTGTGAGAAATTTTTAAAATGCAGCATATAATTGAATAAAATAACAGAATTAAAGGGAAACACTTTATTATATTTCTTGAAATTTCCATTATTTCATAACTTCCCCAACTGAAAATATGTTATAACATATTTTCATAGATGGAGCCTGCCTCCCTGCCTGCATTTGTTCTGTCTTTGGACCTGTGAGACTTCCACATCAATATTGGTCCTATATCTTGTAGATACAGGCCTGCACTTCACTAATTTTGCATACAAATTGGGCAGTTGATGGCATAACCATAATAGATTATATACTAATTCTTAGGTGAAAGCTAATTGTTCAACCTAGAAAGCCAGCATATCATTTTCCTCATGATGTGTCAACATTCCTCCCAACCACCCTCCAAGAAGAAAAATCTTATTTCTCTATTTGCTGCAAAATTCTCAAAATCACAATTTAACCTGAAAGAAAATTTTACTTACCAATACCCACCCTGTCACCTCATGCTTTTCAGGACCACCACGTGTCTGAACGGCTAAATTATCTCGGTCTCCTGGAAGAAGTTCCACTCTTTGGACACTATATTGTCCCCTTGTTACCTAAATATAAAAAGAAAGATTGGCCGTCCGGGGTCTCCAAACTTGGTAACTTTATGACTTGTGGACTTCAACTCCTAGAATTCCTCAGCCAGCCATGCTGAGGAATTAAGCCATAAGTCTTAAAGTTGCCAAGGTTGGATACCCCTGATGGGAGTAAAGACTTGGAAAGGTGGGTGAGTAGAGTTTTGGACTGGTCAGGAGGACTGAACCTGGATGTTAACCTAACCCTACATAGCTTTTTCTCTGGTAATATCACACTACTAACTAGCATACAAAACATTTGCTAGACCAATACTCGAATACAGCTCATTAGTCTGGAACCCACATTACGTATCTGATATTAGCACAGTTGAGAAAGTCCAGAAATATTTTACAAGAAGAATTCTCTGCTCCTCTACTCATAGAATACCTTATGCCACCAGACTTGAAATTTTAGACCTAGAAAACCTTGAATTACGCCGTCTTCGGTCTGATCTAAGTATGGTATATAAAATCAATGGTATATAAAATGCAATGTCCTACCTGTCAATGAATACTTCAGCTTCAAACATAACAATACAAGAGCACACAATAGATACAAACTCAAGGTTAACCGCACCAAACTTGATTGTAGGAAATACGACTTCAGCAACAGAGTGGTCAATATCTAGAATGCTCGACCTGACTTTGTGATTTCTTCCCCAAACCCCAAAAACTTTAACCTTAAACTGTCTACTATTGACCTCACCCCTTTCCTTAGAGGTCTGTAGGGGGTGTGCATAAGTGCACCAACGTGCCTACCATCTCTGTCCTATTGTTTCTTTTATTTTTCTTATATGTACCCATTTCATGTATTCATAACTATGCATATGTTTATACCTATTATCTTGTAAGCGATTGACAAATAAATAAATAAATATTTAATATACCATATAGTTAAAACATTTCAGACTTTCTACACTGAATAAGTTGGTTAAGAGCACAAATTATTTTCAGGAGGCCCAATTAGAATAGACTACTATTTCCTTAAAAAGCAAATTTTCCTGAGTTATACTATAAGCTGCATTTTTATAAAAGATGAATTGCTTATATAATATGGTAGGGAGAATTACCAGTTGTTCAAAGAGAAAGTAACCACTGTGACTAATGAAAAGCAGCCATGGGAATATGAACAATTATCTGCTGGTTTTGTGTTTTCATTATGGAGGAGGAGATGCACATTTTATTGCCTAGATTGGGGTCCCCAACCACTGGGCCCCAGATCGGTACGTGGATCATTTTGTACCGGGCTGCAAAGTATGAATAATCATGATTAAAAATATATTTTATATTAACTAAAGCTAAGAAGCCCTTTACTATTGGGGAAGAATTGATTTTGCCGGTCCTTGAAAAAGTGTTTCTGCGTGAAACTGGTCCCTGGTACAAAAAAGGTTTGGGGACCACTGGCCTAGATAATACTTTATCACCCAGGCATTAGAAACTCATTCCTTCACTGTGTAAGTAACATTCAAGAGTTCAAATCAAAGCAGTCTTATGTTTTAATCATTGCTGCTAGCTGTCCAGAATTGTAGAAATCTTTTAAATAATTAAAAAAAAACAAAAATTCCCCTTGAGCATTGCCAAATAGGCATTTTTAGGTGCTTTTACTTCTGACAAAGAGGTCATTGAGCAGAAAATTGGAATACTAAAATGAGAACAGTATTTGTCATTGGTATCACTCTATCTCCTTGAGTTAGAAAGGTCAAGCGAATAATTTAGAAGTAGTAAGAGTCAGAAGAGAGCCCTGATGTGGCAGCAGATGGTTGGTCAAGCATAGGGCAGCTATGACCTGGTTTGTGCTTGGATGGGAGACAAGGGAACACTAAACTAGAAGGCAGGGTCAAAACCTATTTCCATATTCTTGCCCAAAACAGGCAAAAATGTTCCCCTGTAATCAATCAGCTGGAGACCAACTTTGCTAAGCATGGTAGTCACACAGAGAAAACTGTGGGATCTGCTGTAAAGGATTACAAATCAAACACAACCATTTCTTTTTAGATATTTGAGTAACTGAACATTTTCTTTTAACCATTTCTTTGCTCAAAGAGAGTGATTTATAAATAGCTGTTTTAATATGGTCCCTGACATGACTAGTAAAAGAAAAGATTTTAGGGGGCAAAAGGGTGGAAAAATGGAAAGAAGCCAACAGAGGAACCAGTTCCCAAAGTTACAGTAGAAATTGGTTAGGTTGCTCCTTCTGACAATCGTGGAAGAGCCAAATATAGTTGGCTTCTGGGCAGAAGGGATGAAATAGTTTTACTTCTCTTCTCTCTGTAGTTCTCCTACTTATGTCTGCTACATGTCTTGGAAAATAGCCCCATTGTAAGAGCTACCATCTGAAATCCTATTTTTGTAACCACACTATTATGTCTTCTAATTATCAGTTCAGACTCTCGTCAATCCTCCCATTGTGCCTTGTGTTTCAATCAGCATCTGAACATTGTGCACCCATGATGTCATATCCAAAGCCATCTATCTGTCTTCCTCTCATTTTTTTCTCACCCTCAACCCTAGGGCTGCCTGACCTTGCAATGATTCTGGGAACTTATAAAATGAAAAAAGAAAGAAACCTAGAAACATAATAGTTCCTAGAAAGATGGCAATTGCCCAGAGGGAAAACAATGAATGTTTTATTTCTCATGCCACATCCAAGTGAAAACTGAAAGGGGCCAACCTTCACTCCTGGATCAAGAACCAGGTTTTCAAGGCCTATTTAAAGGCAAAGGGAAAAAGGAAAGGAAAAACACATTTCTTGGGTTCCACTTACTTTAAATTCACGTCAAATACTGAGAAATCAGATGGTAAATTAGGGCCTCTCCATAGAAAAAAATTGGTTATTTGGAACCCTCCAGGGCATGAGGCCCCTTTGCTTTCTCCTTATTCTGAAAATTATTATCTTATTGTTTCATAACCTATATTAATTTTATTCATCTCATAATTTAGAGATGAATTAATTTCTATATTAAGAGATCTTATTTTATTTTATGCCCATCATAACAATCACAAGAGCGAAGTAAGGTGAGAAAGAATGACTGGCGCAAAAGCCCAGCCTGTGAGAGTCCATGCTAAGGTTGGACCTAAACTAAACATAGAGACTTAAATAGGGGGCTGCTGGATTTTAACCCAGGTCCATCTAGTCCAGCAGTCTGTTCTTACAGTGCCCAGCCACCTGGACAAGGAAGCTTGCTAGTTTCCCAACAGATGCAGTCATATTGCTATCAACGCTAAAACTACTGATCTCCATGACTTCCATTAACTGGTTCAATCTAGGGGTGAAATTCAACCACCTTGGCCCACTTCGGGAGATGTGGTAGGAACGATTTGAATGGGTAAAAAATTGCAACTGGTTGCTATTACTATTATACTAAGTATACCAAGCCACTTCCACAGCCACACCCACACCCACAGAGCCGGTAGGGAAAAAAATTGAATTTCACCCCTGGTCCAATCCCTTTTTTTGAAGCCACCAGCCCTGCTAGTAAGCAGCACCACCTCTCACAATTGCATCTTTTAAAGTTGAATTATGTGCTATGGAAAAAAAAATCCTAGGTTTCATTGGTCATATTCTAAAACCTTAACTACTACATCACACTGTTTTACCAGCAGCACTTGAGATGAACTATATTATCTTTATTATTCCCAACATAATTTGTCCCATTTTTCCCATTGTCTTCTAAGGCTACTACAAGTACATGTTGATCTACAAATTATAGAGCTACATCTACAAATTATTATGGTACATGAAATAAACATGTTCTCTCTCTCTCCCCTCTCCCTTTGTTTCTGAACTTTAATTGTTATCATACATTGTGCACATTAATTGCATAATTAGTGAGCCATGGAAATGGCTCTGGCCAAATGTTAATATTTTGTTTAAACCCAAGTTATCATCTCTGCAAATATGATTCACAGCTTAAAATCTAGTGTGAAGCCAACACTCTTATCGCTGACTTTAAATCAGTTATTTCCCATTTGTGGAACTACCACGGATAGCGATCAACTGGATTTTTACAGCCCAGATAACCCTACCAACTATCTAACTTTCTGGACATACAGAAGCACATTCTGAAATTCTGGCTTCTTCACGAATAAAGTCAAACAAAATTAATGCCTAAGGAGAGACTGAAAACTAAGAAAATGGGTAAATCAAGGTCTTTCTAACACATGGCTCAAATTCTCAGCCACTACAAAACAAGTCAAGGTCATCAATATTATCTGTTCTCATACTGCTGAAGCAGCAACTCCTTTCCAGTTCCTCTGTTTTTCTCATTCACAGGCAACCAAGAATCTGAATCAAAAATAGGCCTTGTATTTGTTGCCTAAATATTTCAAGGTCTCCAGAAATACCCTGACATTCTGTTCCAGTCATTCCTTAGCACCTGCTCCTTTTGAAGACCTAATATGGTAAAGTGTAACAGAGCTCATATAAAAGGGTAAACAGAATGGAATCCAGAACGAGATTTATTCATAGTGTTAATTTTTAAAATAATATTCTATAATTTAAATAACACTTCCAAGGCTCTGCAGAAAGTTTGGCTTGACAAAGCACTTTCTGTCACATACCTAAATTCATATATCACCATGCTACATTCTAATCCTTTTGCATTTGTACTTGTAATAGTTTTAAAGGAACCATTAATATGGTGAACTGTTTACTTTTTTTCCTCACAGTTACCTACAACATTCTATTTCTGTACCCTTTCTGTACTCTTAAGCATTACAAATAGCACAGACTTCAGAGATTTCTGCATCGGACTCACTGCTGTAAAAGGCACCTCGGAGGCCCCTTCATTTATGTGGCATGAACTTGGCAGGGTTCTGGCATGGTACTCATTTATTCTAATGAAGTTCCCCAGGAAAACCTTCTGCTGGATCACCTTCAAAACTTGCCTAGTTTCCACTAACCTTGTTCCAGGTGAGAATCGGAGTGGGAACTCCAATGACTTCACAGCTCAGGTAAACCTGGGCTCCACTGACATTCCAGATGTCCTTTGGAGGGGTCACAATGGATGGGCCTAGAAATTTAAAAAAAAGAATCCTTTTAAAAGAGTAAAACAGTGTATTCATGAATTTATGAAATTAAAGCAATTTTATCATTAACCAAAAATTGTTAACAGAAACCAACTTCTCTATGTTATTTGGTGATTATACTCAGAAACCTGGTTCTTTCAACTTGTTTTATTTGTCCTAAGAGGATTTTAACTTCTGTTTCTCAAGATCCTTGCCTGGGACACGGAGAAGACTTTGGGAAGAAGTTTGTGGTAAAGATTTGAGTGATGGCTTCAAATGAAAGGGGGAATCTCATTCAGGGCAGGCCTGGGACCTTGTGGGTACCTGAAGTTCTTTGGTTTTAGACAGTGACTTGCAACTGCCCTCAAAAGAATATAAGTCTTTCTTAATGCTACTGAATATATATTGAGGACTACCTGCACTTCAAAATGGAACTACTATTTGAGTTCTAGCTATTGTGTTTCCCCAAGATAAATCAGGCAGACTGCTACTGTGGGAAAGCCAGAAGCAGACTCAGGGGGTGCTGTCCCCCTTTTGCAATTAAGAGAATTATGACAATGGCTCCTTGATATTTTGAGATCTGATCAGCACATCCTGCCAACCATTCCTCTTTTGTATCATTACTAATATGTGACAGTTATTAGATATCAAAGCATTTATCCTGACCAATGAAAAGGAGGTTGTACAAATCACATTGGATTTAAACATTAAAAGGGGGCAATGAGCGAGGAAGTATGTAGTTTCAAAAAGCAAGCAAGAGAGAAAGATGTGACTGTGGGATAAAATATAGTATTAATAAGGACCAAAGAATTGTATTTTGTATTCTATTTATATACAGGTGCTTTTCAACTTGGCTGGATAATCCAGGAAGCTGATGCAAGCTTATTTTATGGTCATACTGTTCATAAATTTGCAATATTTTCAAACATCAGCATCAACACCAGACACTGATAGAGAACAATTCATACATAATAGTCTTTCAAGTCCACAGCTGACTTCCCAACAGGAAGTTAAATATTAGCAAAGTTTGTTTTCAGAAACTTCTGACGTTTCAAAATTTAAAGGCCCATCTCAATCCTTAAATGAAAACTCAATTTGCTCTTAAAAAACAACAAATAATTCATCAGGACCTTTCCCTTGCCATTACTTTTTTGTTCTGCCAAGTTTCAAAAACTAAAGCTGAGCCCAACCCTTGCTCTGGAATGTGGTATGTGGGAATGACCTTGAGAGACAGGAAAAAGAGCTGTAGCCTAGACTACTACCATGCCAAATGTAACTCAGGACTGGGAAGCATCTCAGAGGGGACCCTCCCTAGTTTTCTAGAGAGAAGGAAGGAAGGAAGGAAGGAAGGAAGGAAGGAAGGAAGGAAGGAAGGAAGG
>BLBF01000004.1:10723016-10745029 GCA_015471245.1 Laticauda colubrina | reverse complement strand
AGGAAGGAAGGAAGGAAGGAAGGAAGGAAGGAAGGAAGGAAGGAAGGGGAGAAAGAGACTTGCAAGATCCTGCTACTGTAGCCTTACAATAAAGGTAGTGTTGGTGTTCATGTATTGGGCTTCCTGTCAGGATTACCTCAAAGGGCTAACATATTCTCTCCGTAAAAAAGATTTAAAAATCTGTTTTGGCTTGGTCTCTAGTACTGTAGCTGATAGTCATAGACATTTATTTGTTTAACAAATTTATATAGCTACCTAAATACCAAAGGAACTCTAGATCAGGGGTCCCCAACCACCGGGCCCCGGACCAGTACCGGTCCTTGGATCATTTTATACCGGGCTGCAAAGAACGAATAATTGTGATTAAAATATATATTTTATATTAACTAAAGCTAAGAAGCCCTTTACTATTGGGGAAGAATTGATTTTGCCGGTCCTTGAAAAAGTGTTTCTGTGTGAAACTATCAAAAGGAATCCTTTACTGAGATGAGACAATTCATGTAGGGGTCAAAAGCGGCATCTAAGGTCTCTCAGGCATGCAGAGATAGATAAGGGAGTTTAAAACCCCTCCTCTTATCCTGATGTGTATTTAGTAAAACAAAGAGCCAACATGTTAATTCCACCCCCACCCCTTTTTTAGAATGATCTTTTACAGAGTTTCCCAGGACACATCTCACTGTGGAATTTTTATGTCTCTTCATCTCCTGGCTGTCTCTCTGAGAGGTGATAGGTTCCGGCCATCTGGGTTTCATCTCTCCATTGTATCATGTGTAGGTTATACAAATTCGATGTAAGATTAAATATATTCAGGTTACATCAAGAAGGGTATCTTTATCAGTCTCCCCGCCCCCCTTTTTCTTCTTTCATTGAAGAAATCACAGATACACGGATCTGACATCCTGCCCTCCTTAAAAAAGAAATAGATCTAACTGAAAAAAACAAAATCATATGTTACATTTGCAATTGAAGATGGTTTATCAGGGTATTTTAGGTGGAACTTTCATAGTAATGTGGGTGTTTTTACATGTTGTTTGGCTACCCACTCATTTTCTGAGGAAGGAAGGTATTTCCAAGCTACTAAATATTGTGTGGATCCACAGTGAGTGCGTGAATCAAGGATATCTTTAATTTTAAAATGTTGTTCCCCATGTACCATGATGGGAGTTGGAGGTGTGGGAAGCGGGATCTGAGGTTTGAAGTGATCTCCGGTTTGAGCAAGCTACAGTGAAATACTGGATGAATCTGCCTAAATGTTTTGGGGGAGTTGAAGTTCTTCCGTCAAGGGGTTAATAATTTTGGAGATGGGGAATGAGCCAATGAATTTTGGCCCTAGTTTGTTAGAGGGTTGTAATGATTTTAAGAATTTTGTGGACAAATATATATGGTCCCCAATCTTGAAAGGTTTAAGATCGCAACGTTTTTTGTCCTCTTGAACTTTAAAGGCTGCTCTAACTTCCTGTAACGCTAATCTTACCACTGGCTACGTGGCTTGCAAGTTATTTATCCACACCTTAAGGGAGGGGATTTCAGGTTCTTTGGTGGGTAGTTCCGGCATGGGCTTGAATTCTTGACCCGTGGCTACCTGGAACAGGTGAACCCCGTGCTGCTATGGACTGAGTTATTGTATGCTACTTCTGCAAAAGGAAGGTCAGTCCAATTGTCCTACTGGTAATTAATAAAACATCATATTGTTCAAATACACTATTTGAACGTTCAGAACCCCCGTTTGTCTCAGGGTGATTTGATGACAATAACCTCTGGGTGAAGCCTAATAGATTTAAAAACGCCCGCCAACATTTGGATATGAACTGAACACCCCTATCTGAAATAATCCATTGGGGGGGCTCCATGAAGGCGATAAATGTGTCTTAGAAACATCTTTGCCAATGCCTTGGCAGTTGGGATCTTTTGGCATGGAATAAAGAGAACCTGTTTGGAAAAAAGATCAGTTACAACCCAAATAACAGTATTTCCAGTACTTTCGGGACACTCCACTATAAAATCCATAGAAATCTCTTTCCAGGGTGCAGAAAGGTCTGCTACTGTCTGTAAAAGTCCAGGAGATTTTCCTTGTCTTCTCTTTGCAGCATCACAGGTGGGGCAGCTCGCAACATAGTTTTCAATATCCTTTTTGAGAGATGGACACCAAAATTGTCTTTTGATGAGGTGCAGGATTTTTACAAGCCCAAAGTGTCCTGCTATTCTGGAATCGTGGCAGCATTTCATGAGGTCCATTCTCAGGCTTGCAGGGACATAAAGTTTGTTTTCTACCCAGGCCAGTCCATCTTTGATTAAACAAGTGTTTTTGTTAGCCTGGAGCCAGTCGTCCTTAAGTAGTGCTTCCTTAAATATTGATGTTGTTGTGTCTTCAGTCAGTGATGAATTTCTTTTCTCTTGTGCCTGGGTGATTACTTTGGCTGCTAGTTGATTCGGTTGGATCATTGATTTTATAACTTTAATCTTTTTGCTGTTGTTTTGGGGTTTTCTGGACAGTGCATCTGCTAAGAAGTTCTTTCTCCCAGGAAACTATTTGAGAGTGAAATTAAACCGTTTGAAATATTGAGATGTGTATTTAGTAAAATAAAGAGCCAACATGTTAATTCCCCCCACCCCCTTTTTAGAACAATCTTTTTCAGAGTTTCCCAGGACACATCTCACTGTGGAATTTTTATGGTCTTTTCATCTCCTGGCTGTCTCTCTCAGAGGTGAAGGTTCCGGCCATCTGGGTTTCATCTCTCCATTGTATCATGTGTAGGTTATACAAATTTGATATAAGATTAAATATATTCAGGTTACATCAAGAAGGATATCTTTATCAGTCTCCCACCCCCCCTTTTCTTCTCTCATTGAAGAAATGACAGATACATGGATCTGACAGTTGAGGCCCTGCTAAAATCCATCCATCAATTATCACATGCCAACTCTATCATTATCCTAACCCCTAGGCCCCAGGGAAAAAGCCAGATCTTCACTGCTTTCTTGAAGGCCAATAGGAGTTAGAGCCATTGGTACTCTCTGGAGGCAGCTGTTCCATAATGCAGGCACTATGACACAGAAAGCATGTTTCTTAGGCAACACCAGGTGACACTGCTTCACAAGAGAATTCAGACTGAGCCCACCCTACCAAATCCAGCATGATGAGCACGAACTGTAGGGAACGGGCAATCCTATAAGTAATCTGAAAGTAATATTCAGACTTATTGGCTGAGCGATTCCCAATCTGCTCCTAAACCATGAAAAGAAATGTGTTTCACTTCTTGCTTAAGAATCACCTAAGAAACAGAACCAAGATAGCAAAAAGGAATGCTGTTTTCTATTTGTAAGCACTACTGTATTGTGATAGAATCTGCAATATACTCTCCTTTTCCAAATTTCTATTTTCCAAATTTCCTTTTCCAAATTTCTAGCATTATACTCTCCTTTTCCAAATTTCAGGGAGCTTATATTCCGGGACATCTACCATAATTCCTATATATACATTACATTTTTACTCAGGAAGGAATATTTGTCTTAGTTTTCATTCTAGAACTTTGTTATAAGTTCTGAAGAAAAGACTTCTTATCCTAAGATTATGCAGTATGAGACAAGCTGCTGTTCTGGAGATTGCTGGCTAGAATTACTAGATTTTTATTTGGTTTAGCTGAAGTTGCATCGCTGTGACCTTTTGTTCTATTCTGCTCTGATTTCCTTCAGCACTGGCGAGGAAATATCCCTGGGGTGTATTATTACTATGGGAAGAGACAAACTTTCCAACTCAAAGCGTCCACAGTTTTCAGCAGAGGATAAAGTGCTGCTAACCGAAAGCATCTAAATATCGTCAGTCAGATGGTCCTATCTAAGAGAGAGAGGAGCTTTTCACCACAGCAATGTGACCTAGTTCTAAGATTTTTGTCTAATTTGATCATTTGATAAACATCTTGGAAGAAACTGTTAATATTGACATGGACTCAATTAGTTATTCTTAAAAAGGAAGTGTGATTGATGTAGGCAGGACTTGATGACAACAATCTCATGCCTCAAAAAATAAAATAAAATGGCATCCCTTTCCCTATTTAAGAAGTCTTATGAAAAGCTGAATCTTCTATAACATCAATTTATATTTTACTCTCTGCTAAAATTTAGTCCCAAGGGCTTCTAGTGTGTAGAATACATTGCGTATACAATTATTGTAAAAATGGCTTATGTTTCTATGTCTCTCAAGAACTCAAAATGATTTACAAATAATAGCACAAAACACCATGAATCCACAAAACCCCATTTTAGCTCTCAGCATCTCTGGTAAGAAGAACCTCAATGAGCAGAAGGTCCATTAGAAATTCTTGGCCTGTAGGATTTTTAGATCTATAAATCTTGTCAGTTAAAGTCTTTTTGGACCCAACAGAAATCTAAAAGCATCAGCATTGTGTATTTTCCATTAGCGTACTGATAATATATAGATATAATACTGATTCTCTCTCTTTCTATCCTCTGTCCAAATCTCATTTCAGTGATTCTCCAGGATTGCTGAGGATAGTTTACTCTCTCTGTTTTTTTTTTATTATAGCACAGAACACATTGAGAAAGTATATACCGTACATTTGTTTCCTGGTGCCTGCCCACACAATTCTATCTAGTACAACTCTCCTTCTCCTTTCCTCCTTTCCTTCCTTTTCCTTGAGGGAATAACCATGGAAAGAAAATGTATTTGGTAAAGTGGAGAAGCTTTTCTACTTTACTGAGCAGTTCCCCAGCCCAGTGATCAGTCATCTAGCAGGCATGTCCAAATGATAAGTTTTGGTTATTGCTAATCTAGCCCTTCATGAAGACTATTGGCCAATTCTAGCATTTAAGAGATGGCTTTGTTTAACTTGTTCTACAACCTCACCATCAATACGCCATCATTCAGCAGGAAGCCAAGGCAGAAGCTTTGTGCTCAGGAAAATAATATTCAGTGATGACAACAAATGTTAGGTTGGTACAGTTTGCTGACAAGGACTGATGGATGGCCTGTCAGCTGTGGGGAAAGGGTTGTGGCATAAGTTGTTATTCTTTTGCTATATCTCTAAAAGTCTTGATTTTGGGGGAACTAGATGAAATATTAGTGAATGTTGAAAATTATACTTTTAGTTCTATTTAATTTAAATGCAATGCAACCCCCAAGATATTTGAAATACTTTCAGTAGTTGGGGTCAGCTTCTTATCCTTCTATAATCATAAGGAAGCCTAGGATCTACTGTGCAGTCTTCCAAAGCAGAAAGGAATTCAGACCTGCTGGGATCTCTCTGGGAAATTAAAATATGCATAGTTGAAGTCTGGGAAACAAAGAAATTCTCAGAACTCTGAAATTAGTGACTTTTTATGATGAACATTATCGTATACCCATTTCCCCCTGAGGGTTGTTATATCCCTATAATAAGCATTTCAACTACTGTTACTTAGCGTATGTTTAATAGTGAAATTAGTATATTGTTAAGCTGGGTCTACTGTAACTCTGGTTTCCGAATAGATTGTTATTTCTTACTTTCCAACACGAAGAAGCACCGAGCACATTCTCTTTCTTATGACAACAGTAAATGATTGTTTCTTTTTGTAAGAAGGGGAAAAATAAGAAAACATTTAAAATAAATGCATGCTTCATATTAAACAATGAATGTATGTATCATTAACATTTTAATAGGAATTACGCATGATTCTTTTGTTAATGGAAGCCCTGCAATTATTGCAACATTCTACCTGGTTGGTGACCTGGTTTTGGTTGTAGTGAGTGTCGAAAAACCACTTTTCATGGGGAAAGTCATTAAGTCTTCATCGAACAATGTCAAGTTGTTTGGGGAGCTCTAGCTGAGTGGAGCATAGTTTCAGAAACATGCTGATAGACAATGTGCCCGTCCTCATTCCTACAAGGTGGTCCAAAGATGTCTCAATTATTATTTTAAAGAACAATACTGTTGCTTCCATCTCATCCATAGCCAGAAGCAAGTTCATCTGGAGTTTTCTGTTATTGATGCAAAATATGAAGACAAAATCTTGAAAGCTTGAGAGATTCTTTCCCTCCCCTGCCCCACATTTATTCCAAAGAGAATCAAGATGGACGTATGTTGACATTTTTCTCTTACTCTCTCCTCCCTTCCAGGGCTTGTCAACCTTAGATAAGAAGCATACCCAGAAAGTACTAGCTTTATATTTTTTTGTACATTTACATTAGCAGAGTCTTGCAAGCCTGAAAGTTTATCTCTCCCTTCTCATCTTTACAGTCAAAGAAGCTAAGAAGATTTTATTCTGAGATGTTTATCACATTTCATTCCTCCTCTAGATTCAGATGCCTCTTTACCCAAAGGTTGCTTAGTTGTAGACATTTGTAGTTGTCTACAATGTTGTGTCTCTCAAGGTCATTCCCACATATAGCTGGTATTTATCTAATAGTGTCTGAATTCCTTCTTGAAGGCCATCTCCATAGTTGCTTACAGTTTGTGATGATGGAATCAGGGCTTCGTTAGCCCCTTAAGACTGTTGTGCTTATACACCCTCCCACCTTCTCACTGGGCATTCTCCTCTGTGATTATGCTGGGTTAGGCTATGGGAAGGATGGGTCTCTGGGCTTCTTTGGAGGAATCTGATTACTTAATGCCTGATCAGTGTTCTTCCAAGTTCTCATTGGGTATTTATACAGCTACTTCTAAACAGAAAAATAATGGTTAGAAGCTATTCCCTTGTTCCCTTGAAGTTTTGAAGATTGGTGGTTTCTGCTGTGAGGAACGGCACTCTGCATTTTGCCAGTGATATTGTTTTGATGGTTGGGCTGTGCCTCATGGATAAAAAGAAAGGTATTGGGGCTGGCAAAACTCAACCTTGGGATCCCTACAGAGAGGAGCAGCGGGCTTCAAAACCCCAGCAACATTTTCAAGAGAATGTGGTACTTGCTACCATCCTCAGATGTTCATTAAAATGAGGCAGAGCCTGGTAGGTGATGTGTAGCGCGGTAGCCTCCAAGGACAGAGGATTCTGGAAGTAAATCCATACCAGGGAGAGAGGATTCACTGTTCCTTAAAGTACCCTGGCAGAAAGCAGGAAAGTGCTGGCTGTGCTCTACTCCCATGTCTCCAGCAATCATCAGTGGTGTCTTGTCTAGCTTAGAAGAACATCAATCTGCCAGAAGATTCTTTAATATCAGATTGGCTCAGGCTCTCCTGGCCTTTTGCAAAGCTATGAAGACCTGCCTTTTTCAGCAGACTTTTGGAGTTTATGTTCCGTATGCAGCATAGTCCTTGGTGCTGGGGATTTTGTTGCTGAATCTTATTTTTACCTAATTACTGAGTGGTAGTTTTGTAATCTGCAAAGTATCAGATATGAGGGAGGAAGCACATAAGACGAGGAAAGGAATGAAATAAATAAGCTGTCCCATGCTGAAGCTGTAAAAACAACATTCCTGGCTGGCTTCATAATTGAAGCAGAATGAGTTGAAGAGTCAGAGTTAGCACTTTAGGCAGCTCACTTTTCCACTGACTCAAGGACTGGAGAAATATCTGTTAACCCAACCATGAAAAAGACCTTTGATCTGCTGTTGTGAATATCCAGTTAAAAAGATATATGCAATAGCAGTACCTGTAGCACTTAGATTTATATACCGCCCCATAATGGTTTACATAACTTTCTGGGCAGTTTATAATATTGCACCCAACAATCTGGGTCTTCATTTTACTAATCTCAGAAGGATGGAAGGCTGAGTCAACTTCTAAACCTGTCAAGATCAAACTCCAGACTGAGGACAGAGCTATAGACTCAGCATCCTAACCACTGAGCCTCTGTGTCCCTCAAATGAAGGCAGGAGAAAACTCTAATAAGTATTTTAGTGAAAATGTAAAAAGAAAGAAAAGTATTCTTTTTATATTTCTCATCTCTGCTTTTTAGTACAAAACAAATCCTTTCTACCAATATTAAGACGCTTGAAGAACAAAGATACACATGTTGTTAGTTTCTAATATATATATATATAATAAAAAGAAAAAAGAAAACATTCATGAATGTTTGATTTTTTATTTTTATGTTTTTATATGAGAAATATAAAGTCTATAGCTTGACAGTTCGAGATCTGAGGTGCTGTGAGATGAAGTGAGCTCCTATACACCTGCCCCAGCTCCCACCAACCTAGCAATTTGGAAACATGCAAATGCAAGTAGATGAATAGGTACCACGTATAAGCATGCGGGAATGTTTCATCATATGCTTTGTGCTGTGTCGTGGTATAATGTCAGCCACAAGACTGAGGAAACATCTCCAGACAATACTGGCTCTTTGGTTTAAGAAACCACGAGAGGAATGAAACCTGCGGGCACAGCTTTACTCTTTGCCTTGACTACTTTTTATGTAACTCAATGAAGTACCTAATACCTAATACTCCTTCCTGCTCCTCCTCTTCTTCCTCCTCCTTCTATTTTCACCAAAACAACAACCTGGGTTGGACTGAGAAACACTGACTAGGTGGAAGTCACCCAGCTGGTTTTCATGCCTAGCCTAGTACTAGAACTCATCACTACCACTACCCTAAACTAGTTCTCAGTAATAAGAAAAATTAAAAAAATTAATTAAATATCATTAATAGGGAGAGACTCACAATTATCCCATGCCTTATTCAGGTAAAATTAGCTTTTCAGTTAGGAGTCTAGAGATAATGTAACTGAATACATTTATCTGACTTAGACCTAAGAGAATATGGAGACTCAACCAATCATGGACCTTCATAGCTCTGCTAGATGATAAAGGAAAAGTGGGTGGGGGATGCTTTTCTTACTGCATAGGTGAACAGAGTCATGGAAGGGTCATCATTAGTGCCAGATAATAGATTCATCTTTCATATGTCCTGTACAGTAGAAGAACAACTAGTGACATACAACAGTGTAGCCTTTTATAGTTATGGCTCTGAGCAGAACTCAACAGGATGCACTAACATCCTGCTGCTTGTGAAATTGTTCCATAAATGTCATTTCCCGTCCCATGAGGATGACAATCATGCTTTTAATACTTGGAAAAATAGCCCCAAATAACCATATTTCTCCCCTTTGGAATGCTTTCATAATAATGTAGGAAGATGTTTAAGCTGCTTCCAATCAGCAGCATATCATAGTGTGCTGGGTCCAAATTTTATATACTTGCAGTTTTGCTGGAAGAATTTTAAATGTGATTCCCAGGAAAGAGGTCTGAATTTCTGATTAATACCTTGTTATGGCTTTACAGTTCAATACACATGGGGAATGTGCAATAATTTTATTTTACTAAGTCAAGCTATTTGGATTCAACTGAAGGGATTATAGAATGTAGGTTTAGGTAGTATTTTTAGACTTAGATTTAGAAGACTTATAATAACTTCGTTGCCACTTTGAATGTACACTAATTGGCGTATATTAAAATGAAATTTTGTTGCACACAGTTTATTGCATTTGAGGGTCAAATGACTACAACTCAACCTCTCAATCTTCTAAAAGGCCACTGGAATCCATATGTTGACACTGTAATATTGCTGGAAGAAGTATGGGAGTTTTGTACATTTTCAGCTATATAGTAACTTCTAAAGAAGGTAGTGGGAGATATAAGAAGCCTCTCAGAGACATAGTTCTCACATTTCCATCCTTAAAACACTGCAAAATCCTAAGAATGCACCCAAAATTCTGCTATTCTGCCAATTTTCAGTAGTATGTTTTGGAGTACAGTATTGGTTGCCACCTAAGATCATTAACTCTCCATGCACGGGCTAATGGACCACAGAGAGAGTTTCAACTTCTTAGTACCAAGCTCTGGCTTCAACTTCTAGAAGCCTTTTCCTCTCTACAATTTATCTGTCCACATCTTCTATTCAAAATACATCTAGAATTCTTTTGCTCAGTTAAGTCTTACAGCAACGGTGTTGGTTTGATGTTGACTGCTACATTGATTGTAGTAATAGCCCCACTCTCATTATAAAATACAGATACAGATTATCATACAGATTAATACAGTTGGAAGGAACCTTGTAGGTCATCTAGTCCAACCCCCCCCCCCCAAGTAGATAAAATGTTGGACTGATATGATTGTTAATTGAAGCCTAAGATTAGCACTAATATACATTGGATCTAGAACTTTATGACTAGACTTAAAACCAGGCTTAATGGATATATAGTTATTAGTTCTGTGAGATGATTATTGAAAAGTAGCTGGGGGATATTGTCCTCACTAATGCAGATGAAATCAAATGTGATTTCCCCAATCCATATTTATCCAGACATCCTGGATTGCAGTTCCCATGATTGCTCTAGTGGCCATGTCAGCTAGGGATGAGGGTTTCTTTCAGAAATGAAATTGTTTGAATGCTTGCTGCAGCTTTACTGAAAAGCATGTAAACAATAACTTGTTATAATTCAAAGGACAAACATCTTGAACAAACTTCTGCAGCTGGCACTGACTCCTTCACAAAGTTCAACAGTTGCGACTGAAAATTATCAGGTTCTAGTAAACTTTTAGGAGCTTCTAACTTTAACAGTGATATGAAACCTTTGACAACATACCTCTGACTTTGTTGTCAGAAAAACTGTTGTAACAAGTTATTTTGCTTTCTTTATCCTTCATCTATTTGTGAGAACTCTTTAATGTTTTTATTCTAAAACCATAACTCCTTCCATTGCTCACAAAATTATCAGGCTTTCTGGAAAGAAAGCAACAGGATTCAAGAGTTTGGTTATTGTGAGAATTTGTTACAGCATCTGGGAAGCTGATCAGTTTGAACGCCTCCTCAAATCAGGCCAGCAAACAGATCTCATGAGGTCTCTCTGGACTTGCTTTTAATAATATCATAGTTCTCAAGAAAACAATGTCAATTAGATTTAGGGAAAGTGGGTTGTGTTCTTAGAAACATTTTTAGAGTATAAATGTTTGGTCGCTCTGCAAAAGCACCATGGATTTAAAGAATGAAAAGAAGCAACCCCATAAACTAAGAAGCATGTGGACTCAGCATAATCGAAACCCTGATTCAGCAAAGGTCATTGAACACATCTAAAGAATGGAGATGCTTAGAGGATTACTAAACATAAAAATACACAATAATATATTAGAGAATAGATGGGAATCTTTAAAAATGGCACATTTCCCTCTTCTTCCATTAAAGCTAGTATTATTGAGAGTTATAAAAAACTGTCCAACATATTTTAACTTAGTAATATGTTAGTAATTAGCAATGTAGCGGGTGACTGACCCCATAGTTTAGTCCTATTGCTTCGTACATTTACCTGCTCCACATTGCACTGGGAACTGATTGGCAGCTGGGAGCAGGTAGGAAAACAAACAACATGACAGCATGATCTGGTATGAGGAAAAATATGAGGGAAAAAAATCAGTGTTTTTAGAGGCAACCTTCTACATATCCTTATTTCTACTTCCAATCTTATTTTACAACACAGATGGGCAAATTTTCACCATAATGGATCTACTTAAGTTTTCTAATAGCATTCTTCAGATGTGCTACCTAAAGCTACTTGCCCAGGCAGAAGGTAAATAAGTAAGGTTCTTCTCAGTATTAATGCAACCCAACAATTTGTATACAGAACCAGAATCACTCTCAAGAATCCCCAAAACAATCTTTTTTTAACAATGCAAAAACTAAATGTTTAGTTTTAATTACTATTATCCATTACTATTAAGCAATGGATTAATCCAGAGACTGTTGTTGACACCCTGTAGATCAAACAGACCTATTATCCAGCCTTTTGTATTGGGTAAAGAATTAAGCTGGGAAGAAATAAAGGCATGGGGAATCAGGGGAAGCCGCCAAGACTGAAAAAGGCTAGGAATGTTTTTAGAAATGATGACCTACAGGAATGCTGCTGGCCTCTATGATACCTTTGTGCAAAAGGTTTTTTGCATCAGAATGTCAAGTCACATCATGTTGCAGTTGTGGGTTCCTGGTGTTTTGTTCTCTCTTTTCTTCAACAGTGCATGCACAGACACACAAGGAATATAGTAAATGGATAGACTTCTCCCACCTAACCTGGTGCTCTGTAATGTGGCACTGGACTACCACCATTCTCATTGTTTGGTGCCCCCACCCATGTCATGTCACCTTTGGCAAGTACACAACTTGCACACATGTGTGCAGTAGCCCTGATGACCTATCAAAACCAGCTAGATTGCTGTTCCATGATAACAGCATTAGAAGACCCCAATCTGCAGTTTCTAGTCATTTGCTATAGAATCCATATACTATATATGTGTCTTTAGGACTTTCAGCTGCCCATTTGTTATTTCATAAATATTTAGCTGTTACTTAACTGCTGTAGCACAACTTTCCCCTATTGCAGTTTTCCCAGAATTCAAACCATATCATTCATCTCACTTGTCCAAGCAATGTAAATTTTGGGGCAATAGAGTTTACTTTGCTCTAAATTCATTTTCTAGGGATGAGAGAAAGTGCCTGGCTCAAAGTCACCCAGCTGGCTTTATGCCTATGACAAGAACAGAGCTCATTCTTTCCCAGTTTCTAGCCTGGTGTCTTAACCACTACAGCTGCTGGCTCATCAAGACAGTCCTTCCTCAAGTCTAATGGATTGAAGTTAAGGCTACCATCTCTTGCAAAATTCTGGATCCAAAGTCTTTGCTGTCACATAGTAGTCCTCCAGAGTTTTGCAGCTCAAATCTGATAGCTCAGGCTGATGTTGAAAAATAGTAATTCCTTAATATCCATAAAGCTAACTTTTAGCTGGAATCCTGCCATGGAAGCACCTGAAAGCAAGTCTAATGCTAGAAGGAAGGAACTATTCCTTTTCTTTTGAAATAAAACAGAGAAAAAGGCCAACAAATTCCCAACTATATTTTGATTCTAGGAAAGAAACCAAGCACTGTTTGAATGGAAGTTGACTCATCTTATTTGCTTGGCAAGAAATGCAGAAATTGTTTGCCATTACTTTCCTCTGGGACTTTTTTCCTTACTTCACAGTCTATAGCTCTGGCAATCAATGAAAATATCCATCCAAGTACTTATCAAGAGAAAAACTAAAAAAATCAAGTTTTAGTTCTTCTGGACTATGAAAGAAAGAAAGAAAAAGAAGAGATAAGCAGAATAAGAAATAAAAATAAACTCAGACAAAGGGAAAAAATTAACAGAAACTTTGTAATGTGGGGATAGGAGAGAAAGACAGAGCTATTTACTTGGACAGACTGACACTGTTTTGGTTGACTAATTCTGCCTTATAAGTCTATCTGCATTCCACTTTAAAAACTCAAAACAATCTTTGGGACTTTCAGTCCCAAAACTTGTCCTGGAATTTTTAGCGCCAAAAAAAAAGCTAGGAGACATTTTGAAGAGCCCTGTAAATTAAGCCTAAAAACATCTGAAAGGTCTAATTTTTCTGCATTTTTCTTACACAGGATGGCTATGGATGCCAATGAATTGTTTTTAGCCCTATCTTACTGTTAAAAGCTTCAGGAACCTTACTGTACCCTTGCCAAGAGTGCAATGTAGTACTTATAACATACGGCCTAAAAGCATTTAGACGTAGAACTTTAACAAGTTTATAACACATGTAGCAACAAATTGTATAACATGATCCCAGCCTTATAAGCATTGCAGTAAATGTTAATTAACATTTTATAATTTAATTAGGCAAGTGTCCTGGTTGGCCAGAGACCAAAATTCTACTCTCCATAGAAATGCTATGCAAATAGTGCTTCCTTAATAATTGCCCTTGTTCAGCAATCGTTTGAAGTTACGATATGCTACAAAAAGTAATTTTATGATCCCTGCAGTGTCCCAACAGTCACATGATTGAAATTTGGGCATTTTGCAACTGGTGGAGCATCCTCTAGTCATATGCCTGTCATTTGCACATTTCACAGCCAGTTTTCAAAAAGTAGAATCCATGGAGAAGCTGGCAGTAAAAGCACAATTTGTGATCACATGATGTCTTGCTTAACAACTGTGGGTTGTTAACTTAATGACCAAGAAACTCATGTTGTAAGTCTGGAGCAACCAATTCTGGTTAAGTGAGGACTACCTGTGGAGTGATTATAGTCAAATATATCACCCAATTTCCCCCTTTTCCTGGAATATTCTGTATCTTCTCAGTATTACTGAATTGATATTACTAACAACTTTGATATGAAAGCCATTGATAAGAGTAAAGATCAGTATCTGCAGCTCATTGTTCTAATTGCTGTAGGAATTTTTAGCCAGTGAGAGTTTATGTTATGTTTCAGTAAATTATGATGATGAAAACAGGGTTGAGTTTTTGGATAAATTATGTAGAGTTCTAAATGAATATTTTAATGCAGGGAGGCAATTATTCTATAAAGAACAGATAGACGAAAATGAAGTAAGAGGTTAAAGAAAAAACTATTGGACAGAAAGCAATATATTTGGTGAGCATCTACTTAGAAAACAGTCTATTTCTATCACATGGTTTGTACATAAATCTATTTTATGTGTACATGGAAGGGGAATGAAAAAAAAATGCATGATTGACTTGACAGTTTATGGGGGAAGAGAGAATCAGTAACATACACAAGAATGATGCGAGGATTAGTTACCATATTATTTGATAAAGGCAAGTCTCTCTGCAAGAAAGCATAATCTTGTTTTCTTAAAAACACTTTCTTAAAAAATTGAGATACATGCTAAATGCAGCACTGAGTTTAGAAGCAGGATTGCCCAGAAAAAGAGCCAGAATATGACAATCAATTCTCTTCCATTCACTTTAAAGAACCTTCCTCAATTTTCTCTTCAGGACAGATTTACCGAAACTCCATTATCATATCTGATGCATCAAATGAAACTACATCTACGAACATGTTTGCTAGACAAATATATTTTAATTTCTTTAAAAAAAATCTTCTCTGGCCAAAGAGAAGGATTTAAATTACTCTATTTCAGATGGTTGCCAAATTTTGTGCAACAAGAAGTGCTGTGAAAAGGTCATCCTTATAAGACAGGGAAATTAAATTGTATTTTGGAAACTCTTTGAGTGGTCATTAAGAGAAATGTCATTTTTGTCTCCAATGGTACTATAAATATTTCTTTATATCAGTGTTGATGAAGCCAGAGACAGTAATGACTATTTATGAAGGTACTAATACTGGTTACTTTAAACTCTCTGAAGAAATTCAGTGATCTCAAGAAAGCAGCTACCATATTTATCACAAAGTTTTTAAACCACCTGGGAGTTGACTCCAATCTTGATTTATGGGGGTTCATAGTATGCATGATCAGATAGACCTGATTGTTATTATTATGTTTCTTCTATTCAACTTTGACATATGGAAATGATAATAAGTTTGAAAAATTGATTCTGCTATCTTCTCAAGTCTTAAAGCCCTTTTCCCCAATAACTTGGTGTTCCTCAAATTATTCATCACAAATACAAGGTTTCCTGTTTAGCATACACTTGACTTAAACCACTAACATTTGTAAATATTTTATCTTACTGTAGGGTCTGGAGGTCATCTGAGGTTTAGCTAAGTATTTTGCTTCTTTGGAATTTTTTTTTTTTTGGCAAGTTTAAAGCATATCTCAAGCCTGTGTGGTCCTGTCCTCCCATTTTCTTTCACTGGTATGTGAGACTCAATGTTACAGAACAGCCAATAAATCCTTTCATTTTAATGTTGGTATCTTTTGAAAAACAAGTCAAACATAACACCACATGTATAAACATGGAAATGGTAAATACTAAATTTTGAAATAATTACTTTGGTATAAAAGTTTTAAAAGGCCTTTTAATGGAAGTAATGAGAAATTAGCCATAATCATTTTTAATCACCAAAATTGTGAATTTTCATGCTCTTAAAAGATAAAAGGTAAGGATAGGTTTTCTTTAATTGAGTGCTCTTTGCATCTTCCTAATATTCATTTAAACTGCCAAGGTTTGAGAAACACTTGTACTGGGATCTCATCTGGAATGCCTTTTTTGCACTGTAGATAATAAGATCAGGCAGACTTGATATAACAATCTTCCAACTCTTACATTAACATTTCTGATGTGCAAGACAAAGGTGGGGAAAAAGACATTTGCTGGATGAGCCAAAAAACAGGAAGATGGCAAATCAAATAGGCACTAAAAGGTTGAGAATGACACATCTTGAAGATATATTAGCCAGTGACTTTTCCAAGACAAAACATGCACCCACAATCCTACTAATGTTTAGCTCAACATTGCAGAAGTTCTCATAAATTTAAATTACCAAGTATCCATACCTAATTCCTGATAGTTGCACCACAATTTGTTCTTCCACAATGATATCTATTTTATAGCCATACCTCTAAACCCAAAATGATCTTTCCTGAGAATTTTTCTTGAAAATTTGATGTGAAGATATTAACAAGTTTGGTAGTGAAATATTACAGTACTCTAAGTATTACAGTTTACCTTGAAATAAATTATTTAAAATTCAGCTGAATCTATTTGCCAGTAGGCAGGGTAAGAAATATAATGTAACAGCCAAAATTATCCCTAGGATTCCCTTATAAATAAGGATACTTAGGACTTTCGGGATTGAAATCACAGTTTTGGTTAAACTTGGTGCAGATCAGCAGAAATGCAAGGAACCATTGGAGACAAATAATAAAAGAACACAATACTCTCAGCTCTAAATTAATCAACACAAACTCATCAATTAAGTGCCAGCCAATGGAATTGTGCCTCACCACAGAAAGTCCTAACCAAGGTTTTACTCAAGATGTGAATCAATTCTAAAACAATTAAGCTTTCAGCCAAAGCTTACATTTATTTAAGTTTCCTTACCTCAAATCATACGTTTTAACAACACCGGAACCTATGTTAAAAAGGACAAGACAGGAGAACCAAACTTAAGAGATAACAACATTGAAAAGACCAGAGAAGTCAACTTTTGATTTATGGGACTCAGCTTTTGCCAAGGGCGAACTTGAGCTCCATCCAACGGGGCCTAATTCTACTGTAAACTCGTATCCAAACACAAACTGGTTTTTTTCTTTCCATCCTATGTGAAGTTAAACAACCATCAATAGTTGGTTGGACGTTGCTTTTTTTTTCTTTAAAAAAATGGGTTGCTATGTTTCATATCCTTGGATAGCCTTCTTCAGAAATGACGCAATGGGCGCTATAATCCTGTTTGGGCGCTTAACTCCGAAGTCAACCCCAGAGAATTCAATGGGTTTACACATCCAAGAGAAGGCGAGCGGGGCAGCACCTAGGAATAGAGCCCCGTCCCGCGGGTTCTCCACCCAAGACCCCCATCCCGACCTCGCCTCTTCCCACTTTTAATCCCTGGGGCGCAGGCGCCGCCACCTCTTCTCCCGGCTCTGCCTACCTTGCTCGCAAGGCCCCTTGCTCCGCTGCTCGACTGAGCGCTCGCCTCGGCTCTTGGCGCGCAGGCTGGCGGCCCGCAGCTGGCAAGTGCTGGGGTAGGTGAGGCCGTCGGAGCCGCACACCGGGTAGCGGCTCTTGCAGACGCACACGGCGGTGGCTCCCCGGCTTTTGGTTCGGCGGCGGCACTCCAAGCCGGTCGCGCAGCGTCCCCAGACGACGGTGACTCCGGCCGAGACTCCGCTCCCGCACGCTTCTCCCTCGCCCCGAGCGCATCGCCAGCAGCAGCCGCAGTTGTCGCGTACCCTGCCCAGCGGGCAACCCCAGGCTGGCAGCGGCGGGCACTCGTCGGGGACGCAGGGCGAGCAACCGCCGGCGGCAGCGCCTGGCTCCTCCAGAGACGCGGCGCAGCCGAGAAGGAAGAGGAGGCAAGACGGAGCGCACCAAATAGCCCGCATCGTTGCGAAAGGCTGGGCCGGAGGCGGCAGGGGCTGGCGAGGGACTCCTGTCCCTGGCAAGGGCTGGCGAGGGAACTTCACTGCTTAGCGCAAGAGCTGCGTTAAAAGAGGCAGGAAAATAGGCCCGGGAGTTCAGTCTCCGCCCCGTTCTCCGCCTGCCCGTTATAAACAGAAATGATGGCAAGAGGCTTTTGTGTGACCTTGGGGGACAAAGGGGGGGGGGGGTGGTGCGTTAAGGGCTGTGAGAAGAGAAGAGAATAAACCGTGGGTTTCAAGCTTGAAATGGCCCGGAAAGAGGTTCCTCACGAGAAGTGTGAGTAGCCTCGTTTCTGTTTTCTGTTTCCCAGAAAGAGTCAACCATAATGAAGTCGAGACAGTGTCCTGTCTCTTAATTCAAGCAGTCAATTTGGCCATCTCAACAAATTCCGTTGTCTTCGCTATCCACTCCTCCGTTGTAGGTAAGGTCAGATCTTTTCACCTTTGTGCATTGAGTCGTTTTGTTGTAGTCATCAAGGTACTGTTTCAAAACAAATGTCGCGATTTCTCTCCCCCCCCCCCTCCCCAGCTGCTTATCTATCCCCAAGCAAAGCCTCTGCTTTCAATCCTATATGAGTTTTTAAAATCTTCTGTCTTATTGTGTGTAATTGTGTTCAAAATGTTTGGCTTTTTTACATTTCTGTCATGATTGAAAAGCCTTTATACTTGGTAGTTTTTCTGATGACATTTTACAAAAAAATATCTTGAAGGCTACAACAATGTAAATTTCAATCCTTTCTGCCACATATTCCCCCATTGGTCCATATTTTTAAGCAAATCTTTAGCCCATTTTATTATTTATTTAATTTATTTCTATCCTGCCTTTATTATTTTTACAAATAAGACAGTGAACACAGCCAACACCTTCCTCCTCCTGTTTTTGTCAACAACCCTATGAGGTGGGTTGGGCTGAGTGAGTGACTGACCCAACATCACCCAACTGGCTTTCATGGCCAAGGTGGGACTTGAATTTACAATCTCCAATTTTCTAGCCTGGTGCCTTAACCACTAGGCCAGTGATGGTTAACTTTTTCGGCACCAAGTGCCAAAGCGCGTGCACCACATCCTCAAAATTCAATCCGTGCATGCCTCTCATGTATGTGCCCCGCCCCCCTGTGCATGCACCCCCACCCCCTGTGCATGCACCCCCACCCCCTGTGCATGCACCCCCTCCCCCCTGTGCATACACATGCAACTCCCACGCATGTACCCTGCCCCTGTGCATGCATGCATGACCCCTGCACATGTGCCCTGCCCCCTGTGCATGCGTGGCAGAGACCTGAAGACCAGCTGGCTGGTGGGAGGCGCGTACACTCATACGCAGAGCTGAGCTGGGGCAACAGCTCGTGAGCCCACAGAGAATGCTCTGCGTGCCACCTCTGGCACAGATGCCATAGGTTTGCCATCACGGCGTAGGCCAAACTGGCTCATTCTTTCACTCATAATTTTTTTATTTTTCAATATATTTTAATTTATATTAAATAAAGGAAAATCCTAACTGCTCTTGCAGACACTGGACCCATTGCAGTTTCCAAGTGGCCTTCAAGGACCACCTCATATAGAGTGTATTGGAGTAGTCCAAATACCAAGGCATGAGTGATTCTGAGAAGATTTAATAGTCAATGTTTTTGCCAAGAACTTTAAACAGGATTCATTCCATGTTTCTTCAGTCTGAGATCATTGCTGGAAAACAAAATATTAAATGACCATGAAAACTCTGCATAAATACACTGCTCAAAAAAATAAAGGAAACACAAAAATAAGACATCCTAGATCTGAATGAATGAATATTCTTATTAAATACTTTGTTCATTACATAGTTGATGTGCTGACAACAAAATCACACAAAAATTATCAATGGAAATCAAATATAGCAACCCATGGAGGTCTGAATTTGCAGTTATACTCATAATTAAAGTGGAAAAAAACACTACAGGCTGATCCAACTTTGATGTAATGTCCTTAAAACAAGACAAAATGAGGCTCAGTAGTTTGTGTAACCTCCATGTGCCTGTATAACCTCCCTACAATGCCTGGTCATGCTCCTGATGAGGGAGCGGATGGTCTCCTGAGGGATTTCCTCCCACACCTGGACTAAAGCATCCCCCAACTCCTGGACAGTCTGTGGTGCAATATGGCGTGGGTGGATGGAACAAGACATGATGTCCCAGATGTGCTCAATTGGATTCAGGTCTGGGGAATGGGTGGGCCAGTCCAAACATCAATGGCTTCATCTTGCAGGAACTGCTGACACACTCCAGCCACATGAGGTCTAGCATTGTCTTGCATTAGGAGGAACCCAGGGCCAACTGCACCAGCATATGGTCTCACAAGGGGTCTGAGAATCTCATCTCGGTACCCAATGGCAACCAGGCTACCTCTGGTGAGCACATGGAGGGCTGTGTGGCCCCCTAAAGAAATGCCACCCCACACCATTACTGACCTACTGCCAAACCGGTCATGCTGGAGGATATTGCAGGCAGCAGAACGTTCTCCATGGCATCTCCAGACCCTGTCATGTCTGTCACATGTGCACAGTGTGAACCTGCTTTCATCTGTGAAGATCGTAAGATGCCAGTGGCGAATTTGCCAATCTTGGTGTTCTCTGGCAAATGCCAAACATCAAAATAATAACAATATAAGCCACCTGGAAGCCCTTACATGTGAGTTGGGCAGCCCTATAAGTTTAATAAATATACTGACCTTTCTGCCAAACATTGCAGTAAACAACCTGTCAGTAGCAGCTGCTGATCAAACAAATTCTCAGTTTTCCATGAAACAGCTTATGTTATTTTAAAGCCACTCAAGCTAAAATTACTTTGCTTGGGCAGAATACTTCAGAATGCAAGGCAGAATTCTCTTGATTTAAAATAAAGATAAATATGCTTTTCTTGCACACATACAGCAGGCGTGTCTTTCAAACAAATCAACTTTCTTTCCCCAATATGCTTTTTAAAAAAACATGCAATGAACTTTGTTTTAAGAATGAAATACAGGTATCGTCAACTTACAACAGTTCACGTTGTGACTTTTCAAAGTTACAACAGCATTTAAAAAGTAGCTTATGACTGTTTTTCAGAGTTACAGCCTTTGATGTCACTTTGTTGGGGGGGGGGTGTTCTATGATTTAATTATTTAGGGTAAACTGTTCCAACCCTTGGTGTAGAAGATGGCGGTCTGCTGCTGCTAAAAACCTAAACATGTCTTCCAATACTTGAACTTTCCCATTTGGCGTCAGATGAATCAGATGCAAT
The DNA here is from genome assembly GCA_015471245.1 of Laticauda colubrina. Lineage (NCBI taxonomy): Eukaryota > Metazoa > Chordata > Lepidosauria > Squamata > Elapidae > Laticauda > Laticauda colubrina. The sequence goes on along the minus strand of BLBF01000004.1, from coordinate 10,724,008 downwards.
GCAGCAGGTTGCTCCTTCAGAAGCTGTTTACTTTCTGAATCTTGCCTGAATTTATGGGAGGTCTACCTTTTTCTTTTAGAAAAACTTTATGAAACATTAAAAAAATAAATATAAAATACAAAACATTGTTAAAAACGAAACAAAAACAAGGAACGTATACATTACAAATTAGTTTGATGGTGGTTTCTTATCAAAAAATATTCTAATACTTATTTCATATGTCTGGTTATTACTGCTACTATAACCTCTTTATATTCTTCCTTATTTACTCGCTGGTTTCTATTATTTATCCTATTATATCAGTTTTCCCAGACTTTATAATATTTTGAGTCTTCTTTTTCTTTTAATTTTAGAGTAAGTTTGTCCATTTCAGTGCAATCATAAACTTTTTGAATTATTAAGTTGTCTACTGGCATCCGATCACCCTTCCAACACTGCAAGCGCTATCCTCACTGCAGTAATTATATGTAAAATTAAATATTGTATTTCTTTTGCATATTCACCTTTTATTATTCCCAATAAAGATTTCTGCCTTAAGTTCTAATTGAATGTTCGTAATTTCTCTTGTCCATGTTTGTATTTTTGTCCAATATTTCTTACTCTTCGGGCAAAGCCACGGAGCATGGAACCCCTTGTTTGTTTGTATTTCCAGTAACGTGGGCTTAAATTTGTTTAATCTCAAAGGGGTCAGATACCACCGATCACACATTTTGTATTGATTCTCTTTATATACCATCAATTTTGTTATTTTGCAATTTCCCCCCCAAATTCTTTCCCAGTCTTCCAAATTAACATTATGCCCTACATTTCTTGCCCATGCTATCATTGGGCCTTAACTAATTCCTCTGCCATTTCAAACTCTAACAATTATACATTTTTAAAATTGCTTTTTCATCTGTACCTTCTGAATGTTTATCTAATTGGCTTGGTTTTACTTCTGTTCCGTATTCTTCGACATCTTTATATCTTGTTTTGAGCTAGAGGTATGGCCA
>BLBF01000004.1:10688305-10723006 GCA_015471245.1 Laticauda colubrina | reverse complement strand
GTCTCCTCTATAGTCACCACTGAAGCTTGTACCTTGAGTGATCTGATACTGATGCCTGCTGGAATTCCATTTTGTCCAATCATTTCTGGGTTTGCTTTCCAAAACAGTTTTGTTATTTTACTGTGGTAGTAGCATAAATGTCAATATTGACAATTCCTGCTTTGCAAAGTATTTTTATTTAATCTACGGCAACACAAATAGTATCAGCAACCACCAGTTACCACTTGAGATTTTCCTTTTAAAAGAGCTTTTACAGGTAAAAAGTCATAAAAGACCTTTTACAGGTGAAAGCTCTTGCTAAGATTACATTTCTCAGCATCTTCTGGGAGATTTCATGTCCTCCCCTGCTTGACATAATCAAGCAGAAACAATTTTTGTACAAATGCAAAAAGTTACTGTTAGAGAGAAATAAAGCTGCATTCAACTTGGAAACAGCAGGTATTTAGATTTTATTCATTTTAGGAAGTGAATCACACCAACGGCACTTTGCTATAAACATCAGCTAATTTCTCTCTTTCCATATATATGTTGTGTGTGTGTGTGTGAGAGAGAGAGAGAGAGAGAGGGAGAAATATCTATTTCCACCTCTTTTTAGAGTTCATTTGGGCTTTCTCCTAGGAAAACATACTCAGGATTCCACCTTCTTCTTGGTAGAACTTCTGTGTCTTTAACAGTCCTTCAATAAGTAAAAAAGATGTTTAATTTAACAGCTTTCCCCAGTGCTTTCAAGATTAAGGCTGCCAGATATGGGCTGCAGAATATTGGATCAGCACTAGATGGCAATAAACAAATACAATTATATTTGAAAAGAAAAACAAGCTCTATTCCTTAGCTATCATCAGCCAAATGCTTTCAGCCAAGATTTGATAGGTCTACTTTAGAGCTATTAGGAAGGATAGTCATCCCAACCACACAGAATGCTGACCCAGAATGATGGGGTTAAAGAAGCCAAGGAAAACTGACAGATATAATGGGAATATTTTTACCATGGGGAATATATCTTTCTATTTAAGAGGGCCACTTAGTTATACTAGGCATATATTTTAGATTAGAAGCTGTGAGTATTAAAAGTTTTATGAATGAAAGGAATATGTAAAGTATTACCAACCATGTGACATCTACATTAATAAAGTGTATTCAAATCAGTTAGTTGAACATTGTGCCATTTGTGTTGGGGAATCCTGTACCATTTAGCAAATATTACATGTAAAAGGCAAAGGGATGTATTTCCAAGGTATGTGGGATTGGTTAATATATTGGATTTTAATGTGCCAGCTTTGTGAATTCAAAAGTTATTTAATGGGTTGGGCTGCCTAATTGCTTGCAAGATTTGAGGGAATAGCAATATGATTGCAATTTAAGAACCTCAAAGCTGATCCAAAGGGAACATTTCTCTCATCTTTGTGTGCAAGATAGCTAGCTAGAGTGCAGGCTAATTATCCACAGATTACTACTGATTATCCCACCCAAGAATGTATTTCCTCAACAGAGGGCTGGACATCTAGCAAAATTTGCTTTTTGGACTAAATCAGTTGCCAAGCTTTTCAGGTGTATTTGTTATTTTTGAATATATTCCTTTGGGGTACTATCAGTATATATGATCTGTTTTTGATGGGTGTTCTACATATGCTTTATTTGAGGTATGTTCTTGTTGACCTATTGAATTTCTGCCTGCAACATTACTATAGCAGGTGAAAGGTGGGGAGGGCTTTCTCCTTTAACCTGTATCAACATAGATTCATTAGCTAAAGAAGTTTGCATTTGTTAAATGTCTGTCTGGACATATTCTTTTCCTGCTGATTATGGATTAAAGAAACCACAATGATTCTTGTACATATTCTTTGCCTTGTTGCCATCAAAACAGATGACAAAAAATATTAACTAAAATATTTACCATTTATGAGCTACAGAATGTAAGATGGTGTTTTCATATTATAATATTCATATAGCATGGTTCTAAAAACATAAGGAGAAATTACTATGATAGGACATTCTGTAAAATATTTTCATCCTTCTGATAAGGAACTTGGAAATTCTAGTTCAGAGGTCTCCAAAGTTGGCAACTTTAAGACTTGTGGACTTCAACTCCCTAGGAGTCTTAAAGTTGACAAGTTTTGGGGACCCCTCATCCAGTTGATTGCTTTAACCTCCTTGTTCTGTTGGAAGAAAATATCTTTCTGGATTCAATTCCAAGTGGGGAATAAGACACTGGAAATATGGTGACTGCTTGGAAAGATGGTTTAATGGTGAACAGGGTCATGTGCCTGGGAGCTCCTGGGTAAAAAAGGATATGCTGAGAGTCCCTGGGTTTTATGCTATTGGGATTTGAATTTGAGCTTCTATTCTGATTGGTTGTCAAACTCCCATAGGGCCATGGAGGGGCAACTCTGTAGGCTGTCCTGAGTCCTAGGTTTGATTGAGCCTTGCTGGATGATGATGTAATGAAAGGGCTTTGGGCAATTCCTATTATGGATCTGCCTGAAGGAGGTAGATCTTTGTTATATAGAGTAGACTGGCCCAGGCCTTAATGGCCCATTAGCAAAGGTGGGGGGTGAGTTTTTGTCTCTCTGAATTTCTACTTCTCTTTTAGGGGAAATATTCTGCCTTTTTAATATATCCTAAAATATTTCATTTTTCTAGGAGAGGGGTGGGTTTTAACTTCCAACAGTTTTTTTACAAATGCTTTACAGAAATCTTTTTCTGCTTTTTGAAGAAATGGAGGTTTCAGTTTGAAGATAGCAACATCATCTTCACCAAAAAGCATGACTGATAGTTGAATAAACTCTTCCTAAAAGCTCCTGAGCAAAACTGCAAAGGATGAACTGCATGGCCCCTTTTCTAGTTTCTCTGCATTAAGCACATAACAGGCATAAACAGAAGTGTCAAACTCAATTTCATTTGAGGGTCACATCAGCATTATGGTTGTCCTCAAAAGACCAGTTGCATCTAAGACTATGATGACTCACAGCGGCTGGGTGGGTGTGGTTGGCTCCACGCCGCTCACTGGAGCTTGGTTGAGACAGAACAAGTTGCACCAGCTAAGTCAGATATGTCAAATTCAATGTCAGATATGTCAGATATGTCAAAGTCAGATATGTCAAACTCAAGGCCCGCAGGCAAAATCTGGTCCACGATGTGATTAGATTGAGTCTATGGGGCCACCTTTGAAACAGTATGGCCAGGCTTTGGCCTAATTTCCCCCCTAAAAAACCTTGCACCACTCAGGCATACTACCAGAATCATATTGCAGGGGTGGTGTACCATACTGCATGTACCATTTGCAGGGTGACCCTGCGGGACATATCTACCTGAATTGTGGGACACATCTGGCCCATGGTCCTTGAGTTTGACATCTCTGAACTAAAATGATGAATTGTGCCACATTTGCTGACTGCCAAAGAAATCTGGATTTTCTGTGGTGAGTTTTTCCAAACCATGCACTGTTTCGGCCAGTCCGGGTGTGTGTGTGTTGCAGTTTTCAAGGATTTGACCCAACAGCTACCACATCTGGAGCATAAAAATACGGATTGCCCAGAAAAAATAATTAAAAATGGATTTTTGACATCTCTTTACTGCCATCTAGTGGTTATCTAGAGTTATATAGTTGCTTAAGTCGGCCTACATTCATTCTTGCTGATTAAACTTTTCACTTGTTGCTGCTTCTATTAATGACTCTGGAATTGTTATTCTACAATATAGAAACATTTTTGGATCAGTGGACACCCTTGGAATTTTGAAAATGCCATGTTCCCGTCACCAGAGGGCCAACTGGTGAGTTTTCTCCCTCACCATCTCTCTGACTTTCCAGCATCTACTATATCTATCCTCGCTTTGTTTTTTCCATACTCGGGTGAACATGTTTCAAACCAAAGCAATGGTTTCTGCCTGCCAGCCTGCTCCTTGAAAATGGCCATAATTTCCTCAAATACATTGGATAGTTGTCCAAAATTAAAGACCCTGTTATGCTAAAGTTTACCCCACAATTTGAACTTATTCTTCTCCAGGATACATGGATGTGCAATGAGTTTGTCATATCATTTTACTACTCTGCCCAACTCTTCAAGTTGTAAGGAGAAAGAGGCAGACCACAAAGAGAAATTGAGATTGTTGATTTCCATGGCTCAGAGTTTTAAAATAATAGAACAGCCCATCCTTTAAGAACGAGGTGTGGGGGGCGGAGCTGGTGTCTCACCGATATGGCATGTGATCTTGGAGGTCTGAGATCGCTGCTGATATCTTTGCTCCTGGATGGTCCAAACGGATCTAAACCATCCCGAAGAGACGGTGAATGGAAAGAGTGCAATCTGTCGATCCCAGGGATATCGCAAAGTCCCTGGTAGATCCAGGAGAAGCTCTTTTTGCCAATGGCAAAGAGGCAGCCATTAAAGCTGCTGAAGTTGGGACAGCTCTGAAACGGAAGAAAACGGAAAGAGAAAGTGTGTCGGTTTGGTGAGAATTTTTTCTTTACTTTAAGATTTGAAAGGACACCCGATGGAAAAGAAAATCTGTAAAATCTCAGACAGAAGTAATTAAGTGGTGATTTCAAACGGGAAGTCAAATTAATTTTTACTTTTTTTTTTGCTGGACTCTTTCTATACGATTTTTTACTTGGAACTGGACTGGTCTTTTTTTCTATCTTATTTTTCATTTTATTTTCTTCTCCTTTTTGTCTTTACAATATTTTAGGCTAGAGATTCCCTTTTAGCCTTTCTTTCTTTTTTTTTTTTAACCCTTTTTACTTTTTAATTAACTTTTTTATAATAATTTGTTTGGAAAAGGAGGGGGAAAGTGAAAACAGAGGAAACTTTGTAACACTGCCAATTAGAGGCTTAGAAATATTGTTTCTATTTTTCTCTCTTTTGACCAGACAAAGCTGAGAAAGAATTCAGGCTGCTTTTCAAGGATTTTGAGCCTGTCTGATAAGATAGAGGGAAGAGCATGGGAGAGTGTTATTGCAAGTGCTGTTCTGGGATTCTATCAGTAGCTGGAGTCTGGTGTTGAAGTTTACAGAAAAAAGATGATAAGATTCTAGGGAAGAGAGCTATAAAAAATTAACGAAAGCTTTGGATAACTAAATAGGTGCAGTGTGTTCATTTTCTCTTTTTAAAATTGGACTATTTCTCACCCCTCCTTATAATCTTATTATTTATAACAGTTATTTGGATCTCTGGACTCTTAGAACCTGCCTTTGTCTTTCTTTTTGCTTTTGGAGCCTAATTTTTACTTTTGCATTTTATTTTAAAGGAAAAGCCTTAGTATTAATGTTTTCTTTCTTTCTTTTTCTTTTTTAAGGGAGTAGGCTTTTTCTTTTTCTTCTCTCCCTCTCCTGCATTTTTTATCTACCCTCCATATTGTTTTTCCCCCCCCCGTGGCTTCCTTCTTTTTTGTATATTTTTTCATACCTGAGACTTTCTAATTGGATTAAGGTGTTGAAGAACCTGAAGAAATTCCTTTTTCTTTTTAGTTTTTTACTTTTTATTTTTCTGCCTTCTAGAAGATTTAACAATTTTTTACCTTTCTCTGTTTATGTTTTTTTTTCTCTTCCTTTTTTGAGCTTTTACTGCTATTTAACTAATTGATTGGATTAAGTTGTACAAGAACCTGAAGAAATCTTTTTTTTTTCTGTCTTGCTTCTTTTTTTCCACTATTTTTACTTGGATTTACAATTGGCTATTTCACGAGTAGAGTAAGGTTTAGAAGAACCTGAAGATTTTGAATTGTCTGAAATGAGCAGGAAATTAATAGCGGCTGGTTCTTCAATTCCTACTTCTTCCTCTTCACCATCTGGAGAACAGTGCTCAATACAGAAGATGTTACAGCAAGAAAAAGAACAGGAAAAGGTGACATTGCAGATGATAATGCAAGGAATTCAAAGCACACAAGCAAGAACAGAGAATATTGAAAGGAAAATAGAAAAAACTGATGAAAAGGCGGAGAATGTTCAACAAATGATGATGAAATATGATGAGAAATTCAAAAAAATTGAAGAAGATAAAGAGATAAGAAGATTGGAGATATTGATGACAGATTAACAGTGGTTGAACAAGATAAAAGTGGGATGCTGAGATGGGAGATGGATAGATCAGAATTTTATCTCAGATTTCAAAACATAGAGGAAGAAAAGGGACAAAACGTAGCTGAGATAATGATAGAAATCTTAGCTGAAGCTCTTGAAATAACCAAAGAGAAGATGATGAATGGAATAGATGAGAAATAGCTTACCAAGAGAAGTTCACATCAGATTTACAAAGAAAGCCATTAAAACACAAATATTACAGGAGGCAAGAGAAAAAACATTGAAATATAAAGATAAGGAGATTATGGTCCTGAAACAAGTGCCTAGAAGAATGAGATAAATGAGAATACCGATTTCTGACTAAAATACTACTTAAAAAAGAGGTGAATTATAGATGGCTGATTCCAGAAGGTTTAATGTTCACATGGCAAGAACAGAGACACAGAGTTGATTCAATTCAGAAAGCTGAATCATTTGATACTGAATACTTTGGAGGGAGAAAGGAGGAGACAGAAAAAGAAATGTTACTAAATTCCAAGAGGATTGCCAAATAGCGACTGAAAAAGAAGAAGGTGCAGTTGGCGGAAAGGTGAAAGTTAAGGAACAACGTGAACTAAGATCTACAAGAACTGCTAAACCTAATTATAAAATATAATCATGGAAGAGAAAAAGCTGATTACAATTAACATAAATGGACTTAATTCAGCTGCTAAAAGAAGGAAAACTTTCCATAAATTAGAGAAATTAAAATTTGATAAAATCTGCCTACAAGAAGTACATATTAAAAAGCAATATGAACAATTGTTGATACAGCCAAAGTTAAGGAAAATATTTATGTCTTTGACACAGTGCAAGAAAAGAGGAGTGGTTTTATACATTAAAGATATTTTCCAGTGAAATTGATTGATACAGATGATGATGGAAGAGTATCAATGGTGGAAATAATGGACAATAATATGAAAACACTCCTGATTCCAATCTATGCCCCGAATGACAATCAAGAAGAATTTTATAGAAAACTTCATATGAAAATAATTGAACTCGACTACACTAATATTGTTATGATGGGAGATTTCAGTGGAATTGTAGACAATAAATTGGACTATACAACACAGAAAACAACAAAGCAGAACAAAAAGATTCCCTAAATCCTTTTTTAAAATGACAGATGAAGTAAACCTGAAAGATGCATCGAGAGAAAGAAAAGCTAAGTCTAAACAATACACTTTCTATTCAAACAGACATTCATCATGGTCCAGAATAGATATGATATGGATGTCAACAGAATTGTTAGCCAATATGCAAGAAATAAATATGAAAACAAGTTTTTGGGCAGACCATAATCCAATGACAATTAAATGGAAAGGACAAAGAAGAAGATCTAGATGGACGTTAAACAATACTATATTAAAATAAAATGATTTCAGACAGAGGATGGAGAAAGAACTGGCTTTTTTCTTTAAAGAAAATAAAAAAGAAGACACATCAATGTAGATTATATGGGATACAATGAAGGCATATGCCAGAGGCTTGATAATAGACTATACAAGGAAAAGAAATATGAAAAGACCAGCCTCTAAGACATTAGAGGATGAGTATAAAGAACTTGAAAAAGAGTTCCAGAAAATGCCACAGAAAAAGGACATTAAATTAAAAATGGATATAATTAAACATAAAATAGGATTAATGGAAAAAAGAAGAATTAGCCCAGAAGATCAGAGGCACAAAACAGAACTACTTTGAAGATGCAAATAAACCAGGTAGATGATTAGCATATAAACTGAGAAAGGAGAAAGAATCAAGGAAAACATTACAATTAATAGATGAGCAAGGCCAAGTTTGCTGTGGTAGTAAAGAGAAGAAGGAAATCATACGAGACTATTATGGGAAACTATATACACACAAGAGAATATTGACGAGGAAAGAGTTAAACAGTATTTACAGAATGCTAATTTACCCCAGATACCTAAAGAGATTGAAACAATGTTAGAAAGCAATATAAGGATGATAGAGTTAACTGAAGCACTCAAGAAGCAAAACAATGGAAAGGCACCAGGCCCAGATGGAGTTCCGGTAGAATTTTACAGAACACCACAAGAATCGTTGAGTCTTCCATTGCTAGAAGTTATGAATGAAGTTATGTCAAAGAAGAAGATACCTAAATCATGGTCAGAAGCTTATATTACACTTATCCCAAAAGAGAAGGCCGACCCATTACAAATCAAGAATTACAGACCTATTTCCCTACTAAATGCAGATTATAAAAATGTTGCTTCAATATTGGCAGAAAGACTTAAAAAATACCTGAATAATTTTATTCACCTGACCAAAATGGATTTCTGCCAAAGAGACAAATTAAAGACAATATGAGAATAATTTTGGACACTTTGGAATACTACGAGGCACACCCTGAAAAACAAATGTCTTTGGTATTCTTAGATGCACAGAAGGCATTTGACAATGTGAATTGGCGATTCATGCTATTACAACTGGAACAGATGGGTTTTAGTAAAAAATTCATCCAAGCAATAGAAGCTATATATCATAAACAAACAGCAAAGGTAATGATAGAGGGAGAATTAACGGACTCTATTGATATAAGAAAAGGAACAAGACAAGGGTGCCCACTGTCACCTTTGTTGCTTGTGTTAACCTTGGAAGTGCTAACAGAAACATTAGAGAAGAAAAGGACATAAAAGGGATGAAACTTAAAAAAGAAGAACTTAAATTTCAAGCATTTGCAGATGATCTGGTTTTCATTTTAGAAGACCTACTAGAAACAGCATTAAAATTGATAGAAAAGATAGAGGTATATGGGAAGGTGGCTGGTTTGAAAATAAATAAAGATAAAACAAAAATTTTGACAAAGAATATGCTATCAAGACAAAAGGAAGAACTGACATGTATTAAAAATCCAGGTCACAAATAAGATCAAGTACTTGGGGATACATTTGACAGCAAGATGTAGTACGCTAAAAGAGAATAACTATATTAAACTTAAGCAGCAGATAGTGCTAGATTTGGCGAAATGGGAAAATTTACAACTGTCATTAATAGGAAGAATATCAACAATCAAGATGAATATATTACCCAGAACTTTATATTTGTTTCAAACAATTCCAATTAGGCTTATTTAATGAAGATTATTTGGAATATTTAAATAAAATTGTGTTGAAATACATATGGCAAGGTAAGAAAGCGAGAATAAAATTAAAACTTTTGCATGATGCTAAAATAAGAGGAGGATTTAGTTTGCCTAATTGGGAGTTGTACTACCAAGCTACAAATTTGATATGGGTTAAGGAATGGATAACTTTAAGAAATGCTAGATTGTTGACATTAGAAGGACATGATCTGTTGTTAGGGTGGCATGCTTTTTATGGTATAAAGGAACTAAAACACAGGGGTATTTTAGAAGACATTATAAACGGGAGTCTCTGATTAAACCGGGAGAAGACTGAATGGCAATGTTATTTGAAAATTCCAGTCTGGCTATTGACTATTGAAGCTTTTTCTTATCCTATGATATACAAAATGGAACAAACAGTTAGATATGGTGAAAAATTGAATGAAAAGAGTGAACTTAAATCTATGGAAAAATTAGAGGAACAAGGTATAAAGATGAATTGGTTTTCATTATGTGCAAATATATTCAAGGTATGATAAAGATTCTAAAACAGAAGTTTCTATGATAAATTGATTTAGATAAGATTTTGATAAAAAGTTGATTAAAAATTGTATGGATATCTATTAGAAATTAAACTGGAAGAAGAATAAGTTAAAGAAACAATGATTGCTAGGGAGAAGAATTTTGGATATGGGATTGACCTAGAGAAATGGCAAAAATTGTGCTCTCAAAATTATAAAATGACAGTTGTCAACAGCATACAAAGAAAATTTGTACAAGATGTTTTACAGGTGACATTTTCCCCCAACAAGAAGAGCAAAAATGTTCAAGAATAAATCTGAAAAATGTTGGAAATGTCATCAAGTACATGGCTCATATTACCATACGTGGTGGACTTGTGCAGATGCCAAAAAATATTGGATTAAAATCCACACATGGTTGGAAAAAATGACAAAAAAGCAAATAGACTTGAAACCAGAGATATTTTTACTGGGAATTTTTCCTGAAATATACAGTAAAGAATTAAAATACCTGATTGTAAATGTATTAACAGCAGCTAGGATTATATTTGCCAAAATCTGGAAAAATGAGAAAGTACCATCACAGGAGGAAATTATTAAGAAAATATTGGAATGTGCTGAAAAGAGTAGATTGACATTTGAAATCAGAGAACAAGTTGATAAACAATTTTATAAAATTTGGGATCTATTCTATCAACGGTTAGACAATAAAACATGGTAATGGAATATGTAGATTCATTATATTTTTTAGAACACAATGAATATATAAAAATGTATTTTTTATTATATCTACAAAATGATACATCTCCAACAACAGTGGCAGCAGTGGCGGGAATCATGGAAGCATTTCAGCCTCTGTAACTTCCACGGTTCCTGCCGCTGCTGCAGCTGTTATTAGAGACGGCGCTGGTGAGAGAGGGACAGCTGCAGCTCGGCCTGGATGTTTGGAATGCAGGAATGGGCTGCACACTGGGGCTTTTGCAAACTTGCAAAGCCCGAGGCTGGAGCACCAGAGACGCTTGCTCGGCTCTTTTCACATCCATCCAGCCATTCAGGATTAAACCAAAACGCAATGCACGGCATTCCCAGGGACCTCAAAATGTTTTTTTTTCCCTGTTGTTACGGGGACAGGGGAAAAGCGGGAGCGATTCAGATGCTGTTGTTGGAGACAGCGCTGGCGAGAGAGGCACCAGCACCAGCGGGAACCATGGAAGCTACGGAGGCCTGAGAAGTGGATGAAATGCTGCCGACAGACATCCTCACCCACCCGCTGACCTGGGTCTTCAGCGCTTGGTGGGGGTAAGGGAGCCCTCCGCACTTCACCATGATTGGCTGTTAGGAGTGGCTGGTGGCGAGGGTGCGTGGGGGGGGGAGAAAGAAATTAATTCACCCCTGAAAAGACATCCTAGCCATTTTTTTCGGGGCTCAAAAAAAAAAAAAAAAGACCCACCCTTATTATATGAGAAACACGGTATACATATTTGGGTTGATTTCTGGATTGTGGCTGGCTGGTGGTGAAAATAGATTATGCCTTGCTCAGGTAGTGGGAGATGAGGAAACTGTAAAAGGGCAGCAGGGAGATATTTAAATTATCCAACTCTGGACTAAAACTGGACTTTTAAAAAAAATACAGCTTTTCAGATGTCCTACAATACCCAGAAGCCACAATAACCTTCTCCTCCGATTTGCCATTCCTGATTTGTATGAATTAATTTTTCTTATAGGACATTTTTACCCAGAAAGTAACCTGCACTGAGTCCACTGACAGTTACTTCCAGGATTATAGAATTCATCAAGGGCAATGAATCCAGCCTTAGGAGTTACATGATACCCCCAAAAGTCTAAGGTGTGTCCTCCAGATCTTATCCAACAATTGCTGATAAATTGTAATTTATGACTACATGGAAATTGTATGAACTCAAATTCTGATTTCATTTCAGTTTAATGAATAAAATGTAATGTAATCCCAAATTTTTTTTTAGTTTTAGCTTTCATGCATAGCCACTAGAATGCCATTCAAAGGATTAGTGCAGGTCTCAACCTAAAACATATTGTGGTTTCCGGATATTTTTGCTCAGGACTTCTACAACCTAGTGCTCTAAGGCTAAAGTTGTGCGGTCTGACAACAAATTTGGGAGAGTCAGTTGGAGAATGTCTAATAAACTGTCTAAAAGTGTTTTCATAGCTTTAGTCCAAAAATATCCAAGCCAGCATTTTATACCAGACTGTACATAAATCTAAGTTTTGCTTACAAACTAGTGCCCGGGAGGAAGGCTTAGGAAAAAGGAAGTATCTCATAATTGAGACAGTGGCGTGCATGTCTATCACCAACATCCTGACACAAAGGGAGAAGTGGCAGAATTTCTTAGGAATTAACAGTTGCTTAGCAAGAGTGAGAGTGCATAAATCTAAAGGGGATGAAAAATGTTCAGACAGTCACTTATCATCTGCTGAAGAATTATATTGGAGCATTTTTTTCAACTCTACAGTATCGTCCTGATAAGTAAAATTTCAATTTCTTCTGTTTTTTTCTCTTTTCTATACACTCCATCAAATAACAGGCTGCTAATTTAGAAACCCAATAATGTTACATGATCTGCAAATGCTTCAAGATCAGGGTTAAATTTGTTTCAGAGATCTGGTTTGGTTTGATTTTCTTTTTAGGGCTGAATTTCAACTCTGAAACGCTTGATGCTTCACTTTAGCTCAAGCCTTGGAGTAGATATTTGAAACAAAGAACTACTTTTTTAAAAAGTTTAGGATGTAATAAATAATAAAATTGCATACACACTGCTGAAAGATTTGAGCCTGAGGAATTTGTTTTGAGTCTCAGAAGTGAATGGAGCTTTGGTCTTTCCACATAAAATTCACTCTTACTTGTTCATGGCTAGCCTAGAGTGGTATGGGGAAGTAAATTGGTTGGGAATTAGAAATGCCACACAAAAGTGGGCAATTTGCTAGCCTTGTAAACATTTTCTGTTCTTTTTTGGGGGCATGGGATAGACTCTTCTAATAAAGGTATTGCATAAGATTGGTGATTATTGGGGAATCAGGAAGGCGGTGTCATACCAGAAGGGGACAATGTCACAACATTTCCATTCTGTTGCCGAGAATACGACATAGATGCAGACTTCCTCAAAGAGCTGAGTTTGATCAAGGATATCTTTTCATTTTATAGTAATTTTAAAATAAAAATAAACTACAGTAGATTATATCTTTCCCTGAGAAGAACTTGGTAGTAGAAGCTTCCTTCCATCTGTCTTTATACTTCTTTTCTGGCTAAGCAGGAAAGAAGATGGTTAAACCCTGTCATTCAAAATTTCTGGGTCTAAATAAATTATTAATAATATTAAATCAGTATCCATTTTAACTAGAATTTGCCACACAGACAACAATAAAGCATTAATCCCAAATCAAAAAATCAACGATGTGATTAACTAGCTCGGCACTTCTGGATTTTTAAAATAACATAGATAGATTGTCCATACATTGTAAAAGAGATGCTGCCTCTTTAATATTGTGGTCTCTAATCTACTTTTATACATGAATTAAGTCTCTGAACCTAGGATTGTCTGGATGTGATGGATTTTACATATGTGGAAACTTCAGCATTGGCAAAGCCTATTTCAAAAGAAGTATAAATTAATCTCTTTCTTGCATGATCTCACAATGACACTCTGAGAGGTATGCAAAAAGAATAAATGAAGCAGTCAGCTTCATTTAATGAAGCAGTCAGCCAGCAATAAAACCATCCATTCTAAAACAACATACAAAAATGGGGGTGGGGGGAATACATCTATTTATTTGTCATTCAATTTGTCATGTCGATTGATAAATTCTAACTTGTAGAAAATTTTCCTGCAAAAACATGGGGTGTCATTTAATTACTATTGCATTCTTTCAGATCAATCAGAATGAATTGGCAGCAAGTAGTTCCTGGAATCGTCCTTTTACTAGTGAAGCTCACAGGGACATCTCTATTTTTTGTTTTTTGTGAGTATTGGGCAAATTTTAAGTGGTTGTTTTTGTTTAGTTTTTGATAATCATGTCATTGTCTCTTTTCTCAATTCTTCCTGTCTTCTATATATGCTTTGGGGTTTTGAAATATGGATATATATTACAGTGTGTGTATACATACAAATAACATACACACACATACACACACACACATAAACACACACACACATGTAAAGCCATAATGTACAGTACATACATTATATCTTCTTTTAACTTTATTTTTTATGCTTATTGATTTTATTGTAGTATATTTGATTGTCATGAGAGTTGGGTAGCATATAAGGTTAATTAAATTATTATTATTATTGAAATGTTTTGAGTTTCCATGTTTAACTATGCCTCAATACGTAAAAATATAAATAACCCTTATTGTTTTGCAGCTGTTATTGTTTTTGGTTTTTCAAAGAAGTATTTTATATGTGTCTGTCATTCCACATAGTGCTTTTTTATAGTATAATTTATTAGACCATTGAAAACAAGAGGCAGATTAATAGATAGACTGATATGGAGAGACAGAATTTTCCCTAGGGAAAAGTTGAGATTTAAACTAAGGGCTTGACTTTTATCTTTCCTTTGAACCTGATTAAGCTCCCTCAACTGACAATGAATAACGATAACAAAACAATTGTTTTTACTCCCTATTTTATTTTAGTAGAAGTATTGAGAAATTTTTTATCAGCTGTTATTTAAAAATATTCTTCTTTTTAGTTCCACAGATCTTTCCCAAGGGGAATATCACTTCTACCTCTACAGAAAATTCTTCAGGTAACTCTACATAAAAATCCAAAGATTTCTGAGACTTGAAAATATCTGGATGGTGGATAAATGTACTTTGATTTCTGTTGAGAAAAAATGTATTATGTGGCATGCAGTGGGGAAATTTCTTGAAGTTGGAACTCCTTTTTCTCTGTCAAAGAAGAGGAG
This sequence comes from Laticauda colubrina, assembly GCA_015471245.1. Lineage (NCBI taxonomy): Eukaryota > Metazoa > Chordata > Lepidosauria > Squamata > Elapidae > Laticauda > Laticauda colubrina. The sequence goes on along the minus strand of BLBF01000004.1, from coordinate 10,708,401 downwards.
TTTTCAACTTAAAAAAATTTTCCCCATTGAGCAGAAGGGGCTTAAGTAGAATTAAGTAAACCTCATCCAGGTGTCTCCAACATTTTGCAGCACGAGCCAACCTGTATTGATAACCAGAGGCAACATGCTTCTCAGCTGCTTATTCAGTAGTGGAACCAGTTGTGATTCGATAAATAGTAAGTTGGTTCAAAAGATGTTTGACATGTGCTGTTCTTCAGCTGATGGCTTTAGATCAGGAGTGTCAAACTCGCGTTGTCACAGCAGTGTCATGTGACATGTCTGGACTTTCCCCCCCTCACTAAACCAGGTGTGGGCATGTCCAGCACGTGACACATGCAACCCACAGGCCATGAGTCTGACAGCTCTGCTTGAGATGACCAGCCATACAGCATGAATTCCAGCAACTCTTTTCATTTAATTGCCCCTGAGTTCCAAATGCTCTTACACATCATCTTCAACCAGCAGAAGAATGGTGCCCTCCTTGTATCACTTAATGCACAGAGGAAGTGTCAAAATTCTACAAGCAGCGGGTCCTGACTTTTACGTCCACCCCAACACTGAAGTGTTGATCCAATTGAGGTACAGTGTGTGCTTATTATTACTTTGCCTCACTATGCACTAAGGGGATTGGCTGACAAATGAGAGATGTCTGTTATGAAAAGTCTCATCTTTCTGTCATGCACACTGAGGAATATGTAGATACTGCTTCATGCTAAGATGCTAGATGTAACTTTACACAGGTGAAGGGAATATGGCCTTGAACTCTTTATAGAGAGCATGGGGCTGTATTGAAAACCCCAGCTGTAACTCCATGATCACAGGGAATGGCCTAAAACAGTAGTCCCCAACCTTTTTTGTAAGACAGGGACCAGTTTTACGCAGAAACACTTTTTCCAGAACCAGCAAAATCAATTCTTCTCCAATAGTAAAGGGCTTCTTAGCTTTAGCAATGCGGTCTGCAAAGTTAGGCGCTGAAGTTAGGCGAGGGCGGAAGTGGTTGTCTTTCAAAATAAGACATCCAGAAGCAAAAACATATTTTTATATATATTTTAATCACGATTATTCATTCTTTGCGGCCCGGTACAAAATGATCCATGGACCAGTACCGGTCTGGGGCCCAGTGGTTGGGGACCCCTGGCCTAAAATATAAAGTGCAACCCATTGCATGTCATAGATAGTCTTCTGCTTTGTTGTTCATGAACTGCGTCTACAGCATCTAGAGGGGAAAATCAGTTATTATAAAGCCAGGAAGACGAGTTACACTGCCCAGTGACAACACCAAATGCACAGCCACAAAACCTAATTCTGGCACAGAATTCTGGTTGGTTGCCTTCTGGGAAAAGCTTTTGCCTAGGAATTAGAAAATCAGAAAGTGATTTCTACCTATGTCATGGAAATTTCAGTAAAAATAATTCTCAAAATGCTAGTAAATGCAACAAACAATTTGGATACATATGAGGTGGTAATGTTGTAAACCTCAACAATACTGGAAATTAATTCATTGCAAATTCATAACTAAAAAATACTGTAGATTTGATATACACTTCAATCTACTTGAAAACCATTTCTGGATTACAATTCTATACATGCAATCATACTACATTACAAATGTGGGTTCCAGTCTGTATAATTGAATATATAACCTACATCAGTGGTGGGATTCAACTTTTTTTACTACCAGTTCTGTGGGTGTGGCTTGGTGGGAGTGGCGGGGGAAGGATACTGTAAAATCTCCAGTCAGAGGTGATATTTTCCGGTTCTCCGAACTACTCAAAATTTCCACTACCAGTTCTCCAGAACTGGTCAGAACCTACTGAATACCATCTCTGACCTACATGTTATTTACTGTACATTATTTTAATGTAACATATACAGGTTTTCTGTTTCCTCTTACTGATTTCAATTGTACCAACCAAATAATTTTACCGTTCAACAGAATACTGTATGTTCAACTATGAAATATCTTAGAATACTCTAAGTTGTTAATGGTGTTTCACAGTATATTAGCGTTATGATATTTTAGATTTGTCAAGTTAGTTGAGATCTGGTAGTCATCTGCCTATATTATATTGCTTCCATTATTTCCCTTCCCTCCTTTTTTGCTTCTTTTTTCTTGGTATCATAACGATAATACAAAATAAATTAAGAAGACTAGTTTTGTCAAAAGAAGATTAGTTTTGCTGAGGAAGGATGCATATATGACTTAGAATTCCTTTTTTTAATTTTGGGTGCCACTGAGTATTGATGATGTGAATTCAATTTACATTTAAATGATGGATGCTATTTTTATGTTTCCTAGTGTGGCTCCCTTCTCCTGAGCAGACTTCTTCCCTCTCTCCCTTGCGTCCTACTACAGGTAGAAAGTGAAATGATTATTTGTCTCTCCATACCTGATAATCAGTTGGGGATGATTGGAAAGGGAATGGAAAAAGTGGTAACTCCACTGGTGAAACTTTGAATAGAGGAAAATTGCTCATGTTTCTGATTGTCCACTAGATTATACAACATAAATTGAGACGTTTCTTTTATAACAGAGTGGAGAAGACAATTAACTGAAATCATCTTGTGTGAGATATTAAAAATTCCCAATCAGTTTTATTTCCAGTCACATTTTATTAAATTATCATATCTGTATGTCAGGACAAAAAGTTCCCTCTGGGCAATAAATACATGAGACTTAATATTAGCTACATTTTGTTACTACTTAATGTTTTTCAGTAGTGTTTTTCATACTGATTCAGATATGTCTGTGGAGTTTCTCCATCATCCAGGTCATGATTGTCCCAATGTTGCTTTTCAAAAGGCAACTGGAATTTCTTGGGTTTTTTTTTCTTGAAAATGTTTCGCTTCTCATCCAAGAAGTTTCTTCACTTGAGAACTGAAAAAGCTTCTTGTATGAGAAACTCTCATTTTTTCCAAGAAATCCAGTTGCCTTTTGAAAAGCATCTTTTGGACACTGACCCAGAAAGGATTGCCATGCAATATATGGGCTCCAAAAAATCTAGGGAAGACACACACACACACACACACACACACACACACACACACACACAAAACAGAGAGGGAGAGAGAGGGGGAGAGAGAGGGGGAGAGGGAGAGGGAGAGAGAGAGAGAGAAAGAGAAAAAAAGAGGGAGAGAGAGCAAGCGCTCTATATTGGTCATTTTTATGAATGATTTATTCAGTTACTCAGTCATTTCCAAGCCATTATGTCCAAGATTTTCTTTTTTTTTTTTTTGATTTTTTTAATTGATTTTCAATAAACAAACATACACAAACAAAACACAAAACATAAAAACATACAACTTCTTTTTGGAAAGCGGCTTCCTGGGTTACATCTCTTTGTACAGACATAAATTCGAATTCATGCTCACTTTTTATCCCATTTCATATCTTATTTACCATTCTACATTTTCTATATAGCTTCTCCCCTCTTTTCACTCTCTTAATTCTATTTTATTTATTTCATCTCAATTTAAATCATTATGCAATCCTCTCTGGGTCAGTGTCCAAAAGATGCTTTTCAAAAGGCAAATCTTGTTTCTTTACATCTTGTTTTAAACCTTTGTAACTTCTCTTCCCTTTTTCCTTTCCTTTCTTCTCCAATCCTGCCTTTTTTTAAAAAAAGGCCTTTTCTTCCCTTGTCTCTTAATCTCCACCTTCTTAATCTCCACCTTCCTCTGTATTCCTCTTTTCTGTTGCTTTCTGACATTGTATCGATTTTTCACCTTATTTTTCCCTTTTTTGGTTGTTTTTTTAAGTCTTAAATTCTCCATTCTCTTTCCCCTCTTTCCCTTTTCTTTTCCAGCTGAAGTTGTTTGTCCATTAAAGATGGCTTCTTCTTCTTCCCAGTCTTCTTGTTCTTGCAGTTTCTGGTAGGTAGAAATCACCATTTCTAAAAAATGGAAAACAGATCCAGAAGAGCCCTTCCCTTTTTGTTCCTTTTCTTTTAGCTTTTTAAATTCAATTTTCAGTTCATCAACAAGTAGTGCCATTGTAAAAAGGTTTTTTTATACAACCCAAATGTTTTTAGTCTTTCAAATAATGATTTCCAAAAGTCCCAAAGTCACCAAGCAATCCAAATATACACAGACTGTTTCATTTAGCACTTTCTTCTTTTTATACTTTCTCTTCCTTGGGTTATAGTTCAGTTACAAACCTCCAATTAAAATATATATTTTAGAAGTCTTATTATAGTTTAGCTTTGTTCTTATAAGTTCCAAGCAGCTCCTCCAACAAAATCTTAATATTTATTCTTTTCCTCTCTCTTCCTACTTGTAGCAAAAAAGAGTTCTCCCCCCCCCCCGATGCTCAGAAATCTTTATTGTCCCCTTGGCTTTCGTTTTCAAGATTACCTGCTGATGCCAAAATGGGTTTTTCTGATTTCTCCATTCATTTGCTATCACTGTAAGGAAGGAGAGTGAGAAAAAACAAACGTTCCCTTTTAACTTTCATTTGCTGCTTTTTCCGTCTTCGTCGGGAACAATGTATCTTTAATGAAGCTTAAATTCCAGGGTATTTAAATGTTACTTATTATCCCGGTTAACCAAAAACTTTCAATTTCTCAGCTTCCTCCTGCACATTCTTATCTGGATGAAAGCTTCTTTGTGGCGGCCATTGCTGACCGCTGCTCCACCGCTTTTGGAAAAGGGAGTTAAGTCAGCTGAGGAGGGGGGTTGCGATTCCCCCGGACCCCTGCTGGATCTCCCCTATTTTCAGTTACCTCTACGGGGTAACTATAGCCACCAAATCCAGCTGGATCGAGGGCACTCCAGCGGCGAGCGCAGCAGAAACCGCACACAATTGCGGATTCCTGCCGCCGTCGCAGCCTTGCAAACCGGAAGAGTCCTTGTCCAAGATTTTCTGCCAGCCACTGGTCTACTAAGTTCTTGTACTCTCTGGTTTGTATCATCAATGATAGGATTTAGCCACTTTGTCTTCTGACAACAATTGTCTTCTATTTTTTTTCTACATTATGTGTCCAAAATCTTTTAAGTTTAGCTTCATTATTAGCATTTCTAATGAGCTGTCTCAGTGAAATATGGTAGCCCATATCAAAGAGGAAAGATTATTTCTCCAAGATATGTAGTAGTACGTCTTGTATGACTGATATCATATAGATGTTGTCTACAGAGCGAACTTGATAAAACATCTGAGGCAGCAAAGTTTAGAAGCTCTGAGATCAGGACCGTGCAGTTTCCATCTCTTTATGCAAAAATTCCTGTCTGTAATACTTACGCCTTACACGAGAACAGACCTTGAGCAGATCTTTAAACAAGTCATTGAGCAGATCTTTAAACAAAAGTCATGACATTTTGTTTTCAAGGATACAAAATCATCACTTAAAAGACTGATAAAATTATCTGTAAGTTTGATTCCCATGGAATTTCCTGCAAGGAATATAACCCTCTAATTAGGCAAACAGTGAACAGCCAATTGTTCTGAAAATGAATATATTGTTGATATTCATTAATGCATACTCAAGGTTTTGTAGTGTTCCTTACAATATTACAGTAATCTAAAGAAAAGGAAATGCTGTTTTAGTTACAGTACAGTTGTGGGTCTGTTAAATATTTTTAATTGCGACTTTAGCCCTGAGATTATGTCCTAAAAGGCAGGTGTCTGAATTCAGACTAAGCCAACTGCACTAAAGCCGCAATGTGATAAACCTGCACAAAAACATTTAATCCTGGAAATTCTATTGACCTGTTTTGGGTTAGTGACATTTCAGTAGAAACTAAACCTGAACACTTTGACAGTTCTGGGTTCCAGATATTCAGTGGGGATCTGAACAAGTCTCTTGTGCTACAAAAATCTGGATGGCTACCAATTAACAAGAAAAATACTGCAAAAATTTTTTTCCTATTATCTTGTGATCATGTAGATTTTGGCACCTAAGCTCTGGTTGCATTAGCTCTACCTGAAGTTAAAACAACCTCTTACTCTGCAAGATATATATTTAATTGGAAAGAAGGCCAATGGGTACAGTTCATGTCTCTTTTTGCATTCACTGAATGTCATGCTGGAGGAAAGGAAGAATCAAATCAAGAAGCAGAAGTAACAGGGAAGCTACTGAATAATGGAGAACCAGACTGGGAATTCAGCAATTAAAGCAGCATCTTCCTTCAATGTGCAACAGAAAAACAGACTCATAGTCACTATAAAAAAGACCTTCTCAATAAATAGTAATATACTTTGTAAATAAGACAAAAATGCTTGTGTTGATACCAGAAAATAATCAAATTCCAGTGATAAATTTTGGATGGGACAAAGATTGCCCTACTTAGATTTTATATGCTTGATCTTTCTGGAACCGCTGAAGCTGCAACTATTATTATCACTTTCAAAATCATTTATTCCTTGCATCCTTTGCTATAGCCAGAATTCCTCTGAAGCAACAAAGGTGGGAACGATTCAGAGATCATGATTATTTATTTTTTGAAGAGAAAGCTACATGGCTGATGAGCCAACTTGTTTGCGAAGAATGGAAATTAAACCTTGTGATCATCAATGACACAAAAGAACTGGTAAGTTAATGATCACCTGGGAGGAAATCAACTTCATCCTTGAAAGGTTTGTGCTCTTATATCCCTTTAACCTGGGAAAAGAATAATGTCAGGATCTTTAGACCATCCCTTGAATGAGTGAGGCAATCACAATCCTCTGACAAAACAGGTATAATTCCAGAGGAAGATCATTTATCATAGTTGGATTGTGTGATGGAATATGAAATACAGAGATGTCCAGGTTAATATGCAAAGCAGACCTATCTTACATTTTGGATAGATTAACCATGAGCCAAAACAACCAAGAGTTATCAAGTGCTTGAAAGAAATATAAACTTTGCAGTGAGGGCTACGAGTGAGAGGAATGAGAGCAAAGTGTATCCTGAGAAATGCATGATATATGTCATTGGGTTTTCCAGTAAAAATAGTTTTTACTTGTAAGGAAACTCTGATTTAGAAGGGTACTGTTTTATGTTTGATGGGAACTGTGGAATTGGAGAGTGAATGTCACACAATGTTAACCACTCAAGGTGCACTTTAAAATAGAGGAGGATGAAGTATGAACATTATTTTAGATCCAAGAGAAACAACTAAGGATTATAACTTTCTGTGCTAAGCAAGAACTTCTTAGCATCTGTAGATATAGTTGGTATGTTTAAATTACTTTTAAAATGTCCTTTTAATTTTGAAGGGACCCAGGCATTCTTCTATTTTGCAGTGAACTCTGAAAGGAAAAAAGTTTGCAAATTGATTAGCATATATAACATCAGCAATATTTTAGCTTCCCAGATCAAAGGGTTCATCTTCAAAATTACCTTGAAGTGAATCTGAATACCAAAAAAAGCTGTCTGCTTTGGAGATTGATATAGTCTTCTTTTTCTTTTCCAAAGCAAAACATGTTTTAGGGTCCAAACTGCTGCTTATGATTTTCATGGCCCCTGATAAGAACCTTTGATTTTCCATATTTATTTTATTTTTCTCACCAGGAATTTGTTATGAACAAAACAGCAATGGCTAATTATTTCATTGGACTCACCTATTCAGAATCAACAAAAAAATGGGAATGGACTGATCACAAAGAGCACAACATGAACCTGTATGTTTCATTTTTTCCTACTTCTCTGTTTTAGGGAGGGATCTATTTTCCCCATATGCAATAATTTTGTATGTTCTGCTTTCTTTCATAGATGTGCAACTTCCTTTTTAAAATCTACAAGAAAACACTGCTATTAGCTACTTTTATATATATTTTCTCAAAGGTTTATACATTTACTTTTTTCCTTTCTTAAATGACAAGATAGACCATCTGTAGCTCATAGAATATTTACTGGTTGAATCCAATACTTTCCATGTCTCCAGTCCAGTCCCTAACACATTCTCTAACACATCACTATTTTTTAAAGGTCTACATTTACTTTGCACACTATTACTGAGAATTTGGAACTCTGTTCATTCACAATTCTGAAGGAGGACTGGCATAGAATTGTGTACACAAAACATGAATGAAGTACTGCTGCAGCAGTTGTTCACTTTCTATGGGCCTTTTGTTAAAATATATATATTAAGATTTATGATTTTTTTACGTACCATTTTATGCTTTTCAATGAGTGGATCCAACACATTTATATTTAAAATTAGGATTTGACTATAGCCAATTTTCAGTAACAGTTTTAGATGGGAGTTTAATTCTGGAACTCTTAACACATCCATAAAGTTGAGGAGGATGACTATTAAATGAACACTGACTTACACATGAAGTAGTGTGTGATGAGAAGACTCTGATTCAATTCTCTGAAAGCTAAGCAACATCTACTTGCCCAGAGAAACTTGTGGAGTGTGTACTTCTTTCTTGGCTTTATTTTTGTGTGTGTAGAGGAGACCAATTCATTTTCATTATAAAGGGGCATTATCATATGGTGAACTTTTGAGGCAGCCAAATCCAGTTATTATTTAATTAACATTATTGGCCCAGAATGAATTGAAATGTTGATCACTGCGGTTTCAGATGAGTTGAAGTTCGACAGGAACTTTTCTTCTTTTGATCCTATAATGGTTTGCCAGTTCATGTAACTCCAAATAATTTCTTACTGAACTTCTCCTAGAAAAAAAATCAAGAAGAGCTCAAGAATTCAGTCTGTCCTAGCTCCGACAGGCTGAAGAAGTTAATTCTGTATTCTGGATACAATATTTTAATTCATTAGGATTAATTGCCAATTTAATTTTAATCAGACCTTTATTTTCTTTTTGCATTTAATAAGCCAGAACAAAGAATAAAATTAGAAATAGTAAAAAAAAAAAAGCCAAAAAGTGATACCGGAAATATGATCCTTTATTAAGGTTAGATTTCTATTCAGGTTTTTTGCCATTTTGCCCTTTATAAAAGTTAATCTCCAGTTTTGGTTTCTTCGTGTATATCATATTTTTGCTAGTGAAACATACATACTTTAGCTTCTTTCTTCATCTCCATGTTCCTTCTCAAACTATCAAAAGTTAATGGTAACCATATAAGTATCCTAGTTTTTCTAATGATAATATAGGGAAGGAATATTTGAAATCTCTTTTAAATTCTTAGTTACTTACTACTTTTCTTAACTTTATCTGGTCTTTTGGGGTAAGTAACTCTTAATTTGGTTATAAAATCCTTGATAACCTCTTTCCAAGATAGTTTCCGGAAATATATCAACTAACTAACTTGACTAATATATCAACTAACTAACTAATATTAACTAACATTAATATTTATTTTGGGTCAGACACATGCTTTACGTTACTAGATTTGTTGAACCAAATTCAGATTTTAAAAAATTGTTCTCTTTTTTACAGCTTTCCAATAAAAGCAACAATGGATAAAGAATGTGCTGCTATCAGGGCAGGAGTTGTGAGTCCAGTATCGTGTTATGATGAATACAACTGGATTTGTGAGAAGATCGATAGTTAATTGATTGAAAGAAATCTTTGCAGGACTGCCTAGGAGTGAAGACTGAGTAAACAGCAAATCTTATTGATTAATAAAATAGTTATATCCTTTCGTGACCTTACTTCTTCATTTACTATGACTATATTTGCTACGGAATCAAGATCATCAATGCATTTTATACTGTAAGGGGAGAATGGAAACAGTTCCCAAGTTGCAAAGATTTTGAATCAAGGCCTTTTTGCCTATATAGAAATCTTTGTACAATTGTGTGAATCAGTGGTGGGATTCAATTTTTTTTACTACCGGTTCTGTGGATGTGGCTTGGTGGGAGTGGCAGGGGAAGGATACTGTAAAATCTCCAGTCAGAGGTGGCATTTTCCGGTTCTCCAAACTACTCAAAATTTCTGCTACCGGTTCTCCAGAACTGGTCAGAACCTGCTGAATACCACCTGTGGTGTGAATAGAAAATTATGAAGAAGTGAGATACTAATCAGTAGGAATCTAGAAGGTAATCTGAAAAAAGATACAAGACTCATATATGGCTATGTTCTCCCTCTATCTTTCCCAATAGCAGAATGAGATCTTGAGGGACCAAATCAGGCTCATGTTAACATATTTGCTTAATTGTCCCTTTTGGTGGCTGTTTCAGGATCCTTTAAAGAGCAAGTTCTTTTTCCTGTTCTTGGAAATAGTACAAGGTGGCTGTGAACTGTCACAGGACCCATTTGTCAAACCAAACTGTGACTTCTTTAATTATGGTTTCCTGAGTCAAAAGCCAGGGTTTACAAAATTATATCGTGTTTAGCCAATCACATGAATCAAAATGTTTTGTCCTAAGAGGAAGGAAATTGTGTTCTTGGTAAATGGATACTGTGGTTTCATTTGCCACATCAAATTCAGGAACTAATTCTGCTGTGAAGTCATTTCAGAGTAGTAAACAGTTCTCAACTAGTTGTAAAAAATGTAATTTTCTCTAAATGTTAGTTTTGAGAACATGGAAGAGGTTATAATAATTTATTTATAACTGCACATACAGGAAACAATCTACTTTAGGCAATCCAGTAGCTATCTGCATCTACTCTCAAAGACAGCTGCTGCACTTGAAGAAAACACCAACAAATCTTCACTAGTCCAAACTATCCATTATAACTATACTTGAAAACATTCGAAATTTAATATTTCTTTGTTAATCCTGATTACCTATATAGCAGATCCTCATACTAGTCTATTGGGAAAGCTTATTCCTATTACTATTAAAGGCCATTGTGAAATATCACATCAAGTGGAATTTTACTCGGGCTTGCTAAATAATATGCATGCCATTCCCATGATGCAATATATAGTTCATTTTTATACTGTGATTAAGGCATCTCTGTTAGATTGCATCCCATATATGATTTTCTCTGATAAAGAGATCTGTTTTGCGTTATCCAACCAAAACACCTCAGTTGTTTTTCTTGTCTTACAAAGAAATTATTTTTGTTAGGACGGACCAACAAATTTGTGTTTTCCCCCAATCTTCTTCCATTTGTGAATTCTCCATTTTATTTCTGTCCTTTGGAAGGGAAGTCACCAGGTTAATAATGTAGCTAAATCAATCAATGAGAATTTCCATACAGGATCTTTCCTGCAATTCAGAAGCTGCTGCTGCAGGCCTCCCCAGTCTTGTGATAGTATGTGGAGTGGAAACAATGTCAATTTTCTTCAGGCTCTTGATGGCAACGACCACTGGATCAATGGACTAAATGAGTTAACAAACTGAATCAGCCAGTGTTTCTCCCAGTGATTAAATTCACCTTGTCACACCTTTGTTAGTGGAAATAAATGATAGAAACAATTAAAGGCCCTTTTCCACAGGTCCAATACAAGGAGACCAAGAGTTCATCTGATATGCACCAGCATATTCTAGGAGGGGAAGTTAATTTTTAAAAGACCAAATAGGAAACAAATTATTTTTGTATATATAAAATATGTAAAGTATAATCATAAAAGGCAAACACATATATGAAAAATGGACCCATTGTTTTATGTAAGTAACTATCCTGCTACTTCTGCTGTGAGGCAAAAAAAACCCATAGTTTATTTTTATCTGTTGGCCTGGTGTGAAGAGCCCTAATTTTGTATTGATTTATGTGAACTGGTTAACATAAAGCCACCCAACTGGTTGACATAAAGCAACCCAACATACACAACTCAGAATGTTCACAGACCATACAAATACATCACCTTTAAAATGTTAAATTGTCTTCTACAGAAAACAGGAGGATGCTTTTACACAAAAAGAGCTTGAAATGAATATATGTACATATTTTGCTCTCAGTATAGCAGAGTAAAGCACAATAGTTCAGTTTTCCAATGTCTGATGGTCATTGGCATTTATTTTTCTGATTTGAAATGACAACCACAGTTCTTCTAGAAAACCTTTATTTTTAAAGCAGCAATATAATACAGGATATATTAATTCAAGGAGGAATTAGGTCTAAAGGTAGAATTCCATGTAACTTGAAATAAGTTGGAAATTTTTAATTGCATTATGGTAGATTCTTATCAGGGCCAGAGTTTATGAACTGACGATAGAATTCCAATTCTGTCTTGCTGTGAATTTTCACTGGCCAAAGAGTCTCCTCACAAACGAAGCGGTTTAATTCAGAGCAAGATCTTGAGATGATGGAATTTAATCCAATTGTATAACAGCCGTTTGTTTTATCTTGAATATTAAATCTATGTTGGGAAATTGAAAAAAATCAGAACTTTATTTACAGGAAATGGAGCAGAGCAGTAATCATGCAGAATGTCAGCTGTAGAACAGAAACTTCATTTTTATATGGGAGCTGCAGAATAAGAATGAAATAAATATACATGGAAATGAACAACTGGCAAGATTTCATAGAAATTCTTTATCATAGAAGTTTGAAACTTAAGGTAATAAAAAGATACACACAACCCTCAAGATAACTAGGTTTTGTGAATATGCTTGGTGGCCTGACTCATATTAGAGGCAGAGGATATGTTTTTCAGCTCACACAATTCAGTCATGCAACCCATCAGGAATCATGTGATCAATTTTATCATTATTAGGACTTTTCAGACACAAATAGCCAGAGATTATTATAGAGAGCTCAAACCTCTTCTGGGAATTGCACTCATAGATGTTTGCACTTATATATACTGGACATTAGTGGTTGCAAAAAGATTTTTTTTATTTTTTATTTATTTGATTTGTCAATCACTTACCAGGTAATAGGTATAAGTATTCATAGTTATGAAGACATGGAATGGATACATATAAAAAAAATAAAAAAGAATCAATAGAATAGGGACGGTAGGCACGTTGATGTGCTTATGCATGCCCCCTACAGACCTCTTAGGAAAGGGATGAGGTCAATACTGTAGTAGACAGTCTAAGGTTAAAATTTTGGGGGTTTGGGGAAGAAACCACAGAGTCAGGTAGAATATTCCAGACATTGACCATTCTGTTGCTGAAGTCGTATTTTCTGCAATCAAGTTACCTGAAACACCATCAGAATAGTGTATACCGTATATACTAGCATATAACCTGATCTCGCGTATAAGCCGACCCTTAAAAAACTGCCCCAAAATGAGGAATTTTGCAAAAACTCGCATATAAGCCGACTGCCAAATACCATGGTGTGTTGTTTGGGCTAATAACAAAAGAGTATCAATATGAATGCACTGATGAAGGTTCATTATCAAAGCATTTGTGTAGGAAACAATATTAATTACCTGGTATGTAAAGAATCTGATGTTGCACATGACAATCACAAACACGAAAGCGGTCACGTGAATGACTAACCAATCACAGCATGTTATCATCAGGCGATAGAAAAAGCAAAATGGAGGCACCCAGAGTAAAAAAAAATGTGCTTAATTAGATGTAATTATGTTGCATTTTATTTGAGGTACAGTTAAAATTAATATTGAAATTGAGTTGTAGTTTGTCGGAATTAACTTTATTTAATGCAGTCTCAATTTTTATGGCTGTATGTATGACTAAATGGTAATATCGATGATAGTGAGTGATCTGAGAAGTGGCGTCATGTCAGTTTGTTTGTATGAGATCAGATTTATGTGCGTATAAGCCGACCCCCTAATTTGATAAAAAAATGTTGAGTTTTAGAGTCGGCTTATATGCGAGTATATATGGTACATTTCATTTTCTAATGATGGGTGAATTAATGCCTGAATTTTTGCCATATGTCATGTTAAATCTAAGTAACCCACACTCTTTTTTTTTTTTTTTTAGCTTATTATGGGTTTTTTTGTGTGGGTTTCTTCTCTATTTAGGTTGTTTTTCCAATAGACCAGGACACCCCATGGAATGATTTTCACACTTTCTCATACCCAAACATCAATCAATTCAAGGATTGACTCAGCCACAGGTGGGCTTATCTGTAAGTATATACAATAATATTTTTGTTTTCTAAATATTATTTTTATACAACAATCCAGAATTGATCAATATTATTAGCCATAGGCAACAAGAGCAGACTTCATGGGCAGCAAGAGCTGACTTCCCCTCAATTCTTTGTTAGGAGCAGACAACAGGAACCTCACTTCTTTAAATTCCAAAAGCTGCAGTGGCATTGCAGTGCAGTAATGGGTGAAACCACAAACAAGATCAGAGTCTGGAGTTCTGAAAATTTTACATGTTTTTCTTGAAGGCCTGTCAAGAAATACATCCATGCTTGCTTCCAGATTCAGTCAGCTGTCCAAACATGGCCTATTCCTATGCTGTGTAAACAATAATGATCAGAAGTCTAATAAAACTTACAGGCCAGGGTCAAACTTTGTGTTATCAATCCACTTCCACTGTCCATTGGAATTTCTCAGGCCAATGAAGTATAGATCTGCAACTTGTGTTTTGCTATTCAGGAATTCCTGGATAGGATACACAGGAACAAAATGTGATGAAATACAGTGACACCAAATTCTGTTATGAACTTGTGTAAACCTACATTATTTGTATAAGTGGCATATAAATTGCATCAACATAAACCACGGATCAACAAAAATGATACTTTATGCATTACAGATAGTCCTCGCTCTGCAACATTAATCTAGCCCCCAATTATGATTGTAAGTTGTGATGGTCAGCAAATGGGTTATCACACGATTTTGCCTGGTTTTGTGATCTTCTTTACAGTTATTATTAAGATAATATGGCAATTATAAAGCAAACAACATTGCTAAGTGAATGCTAAGTGATTGCTAAGTGAACTAAAATGATTGCTAGTAGTTAAGCAAATCAACCTCTGGCTATGGGATATTTTTTTTGACAAAAACAAGAAGAAAATGCTGGTTTCTGGCAAAAACATTGTAAATCACAGTCACATGACTGTGGGATGCTGTAAAGAGCCATAAATGTGGGCTGGCTGTTGAATGAACAAAATGCAGTCATGTGACTGGGAGGGGGTGAGAAGCTTTGGAACTGGGTTATCAGCACCTTTTTCAGTATCAAGTTTATCTCCATCATTATAAAAACTTCTGTTTCAAATAAATACAAGGCATTCCTTGTAGGTTTCAATATAATTCCAATTCTAAGCTCTTTGGAATTGGACCAATCAAATGCATATTCTTTAAGGAAAGAAAATTAAAAGAGAATTAAAAGCATTTTAATTTCAAGATGTCTCCCATATACACAATATTTGTGAGAGTCATTTCCTCTCAGTAGCTGAAGAGAATGGGCTTCCAAATTTGTCTTGTTGTACTTTTAGAATGTTTTAACACTGGTTATATCACTACTTTTCCTAACCCGAGGAGGAAAATAGTAATTAAAAAAAGCCTCACCAACACTTCAAAAAGATTTCGCTTGTTACTTTGTTATTTTTCAGAGGTGAAAATACCCTCTCATCTGAGGGAATAGTTGCCATGGTCTCTAATATCTAGAACAACTTTTAAAACTAATTTCATAATAGTTGGGGTAGCTATGCAGTTGCTTAATATCTGGAACATTACTAGTTCTAAATCTACCCCAAATATGTATGTGTTTTTAAATTACCATTTTTTCTCCCCTGAACTACTTACTTTTCACAGGGCTTTCTTTAAAATAGGCCCAGTGGTCCATCATTTCATTATTTTTCTGTTCACCTGAGGTAATATTTCCAGGTGCCTGGAAAAATGATGAAACACTGTTGTTGAAATTTAAAAAGTGAAAAGAAAAGGTGTAGGTAGTCCTCAACTTACAATAGTTCATTTAGTGATGCTTTAAAGTTACATCCCTAAAGAAAGTGATTTATGACCATTTTTCACACTTAAAACCATTGCAGCATCTCCATGGTCACATGATCAAAATTCAGCTTGGCAACTGACTCATATTTATGATGGTTGCAGTATCCTGAAGTCATGTGATCCCCTTTTGTGACCTTCTGACAAGCAAAGTCAATGGGGAAGCCAGATTCACTTAACAACCGGGTTACTAATTTACCAACTGCAGTGATTCACTTAACAAATAGGGCAAGAAAAGTCATAAAATGGTCAAAACTCACTTAAACAAATGTTTCACTTAGCAACATAATTTTGGGCTCAATTTATGGTCATAAGCTGAGGACTACCTGTACTTCAGATAAAAAAATAATATTTTTAAAAAATGCTTCAGACTTGAATTGAATACTTTGCTAGCTGTTGCCAAAGTAGTTCTGTCTGGCTAAATTTTCTTAAACGGAACTAGAGTCAAATAGGCATGATCAACAGGAGAGCTGCAACCATGCCCTAATTTCCATTTAAAGGTAAATCGTTCCCCCTCCCCCAGGGAGAGGGACAGTTAGACATTATGGAAATATAATGAGTTTTCAATGTTTGTCCCAAAATACTGACTATTTTTTTTTAATATCCACTCTATCTACTCACCAGTTCTGCTTTGTTATTGATAATGGCAAGATGAGAATTTAACTGGGCACATTCTTTTTGGCTCTCAATCCATGTTTTTTGCAGCGTAGAAAAATAGTAGCACTTCCCTTCATACAGAGTCCACCTTAATGGGCAGCCTAAAGAAAATGAGGATATGACTTCAGTGCACACCAGGTAGGAGAGTTTACATTGCAAACTCACTGGTGGCATTCACATTGCAAACTCACTGGTTTTTCCTGGTGAGGTGATTTTGGGGACTTCTGAGAAGATCTGTGAAACTGAATACAAATGACTCTTAATATAAGCAGGCATTTAAAAAGCTATCAAGATCATTCACAAAAAATGTTCACTGAATTCAAGCCCATCTACTCCCTCCCAGGTGTATTATCTTTCTCACATAGAAAGTGACTCTTTGCAGTTGAGAATTTCCTTTCATGATCCATAAAAACTTTTCATGCTAGTTAAAATGCTGGTGGAAATGGTGTATAACTTGTTCTAATAGAGCATGGGTGTCAAGCTTGTGGCCTGTGGGCTAGATGCATCATGCGCTGGCCATGCCCATGCCTGGTTTAGTGAAGGGGAAAAAAGTTGTGAAACATCATGTGACAACGCTGTGACAACACAAGTTTGACACTCCTTTAATAGAGTATTGAAGTTTGAATATGATCTCTCTCTCTCTCTCTCTCTCTCTCTCTCTCTCTCTCTCTCTCTCTTTCTAGGTCTTGGTCTCTCTTGTGTAAGAGAGAGAGAGAGAGGAAGGGAGGGAGGGAGGAAGGGAGGTAGAGTTAAAATAGCTTCTGAAAGGGGTTAATGTTTATCCCTGGAGTTGCATTTCTACTTGCTATTTTTGTTTTTACTCTTACAAGCCCAGGAAAAGGAATAACAATAATAACAATGGCAATATATTTTGCATATGGAATTTTTGTCAGTGCTACATTGGTCAAAAGAACTGCTATGGTTGAAAATGGACACATCACAAGAATGGCATGACAAGACATTCAAAGGAAGCATTATTAACCATTATTTTCCAAAATTAGAAGATTGATAATAAAAAGCAATATAACACATACTATATACAAAGAACAGAGAACTGCCTATTAGCTTAATAGTCAAAGTTGGCACTATTGTACCCATGAGTTTCCGATTCATATTAGTCTGTATTTTAGATGCAAAACACCAAGATATTTTCCTTTTGCATTCAGATTGAAATCTTCAGTTATAGTCAGGCTTTGCTTGAATCTGAAATATAAAGTGAGCCATGTCAGATTAAATGAGGTATAGACTAGTATTTGTTACTACAAGGTCAGACAAATATTAGTAAGTTAGAAATTGAGATGTTTAGAAATTGAGATGTTTGCTTAGTAAACTGATAATGACTGCATGGAGAATATGAATGTTACACTTTTCCACTTATTTTATTTCAGGTTTATTGTTTCTCTTGTTGAGAGAATTATCCTTCTGGGTTCAGTTCCAAGTGGGGAAAAAGACACTGGAAACACGGAGACTGTTTGGAAGGTTTAATGGTGGACAGGACTACATGGAGCTCCAGAGTGAAAAGAAAGGATGATCACATGCTTCAAGGTGAAAGAAGAGATCAAGAAAGAGGCTGAGGTGCTGAGAGTGCCTGGGTTTTATAACCTTTGTTGGGATTTGAATTGAAACTTGTATTCTGACTGGTTGTCAGACTCCCATGAGGCCATGCAAGGGCAACTCTATAGGCTGTCCTGAGTTCTAGGCTTGGTTGAGTCTTGCTAGATGTTGATGCACTGAAAAGGGCTTTTGGCAATTGCTATTGCTTTACCTGGAGATCTTTGTTATGTAAAGTATTCTGGCCCAGGCCTTAATGGCCCACCCATTCACAAAGGTGGGGATGAGCTTCTGCTTTTGAGGTGTTTCTGCTCTTGAGTTTCTACTCTTTTTAGGGGAAATATTCTGCCTTTTTAATATTTCCTAGGATATTTCAATTTTCTAGGAGAGGGTTGGGTGCTAACTTCCTACACTCTATACAGTTGATGAACAGAAATTTACAAGACTTAGGGCTCTTCCTCACAGCAATAACATGCATTGCCCAGGCTTTGACTCAGCAAAACAGTACACCTGTTTGAATTGTATTGCCACCATAGCCCTATTCTGCCTCACGGTAACAAAGTCACCAATGGGATAGGGAGGGATAAGTGTGGGCAAATCCCTGAGAAGGAGGCTTTGAGTCACCTTCCAGTTTGCCCAAGGAGCCTGATTTCTGAAATATAGCAGTGTGCTTGATCCCAAGGCTACAGATGCAGTTGCAGGCATGGGGGACAGATGGGGCCCAAGGAACTTTATTTTTCATTTATCCTTTATTGTGTTTTTACTCAAACAAAGGAATCTGCCAGATGTTAAAAAAAACAAAACCCTATAGCTCTGCGGCAATAGATCTTCTTTCTTTCATTTTTCTTCAAAATGAGATTGTCTGCTGCCTTCCTCCCTTCCCCTGTAGCATGCTTTTCTTCTATTATGTGTGTTTGTGTTAGATGTGGGTATGGGGGAAAGTGAACTTCTTGCATCAACCAACTGGCCTTAGACTGGCCCAGCATGGAACAAGACAGGCTTCTTGACAAGCAGCTCCAACCAAAATTGTAATATTGGAGATGCCATTATCCTGACCTGGACACAATTTTCTGCCATGGTGCAAGATGTGCTGCCACTTGGGAAAGCCATGGCTAGTAAGCAATGTCCTTTCAAGCTCTTGTTCTTGGAAGGTCAGTGCATTTTTTCTTCCTGCCATCGCTTCTTTGGATTCACCTTTCAAGCCAAGGAAGCCACAATTGCCAGATGTAGGTTTTAGTATTATTATTATTTTTGCTCATCACTGCAAAGCCTAGGCAGGCTAGGCAGAGGGCAGAGGTTTATAATGCAGAAAAGAGGAATTCTTTGAGAGAATCCCACAGGTAGGTCTCCTTCTCAAGCAGGGGGTTGGACTAGAAGACCTCCAAGGTCCCTGCCAACTCTGTTATTCTGTTATCTGTTTCTGCCTATAGATCCCCAGTCCCACGACTGTCTCATTCATCTCAAAATCCCTCTTGGCAGTTCCTCCTCCTCCCCCACCAACCTTCTGCCTCATTTCATTGTTTCCTTCTCCAATGATGTAGTTATGTGTTAAGCAATAACACCCCCCACCGCCATGCTTCATGTCTTGATCAACTGCAGCTGGTTGTTATAGGAAGCTTACTTCCTCTCTTCCTCCCTTAGCCAGATTTGCTGAGCAATGGAACTGTTTTTGTTTTTGTTTTTTGATATACCTACGTCCAACCACAGAGCAGAAGGTATCGGAAAGCTGGGGGAGAAAATGACAAAACTGAAGTGGGGAGAGAAGACAGACTGAGATGGGGTTTGCCGATGGAGCAAAGTCATTAATAGTGTCTTCTTTTGTCCAAAGACCAACTGCCCGAGCAAAACAAGTCAAACCAAACCAGATCCATGCACATGCTTATACATGTGTCTAGTCTCTCTGGCAGCCCGGGCTCAAACTACAGGCAATTGAAGGGAAAGGGGCATGTCCATAGCAGCCTCAAATTACTATAACCATGTTGCTTGTATCTTTACAATTTATATTGTTTTATTTGTTTCCTAGTGTGATTTGATTGCTTATTAGTAACCTATGACTATCACTAAGTATTGTATCTTATGATTCTCAATGAATATATTTTTTCCTTTATGTATACTGAGAGCATTTGCACCAAGACAAATTCCTTGTGTGTCCAATCACACTTGGCCAATAAAGGATTCTATTCTATTCTATTCTATTCTATTCTATTCTATTCTATTCTAT
>BLBF01000004.1:10659324-10688295 GCA_015471245.1 Laticauda colubrina | reverse complement strand
ATTCTATTCTATTCTATTCTATTCTATTCTATTCTATTCTATTCTATTCTATTCTATTCTATTCTATTCTATTCTATTCTATTCTATTCCGAGGTGGTATTCAGCAGGTTCTGACCAGTTCTGGAGAACCAGTAGTGGAAATTTGGAGTAGTTTGGAGAACCTGCAAATCCCACCTCTGACTGGCCCTGCCCCATCTATACTCCCGAGTTTCCAGCTGATTGGCTGGGTCTTCTTTTGTTGCCCTGCACAGGAGAACGGAGCTGGAAAGCAGGTTAGCGGTGTGGGGAGGGAATGGGGATATTGCAGTAACCTTCCCCCAGGAGTGGGGTGGGAATGGGGATTTTACAGTAAAAAAAATTGAATCCCATCACTGATTCCATTCCATTCCATTCTAAATGCCAGTAGAATTGAACACATCCCACTCCCTATTCATGTCTCAGCATCTCATCAAGCAAGCACAGTAGCTCAAGCCCGTGATAAAAGCTCAAGTTTTATCAGGAAAAGAAGAGAGAAAACACAGCTTTAAAATTGTTAAATAGGAACTTTAACTGTCTCCACTGTGTGATAGCATAAACTGCTGTGTCATGAGGTGCTGTTCTTCAAAACCAGTTGTTATGGGGCATGTTTTTTTTTTCTTTTTTAAATTTAAGATTCTATAGGAGTCAAGTAAAAGGAGTGTAATAAATGCCTTATATATCTGGTCCAGTGAAAGTCATTAGTTAGAGCTATTTCAGGCATCAAGTGATCCTATGGGATCTACTTGCCACATTGTTAATGGTGAGGAACTAGTCCCAATTAGAAGGGCAGACAAGAAGGGAAAAGGAGACAATTCTAAATTAACACCACAGACACAAAGAGCTAAGTTTTGAAACCTTGTACTTGGATGGGCAAATTCATCCATTTTACTTACTATTACATTCAAAGCCATTATGTCATATGCTGGAACTTGTTAACAAATTATGAATCTCCAGTCCAACTAAATTCTCCCTCATTCCATTCTGAATAGACGATTTACATGTCCATGTCAAGTCAATTGAACATGAGTCCCAGAGAAGTCTCTGAAATCTGAGTTATGATGAATTGTTATAAACTGATCTAAAACAACCCAGAGAGATTATTAGAGAAAAAAGAAACCAAATAAGCTTACTTGAGAGCAAATAGGATACTGCTTCTGTTTTCCTCCACAGTAGAGTTCTTTCTCTTTCTGCCTAAGACTTCATTACACCATATTTCTCTTCTTAGCTCTTAAGGGAGTCTTATTTCCTTTCCTTCCTCATTTGCTTCACTTGGACCATGTTTCGCTTCTTTATTTCTTAACAAAAGCTGTGGAAATTTTTTCAGCTGGTTAAACTATGCGGCTGCCTTTCTTAAGCTATGCGATTGCACTTTCGCCTTGTAAAAGCTGTCATGTGCGGGTATCTACTTGCATATGACAGCAGTGTTGAGAATGTAATTGGAAGAGTGTGTTTTGTTCTCCTGCTCCCATTTTAACCTCACAACAACCCTGTGAGACTAGTTTGGGCTCAGAGCAGAAAAATGACCCAAGTGAACTTTAAGAATATTTGGAGATCCTGGTCAGCTTTTCTAACATCAGAGTTTATTTAACTTCGTTCTAAATGTTAGAAAGATGTTGATTAGCCCTTTAAGATACATGGCTGAAACAGGGAGGAATTGCTCTGCCATCCTAAGAAAAGCTGCTGGTGTGTTAAAAGAGGTGCAGGCTTGGTCCTCCGATGTACTCCGAATCACCTTTTTGGATTCAAATCTGAGCACTGTACAACTCTTAATGAATCCACCTTGAATGAATCTCTCAGTCCTTAGAGATTAAAGGTGGCATGATTGTTCTTTTTTTCTTATTTTTCATGTTTCATGTTTTTTTCTTTGAGCTACAGCAATTCTTCATTTCATTTCAATTATAATTTTGCAAAACTACAACTATGCTCAGACAAATTACCATATGGATAGAAGATCTCTACATATTTAAAGGTGACATTTTTAATCAGTTTACTACTGATTAATTAAATACTGATTTACGACTTGTAGATCTGGATCAAATATATATCTGGGGGTGGGATTCAAATTTTTTAACAACCGGTTCTTCGGGCATGTCTTAGTTGGTGGCGTGGCTTGGTGGTCATGTGACTGGGTGGACGTGGCTTGGTGGTCATGTTATTGGCTGGGTGTGGCCAACTCAATATCATTCACATCGAGACACGCATCTCCTCGCCTGGCCTCTCATGACTGGGGATGCTGCAACAGTCGTAAGTGTGAAACATGCTCATAAGTCACTTTTTTCAGTGCCATTGTAACTTTGAATGGTCACTCCACAAAAGTAAAGTACCAGCAAAGGAGGGGAAAAAAAACTCCAAAGACGTTCCTGAGACAGGAAGTCAAGTCCTGCCAAGAATGTAATAAGGGTTAACTGAGAGGCAGTTTCTGTAAGCAACACCAGAATGTTTCCTTCCTGCCTTCCTTACAGGATTAGGCCAGTAATTTCTTCGAACAACCGGTTCTCCAAACTGCTTAGAATGTTAACAACCGGTTCTAGCGAATAGGTGCGAATTGGTACAATCCCACCCCTGTATATATTTCCCCCAAAAGAGTAAGTTCTGGTCTCTCTCTGTGTGTGTGTGTTTGTTCATATTGACAAGAAATTTAGAAGAATAAAACTGGAGATCATTAAGACAAGGGAGATTCTTCAAGGCTAAATTTCCAGCATAAGAAGACATTGACAAAGTGAGAAGGAATGTCTTGGACAAACCATGAGCAGATTTGTCTTGGTAAAAATAGAACAAAACAGAGTGGATGCAGTGAAAATATAGCATATTGATGTGCTAGCAAGGGAAGGTGGTAATTCAGGAGGTCATTTAACACCCCCCATCCCTACCCCAATTTGGGTGGACTAACAGTTGTTTCAATAATAAAGCAATCAAAAAAACATTCATATTTATTAAACACCTGTATGTCTACATGTCCATCAAGGTATAACTCAATCTTCAGGCATAAATTGAGGTAAGGGACACCAGAAGGACTGATAGCTTTATTGGTGAACTCACAACTTCAACAGGAAAGTATTTTTTCAGAGGAGCACAGGCCCAGCCTACCCCCTACTGATTCTGCCTAGTGATTTGGAAGGAAACTTGCAAGTACACTAAAGAAGACCGAAACATTTGCATCTATCAGATAAAGTTTTATGTTTGTCATAATCAGGCATCTGCCTTTTTTTTAACAATAAAGAATCAGATGAACAGTTCCTTATATATACACCTATTCAAAAATATACTAAGAGTATATTAAAATAATTTGTTGGACAATAAATTATTTTGTTGGTGAAATATGAAAGTAAACCTTCTTTTAATTACAACATTTCCAAAATAATTATTATTAAAGATCTTAAAATCACTACTGTTAATATATTGGGTTTTGGAAAGTTCTGGCGATGGGTGAGAAGCGGCTCCTTGTGATGATGTTGATTCATCTCCATTGCTGAAACAGAATAACAAAACAGAATAATCGAGTTCGTAACCCCCTGCTTATGAACAAGTTCCCAGCCCTGCCTGCCTGCCTGCCCTCCCACCCTCCTGCCTGCCTGCTGTGTTAAATAGCCAGCTTCTGGTGCAACCCATCAACAAGGGTGAGGCTGCCTCCTTGCAAGTAATCCGGATGACCTTCATTGCTCCTGCTTTTTCCCTGCCCAATCTGTTCTCAGATGAGGTGCAGAAGGCAGTTCTTCCTCTGCCGCTGAGTTCTTTGCCCACCTGAAGCCTCAGGGCTACCCTGCTGCAGCTGTTCTTCAGCCAAATGACTCTCAGCCAGCTGCCTGGAGACATTGACCAACTCACCTTCTGAGGTGCCTGGGACTTCTTCACCCTCCCTCAAGCTGGCATCTGGAGAGGTGTCAGAGGAAGCATCTGGAAAAGGCTATTATTAGTACCACATGCTTTCTATAAAAGCTCAAACACTTTGCTCTTTCTGGAGTTACTTGTAATTACTCTCTGCCCTTCCCAGGTAGCATATTGGACAACTTCTGATCTGAGAGGGTCATTTACTGGCATCATAGCTTTTAGCCTTGTGAAACCTTTCATAGAGTTTTCTTAATAAGGATACTGGAGAGGTTTGCCACTTCCTTCTCCAGTGAGCCACCTTGTATCAGCACCTTCCATGCTGACCTGTCTCCTTGGATGGCCTTGCCCGGCATAGCTCATCGCTTCATTGAGCTGCAAAAGACTCTTTGACAGGACAAGGCAGTGCTCCATGAAGAATCTGAAATAGATACCCTTTTAAATTAAAGAAAGCATTCCAGGTCCAGGGAATCTTTGTCGAGGCTGCTAAGATCTGCAAGTGTGGCTCCCGATTCATCTGGAGAATCCTATGAATGACAGTGATTCCTTTTTAGCCATGAGGCAAAAGAGACCTAGAAGTCCCCAAAAGAGGGACTATTGAATGGGGGTGAAAAAATAGGCTCTCTAAGCTTTGCCTGTTAAATCCCTGCCCGGAAGCAGCAGGGTGCTGGAAAGGTGCTGGAAAGGATGGACGCGGAGAAAGGAAAGGCATAAGCCAGGCGGACCACATTCATTTAGCACACCAGTGGGCCCTTCCCTGCTGCTTTGCAGTGAATGAACCAATTGCACCAGAGCTTAGTTTGCCTAAGTACATTGTCCCAAAGGCCAAGTGGTGTCATCTTGCTCCAGCACCCACGGCACTCCAGCACAGTTCACTCCAGTTAGGAGAACTGAAGACCACCATCCCTCCCCAAGAGAAAAAACTTTCTTACCCGTGGACTGGAAGGCTCGCTAGCATCAGAAGCCACTGCAGCCTCCTCCCAGCTTCCCTCTGACACCTCGTCTAGAAGCATGTCCGTGGAGTCCAAGTCCTCTAGGCTGCTCCTGCTATTCGATCCGATCAAGATGTTCATCGAATCCAGCAAATGAGAGCATCAAGGCTAAAGCCAAAGCTCTCTACATCTCAACAGGATGGCTAATAGGCTGCATTCAGACTCTACATGCCAAGAGAAGCCTTATGCCTAGGAGGACGTATCACACACTTTCACCTTCCCCCACCAGGACTCGTGGCATAGCCTCCATCAGCCCCATTGCCAAAACATTCTTACCTTGGAGGACGCTTTCTCCCTGTTGAGAGAGGGGAAGGGCTCCTGTTCCATGGCTTCCGATGTGCAAGCCCTGTCCAGAGGAAGAAGGTGAAATATTTAGGAATCAAACTGGCTCAGCTTCCCCTTTCCCTGTCTATCTTTATTTCCTCTGCAAGCCCCTTTTGTGAACCAGCAGGGGTCTTCTCCCTCTAAGGTGCTACCTACCTTGATGGAGACGGGCTCTCTGCATCTGTCCAGCTGTCCAAAGGGATGGATTCTTCCAATGGATCCTAAAATAACAGTACAAAGTTGGCATATCTGTTGATATGTCTGTTGGCATATCAACAAATTCACAGAGACAGGGCTTCTACGATTAGCATGAGGGGAGGAGAGTCAGGCCTCACCAATTCAGCAGAGCTCTCCATAATGGTGGAGAGGCTTGGCATCCACTTCTCCACCTTGACATCTCTGGGGAGAGAATTAGGGGCCAATTAAAACTAGCCAGGAGCCCCTTTTAAGAGTGAACACATGGAGGCTCTGAGTGACCTGCCAGCTGGCCTACCAATGGGATTGCCCTGCGTCGTTTTTCCTTTAACAAAAGCAAAAATAGAGGGTAGAGATACCTCCCCTCTGCAAACCTTTTTTCTAGCCTTTCTCTTTAGGGCTTTAGTGCAGCCACCTTCTTGGGGGCTTTAGAATCCCTCAGCTGAGAATATGTACATCCACAAATTTTGGATGCATGTCACATCCTCCAATCTTGGGTTCCTGATGGTAATGCCCATCAAAACCTGAAAGTAATAATTGCTCATTTGAATGTAAAAATCAAAGTTCTCTGCCAGATCTCTCCACGAATCGAAGGGGCTCTCTTTGAGTTTGCTAGGGTGGCCAGGTTCCCCAAGTGAGAATTCCTCCCTTCCCCCACCTGGTTTTGAGGCAAGAACCCCCTTTGGCCATGTTGCAAATTCATCCTTACCCTTGTGGATGGAGATGTTTCACCCTACTCCTATGCCTTGTCAGCCCTGACCAAAAGAAGAAGATGACATGTCAAATAACACGAACCTAGCTCCCCTTTCTAAGACTGGCCAGTCGGCCTGACCATCTTTTTCCCCTGCAAGCAAGCCCCTTATGGACAGGAAACCATCTTGGAGGGAGGCTCCTACAGATTCTTTTGCAGTCCAACAATGGTGCCCCACCATGCCCAAGATTTAAGAAGAAGGCCATGGTACCTGTTGGGAGGCACAGGAATGTCTTCTCCGACATTCTTTGTATAGCATAAAAGCCTGAAACATCTTTTCCAGATGTTCTGTGAAGACAAATAGACATGAGCCAGTCAGAAGGGCTGGGAAGCATAACTTTCTTCTCCTTCTGCCAGTTTCTTGGCATCTGAGATGGCCCCACTTATTCTAAAAAAATCTCCTGACAGCCATTATCACTGTGACTATTCAGACAAACTGACCACCTTGTTCCCTCGGCAACCAGGGAAACAATGGCCACATTCTAAACCTGCAAAAGGAGGGCATCTCACCTGAGACTAGGAATGACCTGAGGCTGACTCTCTTGGTGGCCTTTGTCCACTGACTTTCAGGTGGGAAACTGTCTATCCATGAGCAATAGAGAACCACTATCATTGTGGCACAAAGCCCAGAGGGAATCATAGGGTGGAAGGGACTTTTAGTCCAATTCCCTGCCCAAGAAAGGGCTCCTCATATCAACTCAGACAAATGATTGTCCAATCTTTTCTTAAAAATCTCCACAATGGAGCACACACAATACTAGGAAGCAAACTGTTCCCTTGTTTAATGGTTCTGTCAGGAAATTCCTTCTTATTTCCATGGTTGGATCTCACTCTGATGAGCTTCCATCCTCTGCTTCATGTTCTTCCCTCAGTTGCTATGGAGGATCAACACCCTCTTCCCTGTGGCCTCCCTGCAAGTATTGGAAGACCGCTCTTATGTCTCCCTCCTTCTTTTCTTCCAGGGGCCCTGGAACCCAAACTGCTTCTCAGCTGGGCCTTCTGGGTAATTTCATCCTCCTTTCCCCTTTGGGCCAGCACAGGCTGGCATCTCTTCCTCACCGATTAGTAGGCCCCAATCCTGTCTGCTTAGAGGAAAATTCCTTTTCTTTTTGCTAATATACATTTTCAGATTTAAGGGGCCCTGAATTCCTTAAAGTATAAAATCTGATATTTCCAATAAAATAACTAACCTCAGGAGAAAAAAAAAAAAAAACATTTTCCCCAGTTCTGCTGACACAACATGAAATCCACAAATTTTGTTTGGCTATTATTAGCATCCAACACTTTCTGTGAAGTACAAACAAGGGTAAATAACGTCTTCCAATGAAATGTATCCATGCATTGCCATGGCCTGGGAGCATCGCAGGGAAGCAGAGCAGGTGCCACTTGAGCCTTGTTTGCCCAACTATTGCAGGAAAATCAAGCTGAGACTTGAGTCCATTACAAGCTGATATTTACTATGACTGTCCCAAGAAGCTTTGAATCGGAACAAAGTTGTCAATATTGTAAAATTCACCTTAAAAAACCCTGAAAGTAGAATATAAACAAGTTCCCCTCAATTTCTACCTAATCCTGCCTTCCCTGGCTCTAAAGATGTATTTATACAGGTAGTCGTTGAGATATAATGGTTTGTTTAGTGAGTGTTCAAAGTTACAATGGCACTGAAAAAAGTGACTTATGACTTCTTACACTTACAACCATTGCAGCATCCAAGTCACAATGAACCCAATTCAGGCGCTTAGCAAATGATCCGTATTTATGACAGTTGCTGTGTTCGGGGATCATGTGATCACCTTTTGTGACCTTCTGACAAGCCAAGTCAATGGGGAGACCAGATTCACTTCACAACTGTGTTACTAATTCCATGCAATCTCAATGATTCACTTAGCAGCTTTTGTGAGAAAGGTCATAAAATGGAGCAAAACTCACTTAGCAACATAAATTTTGGTCTCAATTGTGGTCATAAGTCGAGAACTACTAGTATAACATTTAAATTTTCCTAGGGCGAAGACTCCAAGCTTTCCTCCCACCTGTCCTTCTACTCCCAGCTCTCAAATTTCTCACTTTTGATCCCTCCAAGAATAAAAAGGAGGAGGAGGAGCCTAGGGTTGCTATCCTTTTGATTGATGGCTCTAAGATCCAATCACCACTCAGTGAATTTGAAATGGCATCCTTCTTTCCCAACACAGGGCCTAAAAATGAGGCCTGCAGTGAGAAAGGTCCATGGTCCATGCAGTTTGTCTTCCTGTAGTTGTCCCTCAGACTGGGACAGCTACTGTTTTCAATTGTTTCCACTCTTTTTTAACACACTCACACATGCACACAAAATTCCATTAAAACTATGAATAGGATTATGACAGCAATAAAATTCCTGGGCAAAACAAAGCAAGACAACAGAAGGAATGGGTTACACTGGATATTTGCCATTTGCGAGCCAATGCTGAAATATCTGTGCCCATCTGTTGTCTGTCTGTTGGTGTGTATGTATGTATGTTTATTTATTTATTGTATGGTATATCATATGTGGACTAGCAATATATTAACACTTCATCTAGATTAATAAAACAAATATAAACGTTAGATATACGTTGAAATATGAATGCCTAGGCCCTGTAACCATTGAAACTCAGCATTGTTTATATTTTAAAAAATCAGATATTGTACATGCCCTCAGTTTACAGCTGGGCATGATGTGATCTACAATTTGATGTGGGACCAGCAGTTTGTGTGTGTTTAAACACTTGTTTACTGTTCTTGAATTCTAACGCCAATCCCTGCCTAAATTGCCCTGGCACATAATTTTTCATCTGTTTAGTTCCCCCCTCCCCCCCCCCGTTTTGCTGCTAAGTAATGGTAGGCCTTTCCAGTTTGTTCAGCTGACTGACCAAGCTTTTACATTTACTGCTTAAAGTTAAGTCAGGATTGAGCTATAGCAGTAAATGTGGGGAAACAATAAAATGTTTCTCACTTCTAAACCACTGGTTATTAAAAAATATTTCATTGTTCTCTGACAATAGATTATAAGGAGTTGTAATTAAGAAATAACATTGGACAAGATGAGCAGCTCTGAAACTTTTTTGCCTGCATTAAGGAGAAGGGAAATAAAAAAACTTCAGGACTTAAAGCACTAATAATGTTCTACCCTATCCAATACATAACAGATATGATAAAATTGCAGTTGTTCTATTCTTAGCTGCAGGTTGTACTTGACTTATGACCATGATATAGTTGTAAGTCATTGTGGTAGTTAATTGGGTTGCTTAATGTAATACCAACTTGTTCTGTATACAAAATAGTAGACTCCTAAATGCAAGGTTCTGATTGGTCAAATATTTTGAAGGGGGATTGGTTTAAAAAAGAACCAATCCACATAGCTGCTCAAAAGCGGCAAATATCAAATGCCTGTCATTGGTTACAAGCTGGCAGAGAAAATACTATAAAAGGCTGCCGCAGCTTGAGCCAATGTTCCGTTTTGCAACTGTACTTCAAATAAAGATTTTGTTGTTGGAACCCGGTCTACCTCACGTTTTTCCGAATGGAACACTGGCGACGAAGGTGGGATCGTCCTAAACGCGAGACTGAGCACGCGGTGACAGACAAGCCAGACAAAGAGCAATGGCCGGAAACAATGCGCCGCCCGCACCCTTCAACCCCAATGAAGAAGATTGGGAATCTTACGTAGACCGTTTCCAGATGTACCTGGAGAGCAATGAGATGGAGGCAATCTCAGATCAGCGAAAAAGAGCTGTTTTCTTGACACACTGTGGGCCCGCGATTTTTAAAATGGCCAAGGCTTTGGCAAAGCCCCGAGATGTCAAACAATTGACGTGGACCAAGCTCCAAAGAACATTAAAGGCCCATTATGCACCGGTGGTGTCAAACCTAATAAAGCGGCACGAGTTTTATCGGAGAGACCAGAAAGAAGGCGAAACCATCGCTGATTTTGTAGCCGCCCTACGCCAAATAGGGGGAGCGTGCGAGTTTCTTAACTTAGATGAAGCGATGCGGGATCGAGTGATATTGGGGTTAAGAGACTCAACTATACAGAGCAAGCTACTGAACAAACCCAACATATCAGTAGCCGAAGCTATTGCAGAAGCCTCGGCTGCTGAAGCTGCCGAAAAATCGGCAGATAAGATGAAACAAATGAATGCAAGCAAAGATGA
The DNA here is from genome assembly GCA_015471245.1 of Laticauda colubrina. Classification (NCBI taxonomy): domain Eukaryota; kingdom Metazoa; phylum Chordata; class Lepidosauria; order Squamata; family Elapidae; genus Laticauda; species Laticauda colubrina. The sequence continues at coordinate 10,678,024 of BLBF01000004.1, read as the reverse complement.
AAAAAGCCCGGCCAGAGGAAAAAAACAACCTCCCACAACCACTCATTACGAAGAACTCAAGGAGACGTCAGAATCCGGGGAGGAAGACGACGAAATCCACCGCCTATACGCTAACAAGAAAGGGCGCGAAAATAGAAATCGGCAGGAATGTGCTGGCTGCGGGGGAAACCATCCCCGAGCTGATTGCAGATTCCTCGATGCCATTTGCAGAGCATGCAAGAAAAGGGAGCATATCGAAAAAGTCTGCAGAAACAAAAAGAATTACAGCCCAAAGAGACGAAACGACTCCCCAGCAAAGCCTGAGCCAAGACTCTCCGAGAGAAAGTGGCAGCGAAACAGGCAAGCCACTAACCGGGAGAAAGCATACCAAACTTTCACTATCGGAAGCGCTCAGACGGAAAGCGGAAAGAAAGTAAAAATAGTTGTAAAAATCGAAGACAGCCCCTGCGAAATGGAAGTTGACTCTGGATCGTTCTTATCCATGGTGTCATGGGACACCATCAAAAAACTAATTTCAGACCTCAAAATTAAGGAACTCCAGAGACAAAAACTAACCCTCAAAGATTATCAGGGAAACCGAATTCCTGTAATCGGCCTGGGACATTTTCGAGTCACTTACAGGCAACATGTCGCAGTACTACCATTAACGATAGTCGACCGATATCGACCAAGCCTCCTGGGTATCGAATGGTTCGTACCATTGGGCATCGGGATGACCGGAGTAGACCGGGTGACCGCAACTGACTGGGAAGAAGACCTGATCCAAGAATTCCAGGACGTCTTCGATGGCTCCCTAGGCAGGTATTGGGGGACCCCCATTTCTTTTAGTCTAGAGCCACAGATAATCCCTAAAAGACTAAAGGCCAGACGGGTTCCTTTTGCTTTAAAAGCAAAAATAGAGGAACAACTAAATAAATTAATGGATCAAGGGGTTTTAGAACCGGTCGACCACGCTAGATGGGAAACACCAATTGTGACACCAATTAAGACAGATGGGTCGGTTTGAATCTGTGGCGACTACAAGGCTACCCTGAACCACGCGCTGCAACAAAGCGCATACCCGGTGCCAGTTGTGCAACACCTACTGCACTCTCTTGGGGGAGGAAAAGTTTTCGCTAAACTAGACCTAGCACAAGTGTACCAACAGCTCCCAGTAGACCCCTTAACGGCGGAAGCACAAATAATAGTGACGCACAAAGGGGCATTCAAATGTAACAGACTCCAATTTGGAGTAAGCGTAGCCCCAGGCGTTTTCCAGAGCCTCATGGAACGCCTGTTAAATGGCATAAAAGGGGTCGTGCCATACTTTGACGACGTCCTAATTTCAGCCAAAGATGCAACACAGCTTAAAAAAAGACTCAAAGAGGTCCTAAATAAATTCAGAGAATCTGGCCTTAAAGTAAAGAAAGAAAAGTGCTGCCTAATGACTGATCGTGTCGAGTTTTTAGGATATTTAATTGATGGAGAGGGCATACACCCCACCGAAAAAAAAGTCAGAGCTATAAAAGACGCACCAGAACCAAGGAATAAAACTGAGCTGCAGGCATTTTTGGGACTGATAAACTTTTATAATGTGTTCCTACCCCAAAAAGCCACAATAGCGGAACCATTGCATCGATTACTGGACAAGAAAACAATTTGGACATGGGGGCGTAGAGAAAAAAAAGCTTTCCAAGGAATAAAAGACTTATTAACATCAAACACCGTTCTTATCCAGTTTAGCAACACTCTGACATTGACGGTAACCTGCGACGCCTCACCATTCGGAGTCGGTGCCATCCTGAGCCACCAATTGCCAGATGGAAGAGAGGCACCCGTCGCATACTATTCAAAGACTTTATCTAAAGCCGAGCGATATTATAGTCAATTGGACAGGGAAGCCCTAGCAATCGTCGCCGGAGTAAAATGCTTCCACGAATACTTATATGGAAGAACATTTGTAATAATAACGGACCATAAACCGTTACTTGGAATTTTGGCTGGAAACAAACCAACACCGAACATTTTATCCCCGCGAATGACAAGATGGTCAGAATTCCTAGCAGCCTACTCGTATACTCTAACACATCGCCCTGGGAAACAGATCTCACATGCTGACGCTTTGAGCAGAACTCTGTTACCAATTACAGAGGAAGACCCAGCACCAATGATGACCACTTTGCAGATAGAGACATGCCCAAATCTGCCCATATCTGCAAATGATGTCGCTAGAGCCACCGCAAAGGACCCATTGACTGCCCGCGTACTAAATTGAGTAGGTAAAGGCTGGCCGGAAAACGAAAAAACTGAGAACTTTAAACCTTTCCGGTCCAGACAAGCTGAACTCTCAACTCAACAAGCTGAACTCTCAACAAAGGTTGTTTGTTGTGGGGAGATCGGGTGGTCATTCCCTCCAAATTACAAACGAGGGTACTCAACATGCTTCATGAAGGCCACCCTGGAATTGTCAAAATGAAAAGCCTTGCTAGAAGCTATGTCTGGTGGCCAGGTATAGATAGGGATATCGAATACTGGGTAAATTCGTGTAACAAATGCCAGAGAAATAGGCCTTCCCCACCACAGGCACCCATAAGGGACTGGGAAACACCACGGGGCCCCTGGTCGCGAATCCACATCGATTTTGCAGGTCCAACTAAGGGACATACTTTTCTCATTGTTGTGGACGCATACTCGAATTGGCTAGAAGTTAAAATTATGCCATCTACAACAACAGAAACCCTTATCAAAAAATTAGACAAACTTTTTGCAACACATGGCCTGCCGGACATCTTAGTGTCCGACAATGGGCCACAGCTAACAAGCATTCAATTTGAGCAATACCTAGCCTCCCTAGGTATAAGACATGCCCTAACCACGCCAGCCCATCCGGCTGCGAATGGCAGGGCAGAGAGAATGGTTAGATTTGCAAAAGAAGGGTTAGGAAGAATGGACACTGGGGATGTCCAAGAGAAAATAAATCGACTACTCACCCTCCAGCATATCACACCCAGTACCGTAATAAACAAAAGTCTGGCAGAACTACTAATGGGGAGGAAACTAAGGTCGCAACTAGACAGATTACACCCAAACTACACACCAGAAAACCCCCCCGATTCCTCCACCCGTGTTAGGACATTTGAAATAGGTGACCTAGTCTATGCAAAAAATTTTACCGGGGACCCCTAATGGTTACCGGGAACAATTACTCAAATTACAGGCCCCCGGTCCTACTGACTGACTGTAGACGACGGCAGGGAATGGAAGTGGCACATAGACCAGCTCGGGTCCCGTAACATTGAGAGAAACACAAACTCAAAACCACTAATCTTAAAAAATGATGAAAATCAAACCAAACAGGGGGGGGAAATACGAGAAAATAATAAAGAACCGTTTAAATTAAACACTGAATACAATAAATACCAAAAAGAGCAAACAAGAGACTTACAGTTAGAAGAAACGAGCGAGAGGAGTCCAGTTGAAGGGGCCAACCAGGCCAGCTCGACCTGCCCGGAGAAACCAGGAGGGAGCGGCAAAACCACCGGCCTAAGAAACTCAGGCGGCAGTAAAATGGCTGACTCACCCTTCCAGGCGGTTCCATGGAGAAAGATCGAAGAGACGACAACACCATCCGAACCGATCGAAGTCTTCAACAGGAATGAACCGCACAAGTCCAGTCAGGTCAAAAGAAGCCCCACCTACCTGCGCGACTACGTCACCACGTAGGACTGAACCAGGAGGGGAGGGGTGTTCTGTATATAAAATAGTGGACTCCTAAATGCAAGGTTCTGATTGGTCAAATATTTTGAAGGGGGATTGGTTTAAAAAAGAACCAATCCACATAGCTGCTCAAAGGCGGCAAATATCAAATGCCTGTCATTGGTTACAAGCGGCAGAGAAAATACTATAAAAGGCTGCCGCAGCTTGAGCCAAAATTCCGTTTTGCAACTGTACTTCAAATAAAGACTTTGTTGTTGGAACCCGGTCTACCTCACGTTTTTCCGAACGGAACACAACTCATCACTTTTTTCCTGTAAAGTAAACCCTGCAATTTAATGAATGGTGCTGTCATTAAGCAAATCCATTATATTCAATGGCCTTTTCTTGCCAGAAAACAGATGGAAAGATTGGAAATTGACCAAAAAAAATCATGATCACATGACTAGTAATATCAATATTTTGTTTCTATGAAGCTAGACTATCAGTTCTTCATGGCTAAACGTTTCCATGGACTTACAAAAGAACTTTTGTAGAAACCTAGAAACCAGCTAGTGAGGGGTTTTTTTTTTTTCTGTCAGTGGATGAAAAAGTTAAGAAGCAGGGGAATGACAATTCATCTATAAATCTATATATCATGGATGCAGAGGTCATCTCTAAGGAAGGGCAGCTGCAAGGATCACTTTCAAAAAATACGTCATAATTATTCTATTAAGCAGGCCAATGTACCGTATCACACTGACATGATGGGTATGCAGGTATGCAATCCATGTCATGTCTGTCATATAATAAAGCAACACTTTCTAATGACAAGAGATAGAATCTGTGCATTTCCAGCCCACCTAGATAATGGGGCTTCTTTTCCCCATCTGCTCCTGTTCTGAAATGCATGCTCCAATACCCTACAATTTCCTTGTATTTAAATGTTTAAGTATTGCATATGTTGGAACAGCAGAGTTTCTTTATCCCTGGTAGAGATGGAAAGATGCTTTTAAGACACTGTTATGTTGGTAGCAGTCTGCATTGATCCTTTTGATGTTATTGGTCTCACTTAGCACAGTTTCCTCTGTCAAATGATAGAGAAGGACAGTTTTGATGAAAAGAGGAAATAGCAGTTTCTCCAGGGTGCTGTCCAGAGTTTCTTTCCCTCCATCTCATTCTATCTTTTGCAAACCATCTCAGTATAGAAGCCAGAGGATACTTGAAAACTGGCAATTCTAATACAGACATTAATCTATATATCTATTTCTATATATTTATCAAAATATCTATCTATATCTATAGAGGGAGACGGAGAGGGAGAGAGAGTGTGTGTGCGTTAGTAGTCTACCAATTGTATTGAAGCTGGATAACACACAATATAATTTTGCTAGGTTCTTAGTTTCTTCTCAACACTCTATTACAACAATAGCTTAGTTTAGCTAAGAAATTAGCTTAGGTGGAATTAGCTATAGCCATTAGCACTTCATTTAATTGTCTGATTATACTGCAATATGAAAATATGACCTTTTAGAATAGTGGGTGAAATCTGTGTACACTCACTGCATGTGCATATGCATATACATAAACTCACATCTTTAAAAAAAAGAAATACATCCTGAAATGTCAAAAATACAGTACTACATGTTAAAAAAATGTCAGTTCTTCACTATATGCTTCTATCACTCTTTTGTGTAATTCCTGATGAAGGTATAGGTTGACACTCAAACAAGATAATTCATCCACTCTTCCATCACAGGGCAAAAACGGGATATGAACAGGATAATTTAAACCTGGTTATTTAAAATGTTGTTTTGAAAATGACAATGAGTTGAAGTGGGACTCTGTGTTCTTATTAGAAGAAATTCCTCATTCAGGTCATTTTCCCTCTCCTAGGAACTGCCTGGGTGCTGCCATGATTAGGGAAAGAAGCCCATATACACAACTGCCAGCATTTCAGAAAGGGAAAGCTTCCAGTTGATGTGGTGAAAACGGCTGGAAAAGAGCTCTGCCAGACTGCAAGAAATGCAGCTGGCAACTGCTTGCTGGGAAACCCTACAGGGTTAAGCCACCCTGGAGGGGTGGTGAAGAAAGTAGAGATGCTTCATTGATCACGAGAAAACAGCAATTTCCTTGCTGATCTGAAGAAAGCTTTCCTGGCAGCAGGGACGATGGCCATTTTCTTGGTCTGTCACAACTAGGACAACTGGGACAATAGGATTTTGTGCTGGGGTGGTGTGTGGACAGAGTAGTGAAACTGAGTGAGATAATTTCCATCTATTTCCTTAGAATACTCACCTAAGTAAAAAGTTCCAAAAAATAATCTCCAAACCTTAAGAAAGCGGTGATTGGATTTATGGAGAAAGTTTAAAGATTAAAAATTAAAGAGGAAGATCAAAGATTAAAGACGTAAAAGTAAAAGAAAAACCTAAAGGATGATTTAAAACATAGAAAGCCTGGAAAAGCTGAATAACATTGTGAAAAGTGATTATTGGGAGAAATTGCTTTTCTGAAATTTAATCTCTAAAGGCTAGGTCACATCGGCCGACGGATGCAAAACGTATGTGTTAAGCCTGGGTTCCCCAACCAGGGTTAGGTAGACAAGCTAAACAGAATGTGCAGCGTTAGTCAGATAGGCACACAGATAAATAAGTGAGCTAAGCTTGTATGTTTATTAACATACAGTATAAATAACAGATACGCTTGTGCTATCAAGAATATATTTTATTCCAGTATAAGTTTATAGCATAGTCAAAAACAGTCCAATATTCATTTACCATGTAGTCAGTCCATTCAGGGATATTCATTTAGCAAAGTCCATGTAGAATATCCTATTGTCAGTTCACATAAATCAGTCCGTTGTAGTCTCTCCCGTTCGAGCAATGCAGTCTTGCTTCCAAGCAGTAATCAGGGATCATCAAAGCCAGAGAGAGAGAGAGCAAGCTGTAGCCTTGCTACTTTTATATGGTTTTCATAACCACACCCACAGTTGCTATTTTACAGTTAAAGCTGCATACACTAACTATGATTTATAGTTAGTATTTCACCTAAAACAGTTAGGGTGAACAATGTTATCCCTAACAGTATGTAAAAAGGACACAGCGGACGAGCAAATTTTCCATCCGTTGTTATCCGCTCTCAAAAGTGCCCCAAATTTGCATAAAGAGAATGGACAACAACGGAAAGGAACGGACATGGGGAGGACGTAGCGAGGATGTTAAGCGGACGCTCAACGGAACCCTAGCAGATGGAGGCCGATGGAAGCGGATGACACATCCGCAGGGCTTCCGGGGGAGAACAGCGAAGTGGACGTGCAGCGGAAGGAGCGGATGCAGAGCGGATGCCAAGCAGATGACGCGGATGCATCATGGACGCCTAGCGGATGCTAGCGGATGCAAAGCGTTCACTGCGCATGCGGGGAGGATGCATTGCATCAGCCCCGCAGATATAAAGGGAAGCAGCTCTCAAGCAGGTCACCATTCAGAGGAAAGACCTGCTGCCAGACACATCTTCAGCCAACAACCATGGGGAAAAAGAGGAAGCCTGTTCCTACTCCTGCCAGCCCTGGAAAGAAGGACAGGACCAGCATCCCACCCCCTGGTGCTGACTCTGCTTCTGCTGGGGTTTCTGCTGCTGCTGCTTTTTCTGCTGCTGGTGCTGACTCTGCTGGTGCTGATGCTTCTGCTGGTGCTGGTGCTTCTGCTGGTGCTGATGCTGGTGGTGCTACTGCTGCTGCTGGTGGTGGTGATGGTGTGGTGGACCAGCCCCTAGAACATCAAAGCCCTGCTGATGAGGGCCCAGAAGGCCCTGCCAGAGGGAGGAAGAGGCATTTGCGAGAAAAGGGGGAGAGGAGACAGTACTCCATTGCAGAGGAACATGAGGAGGAGGTGCTCGAATGGCTGAGGGAGAATGAGTACTTCTGGAGGAAGGGACACAGGCTCTATCGAGACACCAAGCAGAAGCAGGCGGCTTGGAGAGAGAAGGCGGAGAGCCTGGGCTACACTTTGGATGTCCTCCTCAGGTGGTGGAAGCACATGCACACCTGGTACGGGAAGCTGCACCTGAAGAAGTCTAGCCAGGCCGCGGTCAAGCTCACCGACCAGGAGACCTATGTCATGGCAAAGTGCAGCTTCTTGGAGGGTGAGGTCCGCCACCGAGGAGCAGCCCCTCTGTCAACCCTCTCTCTCAGGCAGCCCACAGAGAGCCAGTCCTCTTCTGGCCAAGAGTCAGCTCCTGTGTCCAGGCAGATATCTTTGGAGCACCCCATAACGGAGACCCCCCCCGACAGCTGAACTCCCCATGCCGGAGCACATGGAGGATCCCCTGATGCAGATGGAGCAAGAAGAGGCCGCTGCCACCAGAGACCAACCCACCCCCACCCCCAGCTCCACCTCCACAGAAAGCAGGCAGAGAGCCAGACCGGAGGGGCAGAGCCACACTGTCCTCTTGGAGATCAGGGACACCATCAAGAGCAGCGTAGATCTCCTCTCTCAGCTGGTACACTTTGACATACCATCCTCTAACAGAAAGCCCTTCCTCACCTACCAGACCCTCATGGAAATGCCCGAAGCCCAGTACCAGGTGATCAAGGAGAGGATCACAGATCTTCTGCACCACCCTCCAGGCACAGCTGAACCTTCTCTGACCCACTCCAGGTCTGCTCCTCCACCCCAGGTGATGTCACAGCCCTCCCAAGGCTTTCAACAGCCCCTCACCAACCAAGGCTACGGCTACCAGGAGTTCCAGCAGCACAGGCAGCCCTTCCCAGTCCAGGCACAGGTACATCGCACACCACAGGTGCCACTGATGCCACCAATACCACCGATGCCACAGACACCACAGATGCCACCGACGCCTCACCTCGCTCACCTGCAGACCAGACAGCCCCACTACACTCCTCCTTCTTCCACCCCACAGCCAAGCCCGGCCTCAGAACATCTGTCTGTCATCAGTCTTGGGACTGACATCCCATGTCTTGGAGGAAGGGCCTCTCAACATCACAGGACTGAGCCAGCTCTCTGAGAGCTTCCTGCACACACCATCCCCTGTTGTTCTTTTGAGGCCAGGCACCCCAATGGTGCCTCAGACCAGCACTCCAGCCACTGCCACCTCCACAGCCCCTGGACCCTTCATCCCTGAGACCATGGGCATGCGTCAGAGTGACTGAGAAGAGTGCCAGAGACTGGGTTGTTACCTGTTGACTTTATCTTTGCTTTGGACACTTTACTTGGTTCATTTTGCTTTTTTAATAAAGTCCTACAGTTTGTTATTAATAAAGGTTATCTTTGCTTCACACACTTGGTTCAGTTCTTTTACTTAATAAAGTCTTGGTGGAAACTTTTAGAAATGGTTTAAGCTTTTGCATGCTTGTGGGATGGGTAAGGATAGCTGTGGGATGGATAAGGATTGCTATGGGATGGATAGCTGTGGGATGGGTAAGGATAGCAGTGGGATGGGCAGTGATACCTGTGGTATGGGTAATAGCTGTGGGATGGGTAATAGCTGTGGGATAGATAAGCCTCCAATGCAAGCATAGTGGGACTGTATGGTCCACCCTCCCAGGTGCCACACCTATGGCCCTTTATTATCAATAACAATGTAATCATTCATCAACACATTTCAACATAAACACAACTCTTTATTAAATGCCCTGTTCATTGTAGGGCCACTCAACATACATGGCACAATCTCATCAGTGTGATGAGACAGGCTGACGGAAGCATCCATTAAGCATCTACCATCCTGTCTTGCCACTCCACTGTTCCAGTTGGGGAGTTGCACCAGTGTTTCAGGAGGTTGCGCTGCTTCTTCCCTTCATGTGAAGCTCTGTTGGGGCCTGGCACATCCACAGTGTCTATCAGGTTTAGTCCTTGCCTCCATTCACCAGGCTCCATGTCCCCATTGCCTTGTTGGCGGTCCACAAGCCTGTTCTGCAACACTGGGTAGCGGGTGCACATGAGATTGTGCAGGATGCAGCAAGCTTCCACGATGTTCCTCACGGTCTGTGGGCGATGCTGCATGGTGGTGAGAAGTACCTGGAACCTGTTGGCCAGGATGCCAAAGGCGTTCTCCACCACCTGTCTTGCCCTGGACAGCCTGTAGTTGAAGATCCTCTCTTCACGGGTGAGGCATCTGGAAGGGTAGGGCTTCATGAGGTAGGTTCTGAGGAAGAAGGCGTCATCCCCCACGATGAAGTAGGGCACATCTTGTGTGTCATTGGCCAGGAGGTCTGGATCTGGGAAGCCCATGATGAGGTTGCATTCCAGCCCCTCCTTGAGGTGACTGGCGTTGTATACCTGGGCATCTGAAGCTGACCCGTTGCCTGAAGCATCGCTGTCCATGAACTTGTAGTCAGCATCGACCATGGTGAAGAGGATGATGCTGAAGAAGCCCTTGGAGTTGTGATAAGTGGACCCCGACTTGGCTGGAGATTTGCAGGCCACGTGCTTCCCATCTATGGCTCCAATGGTGTGGGGGAAGTTGCACTTCTGATACCACTGCTCTGCAACTTTCTTCCATCCTTCTTCAGTGGAGGGGCACTGGAGGAGTTCTTCCAGGTATTCTTCGATGATGGCCTGCACCACTTCTCTGACCACAATACTGATGGTGTTGTGTGGCACCCTCCAGGTGTACTGCATGTTTCTGTACGTGGTCCTGGAGGCCAGGTGGCACAGAGTCAGTGCCACCTTCAGTCCCGGGTCCAGGCTGGGCCGGAAGTTGGTATTTGCCTTGGTCAACCTGGGTCTCAGCCGCTCCAGAACTTCGTCAAACATGGCTGGTGGCATCCTCATGAAGTCCTGGAATGCACGAGGGTCTTTGTTCCTCAGCTCCACCATCAGCTTATCATACAGTCCGTACTCAGCTCTTCTCGCAATCCATCTTCGGACTCACACACTTCTTGGACACCTCCTTTTCCTTGCGTAGAACAGGTGAAAGAGCCTGAAGAGGGCTTCGCACTGTTGTAGAAGGATGGCGGCTACCAAAAGGAGTGTGCGACGCTCCATGGTGGAGATGATTGGATGCTGTGGAAGAGCAAGAGCAAGAGCAAGGCTGAAGAGGTCTGCACAGCAGGGCTGCTGGACTGAAAGTGAGATTCAGGTGATTTCCTCCCCCTTTTTATAGGAAATATCGGTTTTCCGCTAGGTGTCCTTCTATATCCTCTAGACATCCTCCAGACATCCTAAATATCCGAGATACGTCCCCTATACGAACGTTTTTTCTGTTTTAATGCTTTATATGCGAGCTGCATCCGCTTACATCCTTTCTATGCCCGTGCTACTAACGCTGCGCGGTCGTTCCGCATTCATTTCACTTCTTCCCTGTGTCCATTTTCCACTGGAGCGGATGCGAGTTGCGCAGATGCGCAGTGGATGCCGAGCGGATGCCGAGCAGATATAGCAGACGTGTAATGGATGTAGAACGTTTGTGTTCCCTGTATGTGTCACGGATGTAGAACGGACGCGGCGGAAAGTTCATCCGCTCAAAAAGTTTTGTGCAGCTCAAAACTTTTTGAGCAGATGAAATCTCAGTAGACGGATGCTGGACGGATAGAACGTATGAATCACGCACGCAGTGAGTACAGAACGGATGCATCTCGTTAACCAATGGACGGCAAGCGTTTTTCTCCGTTTTACATCCTCTTTCCATCCGTTGGTGCAGTGTGACAGGGGCTTAACCCCTGGCTGGATGCAAATCAGCTATTTTCAATTTTCTACACTTTGTTGAATGCTGGATTTGGGAGCAGGGGAGCCATCTAATGGAGGAAGAAGATTACTCTTGTGTAAAATCCAAAAGAAAGTCAAAAGAGAGAAAGTGAATATCTGGAAAGCTACTTGACCTTAACTTTATATCAGTAGGTGATTTGGATGCTGGGAAATATCTACTGAGCTTTTTGAAGATTGATAAGGCAAATTAAATTAAACATTAAAACTTTATTGGAAATGTACACTGAAAAGTGGAAAAAAGGAGAAGAAAAGATAAAGAAGACTTTAAAATCTGGAAATTGAGAAGGGGTAAATTGGAAATTATAAAAACTGAAAAGTACAAATTTACAGCATTTAAAGATCAGAAATTTGGGGACTTGGAGAAATAATTTTAGCATTGACTAATTTTTATTAACATTTGATTTTTTTTAGTTTCTAGATATTGGGATAGAGATATATTAATTGGTTACAAAATGACCCAGCAAGAGATAACAAAGTTCTATGAATAAATATTAGAAATGATGACAAAAAAATTATAAGAAGTTGATGGGAATATTTAAAGATAAAGATGTGAAAGTAGAAGGTTCTCAACAAATGGTGGGAAAAAATGAATATAACCAGAGGTGGTATTCAGCAGGTTCTGACCAGTTTTGGAGAACCAGTAGTGGAAATTTTGAGTAGTTTGGAGAACCTGCAAACACCATCTCTGACTGGAGATTTTACAGTCTCCTTCCTCTGCCATGCCCACCAAGCCATGACCACAGAACTGGAAGTAAAATGTTTTGAATCCCACCAGTGAATATAACCCACAAAAGACAGTTGAGAAATTAGAAGGAGAAAAGATATAAAGAACTTGGTTTCTTGGCAACTGACTTGTACTTCTGACTGTTATGGTGTCCTGGGGTCATGTGATTTTCCCTTTTGCGACCTCCAGACAAGCAAAGTCAAAGGGGAAGCCAGATTCACTCTACGTCTCTGTTACTAACTTATCAACTGCAGTGATTCCCTTAACAACTGTGGCAAGAAAGGTCCTAAAATGGGGCAAAAATCACTTAACAGCTGCTTTGCTTAGCAACATAAATGTTGTGCTCAGTTGTGGTGCTAAATCAAGGATGGATGCAGAGAAGCAGTGAAAATATAGACATATTGATGTACTGGCAACAGAAAGTGAATCATTCAGGAGAGAATTTAGCACTTCCCATTTGGATGGACTGGTAGCTGTTTGAGTAATGAAACAATTGAGGAACATTTATATTATTAAACACCTGCATGTCTATATGTCCATACAGGTATAGCTCAATTTTCATGTGGAAATTGGGGTGAGGGACAGCCAGGCCTGAGGAAAGGGGGGTTCAGCCAGTATATTGTTCAGGAGCCCATGGAACTCAAAAGGGGTCCATGAAGGGGAAATTTAAAAAAAAATTACAAAACCAATTTTTAAAAAAGAAAAACAACGGGACAGTGTGTCAACCTCATGTCAGCTTTGGAAGCCATAATGAGATTTTATGTTTCCATGCTGCCACACTTGAGCCTGAGAAAGTGGGAGGGAGGAATTCATTTTGTGTATATCTATAGACAAAATAAAATTCTTTTGTTTGGTTCAAGGTCGCTGAGTGTGGCGCATAATGAAATGGAAATCTTACTTTAGGACGGATGGTGATTGGACCATGTGATGTGGTGATGGCTAAGGAGGAATAGATTTGTAGTTTTGACTTTTGCAAGGAAGCCCAAAACTTTCAGATTCAGGATTCCACAGATGTGCCAGTTACTATCCAAATAAAGGTACCTTTGAAATATGTCCGTCTTGGAGTTATTGACTGGAATGGAGGAGTGCTGGAACGCTGACACCTGGATGGCCCTGGGAGGGGTGGTGATAGGGGATGGTAAAGGTGGCTTGCAGCAAAATTCTCCAAAGCTGGATCAAATCAACTCATTGGAGTGCAAACGGCAAGGAAGGAAGGCGTATCCTTCCTGCTCAGCAGTGGCAGCAATGATCACCCCGCCCTCCACCTTCACCTCTCTCTTTCTCCCCTTCTCCCCAGTTCTTGAAGAATGAAGTTTCATTTCTTATCCTGTTGAAATCCTTCATGCCAAAAGGAAGGAGGCTTCACTGTTAGCTTAGTTGAAGGATCTGTGCATGCCAGCTGTGCCAAAGGGTAACTAGCAATAGGTGGCTTTAAAATGCAGGAGGATAAACTGGAGGAGGAGAGGTGGTGGTAAAGGAAGCATCGCTTTTCTTTTATTCTTATAGACTTGAGCAGTGGTAGCTAACCTTTTTGGGCTCCTGTGCCAAAAATTGTGCTGATGCTTGCACGCTCACGTGCTTTCATGCCAGCACCCAGAAGGCAATGTGCATGGCCTCCCTGCGCCCCCTGTGCATGCACGTGCAATCCCCTCCCTGCCGCCCCCTTACCTGCACTGCACCTCCCACTTGGTCCATTTGAGGCCTTTTTTGGCCTGCCAGAGGCTTGAGGGAAGTTTTGTTACTTCCTATATTTCTAGAAATACTGGAAGTGAAGAAACAGGCCTATTTTTCGGGCTGCAGAGGCTTCCCTCAAGCCTCTGGCAGGCCGAAAAAAGCCTCAAATAGGCCAAAAAGCAGCTGGGAGGCACGCACATGCACAGTGAGGTAAGTTTGCCTGTGGCTCACGTGCCCACATAAATGGCTTTGCGTGCCACCTATAGCACGCATGCCATAGGTTTGCCATCACAGGACTAGAGTGAATCATTCTTCTCCCAGTCGGAAACAAAACCATCTACATGTGGGCTGCACGGACTCCAATGCTGCTTCTCTGTACTTCTCATCCCCCCACCCCCCATGCTTCCTGATCTGCTGTGCTGGCCTGGCAGCCCCCCACCTCCTTTTTAATGAGCCTCTTGGTTGGTTAGGAGTTACATCGGTACAGGGAGTAATGCGAAATTCCCAGGGTAGTGGGGAGGCAGAGGGGAGGGGAGGGGAGACGTTAACTTAATGTGTAGGTGAGAGGTCCCATATTAGTCTTGCTCCAGCACTTAAAAATCCTCTTGACGGCCCTGGAACTGATAGCTTTAAGGTTCAACCAACAAGAGACAAGTCTTTAATTTTTATCAAAGGAGCACATACCTAGTGTACCCCCTAGTGATTCTGCCTCCAAACTAATGGTTTGGAAGGCAACTTGCAAGTACTGTATACCAAAGAAGACAGAAACATTTGCACAAATCAGATAAAAAATTATGTTTGATTGTCATAATCAAGTATCTGTATCTTTAATCAGCATTTTCATACCAAATATATCTCTATTTTTTAAAAAAAATCCCAATATATTATAATTTTTGAATAATAAAAATTATATAAAATATGAAAGTAAATCTTATTTTAATCACATTTTCAGAGAAATTATCATTAAAGATCTGAACATTACAGCTGTTAATATATTGCATGTTGGCTATTCTAAGAAAAAGTAGAAATGCTCTTGTGTCATTTCATTTCTATTATAAAGAATTTGGAAAAATGCTTTTGTTTTTAACACACTAAGTACTGTAGATATTTTTTTTATTATATGTTTGTTCCACCTTTTTATTCTAGTGGAATCTTCAAAATAAAATTGAGTTGCTAATGATAGAGTAAATGGCAAATCCAATCTTTTGTTTCACATATCAAAATACCCAAAACTGTTCTATTTTTATCAGATTCAATGTTCTATTGCCTTTCTATCAATCATTTTCTCCATTTAATATACTTAAATATACGATGTGTTGAGTTGATGTATGAAATCATTTTTACTGAAATCAAGGGCCAACTTAATTGCTCCACTTCCTTGAGCATATTGTTTCTTGTTTCAGCTGTAGATATTATTACTGTGTGTTACCTCAAACTCCTTTCTAATGGTCTTCCAATAAGACCATGAGATCAATAAGACCATAAGATCATCTTCTTGCTTTCCTTCCTTGACAATCAGTGTAAGGCACATGATCGAACACAAGGGAATACTTACGATTTTCCTTTTTATCCAGGAGTCTTCTATATATTCAAACTTTCCAGTAGCAGTAATTTGACTATGCTTGCTGGGAAATCTGGGAATTCCAATCCAGATGATGTATTTGGAGGATAGCAGGTTGAGGAAGTCTGCTATAAAATTCACTGGTTGCCCATATTTGCCCTGGGTGCTTTTCTCTGCTTACCCCATGACTGATGCCCCATTTCTTCCCAGAGTAGAACTATATGGCAGAATTGGCTTGAAAATGGAAGAAGGATAGGTCCTTTCTAAATTCCAGGTGATATATTTGGACCTCTCCCCAGTGCTGGCTGGCTTGTTTCAGCTTTGAACTTTATACATGCAGCAATAAAAAAGTGGTTGGGCGTAGACCCCCAGACATCCAGCCACAGAGAAAAGTAAAGGACAACAGCAGTTCTACAACTGGGCTTGGAACTACAAACTGGCAAGGTTTATATAACTCATAACACATACCAGGGGTGGGGGTGGGGAGATGAGAAGCCAAACAAACCCCAAGCCTATGAACAGCAGGCTAAGAGGTGCTAACAGCTTTGGAAGCTACATCTGGAATTGCTTTGTACTCAGTGTGCTCTTGTGGTTGAGGTATTGTAGTCATGTCTCTTGGACTCAACTTGCAGGGTGGTGGTTCAGGAACTTCAATATCACGAATGAAACCAATTTCATTTGTTATCACATCCTACAAGCAAAGAAGGAAATTGTTCAGGATAACAATATCTACTTGTTGAGCCTTGCCCATCTTCTTAAGGAAAGGATTCTTAAGCCATGGATTCTTTGAGAGCTTCAAGAAACCTACAATGCTTTGGTCAGAAGAATGTATTTAAGTCCATAAAACTAGTTTATTATAAAACACATGTATAATGTTATATTACATAGTATTTATGTATATACATGTACAAGTATATTATTTGTTATAACAATATAAATATATTTTGTTAGAAAGGGAACCATCATGTTAAAATATAGTTATCAAATTATTTAAAAAATAACAAATAATAGTAATATATAGGCTTGCGGTTTTTTAAATCTAAAACTAGAAGACAAGCTAAATTCAATTAGAGACTGCTGAAAGTAAAAAAATATATTTTTCATCCTAGTCAAAGGACCTCTAGTTAAGGGCCCCAGACTTTGGGCAAGACAATTTTTTTCTTGCCGAAATTAGAATAGACAAACCTAATTTAAATGTTAAAATAAAAACTACTAGCAGAAGGGATTATTTCAATACTCTGCTTATTCCAGTTATTTATTTATTTTTAGGGAAATGTGAAGCTGGAAATGTACAGAGTGTGATCTTATCTAAATATTTATATAATAAATATCTAAATATTTATAAATTTTCTGGCAGATAACCATCTTTCTATGAAATAAATTTTCCAAGGAAATGAACTAAGAAGAATTTATTTCTAAAAATGGGTTGAAAATGGGTTGGAACCCAACAAAATCAAAAGAAGACTTGGAACTAGAAGGTCACACGTGTTTTAGTGATTTACAATTGAAAAAAGTCAAGTGTAGAAGACTATCTAAAAGACTATCCAGGAAAATGGATGAAGGACCAACTGGGCTGAAAAGGAATGGGAAAAAGAAGCCCACAAATGCTTTTCAATTACATGGTCTATTTTTGGTTTGAGCTACAGGTAGCCTTTGTCAGAGATCCCTTTGGTGGGAGTTGAAACTGACAATATATCAGCTTCAGTTGCGTAAAATTTGGAAGGATGCTGCCTAATTTATTGCTATTCTTCACACCATGTCCAGAATAAAGAGAGATTGGAGAGTATAAACCTCATGGAGATTCAAGACTAGATCTTTATTGTTCCATTTCTAGCTTTTCCAGTTGGATCTATGACAACTCATCATGACCAACTTGTAATGGTCAACTTGCTGCAAGACAACTCACTACGGAATAAGTGTTACACTACTATCAAAAAATGATGGAATAAAATCATTAAAGGAAAGGTACAAAAAGGAGGCACAAAATGAAATGAGAATGGCAAAAAATAAAATTACTTTTAAAATTATTTTAAAAATTAAATCAAATTGTTGAATTGTCCTTTGGTGAGTTGTCCCATGGTGAATTGGCTGTGATGAGTTGACTGTGGTGAGTTGGCTGTGGCAAGTTATCCCATTTCATTTCCAGTTCAACAATTGTAATTTCCTACAGTATTTAAAGCCTACTTACATCAATGGTTTTTATGCTAACAATCTGAGGTGCTTCCTTGCAAGCTTTCTCTGCTTCCTTGACAGTTTCATTATCCCATTGTAGAGAGTTGATGACCATTATTCCTTCTATTGCACTGCAGGGTGAAATCATAAAACAGGGAGTTGTCTACAGGCACCAAGATGAGTAATAGGTGTGTAATTAAATACAGTCTCCAGCTCAGCCTACTGCCAGACTCCATTCAAATTACAACCAGAACATTTGGAATGCTTATTTTTAACCCATAGCAGTACTGGACAAGTTTTTCAATCTCAAAGTTGCACCTGGTGCTATGTGTGAGTTAAAGGAGACCCTCTGCAAAACATTTAAAAGTATGTTGGGGACACACACAAAAAAAATTGGGCAGGGGATAGGACAAACACTTGACTTAATTGGATTTAATTGGATTAAATTAGCTAAATATAGTTCAAGTTGATATCTCCACCTTGATGATACAGGCTTTATATTCTTGCTATACAGAGATTCACCTGTGTTGATATATATCATTTGCACAAACCACACATGTTCCCTTAGAATGCTTCCATTCCAGATCTGTGCAGATTGGTTTCTCTGCTGGCATCCCGTTGTCCTATTAAGCATCAGAAAAACTGAAGGATACTGCATTCCATAAGTGGAGTGGTGACAACTTGCCCAGGGTATTTTGTGACATTGTGATGCTTTGGTAGCAAGCCATTCCTCACACATTCTCCAACTATGCCATCTAAGCAACTTTGTTCCTTGGAACTAGACAGAAGCACTCACTCATTTGCCTCTTGGCCAAGCTGATTGGCAACATATTGAATGTCTGGGAGTCCTATGCAGTTGGAGATGTTGTTGCGAGGATAGTAGAAAAGGAATATTAGGCACATTTCATTCAGGGTACTTGGGCCTCCCTGAGAGAAAGAAAAAAAATGCAAAGAATATTTTATTTTCAAAAACTGTCTATCCACCACTCTGTCTATCCTAAGTATTCAGAGAAGACTTACAAAGATTGTCTCTGTCCGACCTGTACTTTGATAGTGGCACTCCACCAGGAATTCATCTCCCTGTGAACAAAGCAGTTGACTTCATGACAAATCTGAGATAATATGAGGTCTCCATGATAAGGGGCTTATTGCCTAACTCTAACTGAACAGATA
>BLBF01000004.1:10631273-10658924 GCA_015471245.1 Laticauda colubrina | reverse complement strand
GTCCTCCATTGAGGAAAAAAGAGAGTCAATGTCTGCAGGAGTAGGACCTGAATGAGGTCAAGGAATCCCAGCTATATCCCATGCCCACTTTGTCTTTCCTACCTTTTACGTTTGACCACAGCCAAGAACATTATAGTTATGTGGACAATAGTGCTTTTATAAAGATTCTTTCTATTTTGGTTTTTGTGTTTATACTTGACAAGAGTACTGGCTTACTGTCAAGAAATGTACTGCTGTCTCAGCCATAAAAATGGAAAGTTAGAATTCTTCAGTTTTTGCTTTTAAGCCATTCCCATATTATTTTTAGTTGAGGGGTGGGGATTGTGGTTGCTGTTACATCTGGCCAGGAAAGTTGTTTGCTTACCGGTATTGGACACCTCTCACTCCCCTTCCAGCTAGGTGGGTATGGAGTAAATAACCAAAGATATGCATATCTTGCACTGGACTCCCATTGATCTGGAAAAGAAAAGAGGTTAACTAGTTTTAGACTGGATCTGGGATGAAACACAGCTTTGAAGGAGGTGAAATTTAATTCGAACAGCAGGAGGAGGAAACTTCCCTACTCATGTGTTCCTCTCCATCCATCAGCTCTGTTATTTGTCAACAGAATTATAAGATGACATTTTTATCTTCACATCTACTTTATCTTGAAGGGCCAAATCTTGATGTTTTAGAGGAGACACAAGAATAGTGGCTTGATCTCTTTTAAAACTTATGCATAGCCTAAGGGACTATGGATGGAAACAGGAAGAAGAAGCAAACAGCTTTACTTTCCTATCATTTGGAAAAGTGTTCCCTCTCCCATCTCTTTCCAATGTTTCCATGGTGAGAGCAAGCAATGAGCAGTTCCAGTAGCTTTTGCTTAGGAACAAATTAGGAACCAGCAGAATCATACTGACCCAAAACAACATCAAATCTTCCCACTTCATCTGCTGAACACACTTGGATTATACATATCCCTTTTACCAATTCTTTCAAGGAGTTTTATTTCTCCGTCACTTCATTACTCAGATGGTCAGTTTCCTCAAACTGGTTTTCTGACAAGAGGCTTAGGAGTGACTCGTGTGGAATGTTTTAGGTGGCCTAATATTGAGAACCAATTTGGTGTTATATTTAAGATGCTGGTGCAGAAAACATTAGTTCTAGTTCAGCATTAGGCACAAACCAGTTCAATGACTTTGAGCCAGTCATTCTCAATCCTAACAAGATGGACATGATGAACAGTTTTGAAATTTTGCCAGGGACTACTCCAAGATGTCACCATGAGTTAACAGAGTTGAAGGTAAAACAAACAAATAGGAAAGAGGAAGGGAGGAAGGAAAGAAGGAAGGAAGGAAGCCTATCAACTGTAGGCTTGATAAGAATGAGCAACTGAACTAAAGAGTGCAATAAAGATTACTAGAGGTGATTGTAATGGGATGAGTTAAAGGCTGGCAAGCTTACCTCATGAAAATGACTGGTATTGCAAAAGCCATAAGACATAAAAGAATCTGTTTGAGGGGGGATGAAATGGACAGGAAAAGTTAAAATTCCTGTATGTAGCACCCCCATGTCATATGGACGAAGCTCTGAAGTATAGAAGAGTCTCACACCTGAGTTATCAATTAAGCCTCAAAAAAAGAGAAAAGAAATAACAGAATTGAGTCAAAGAGCACTTGAACACTGACCTAAAATCTGTGAGTTCCATTCATTCAGGAACCGTACATTTATACATACCTTTATTTATCTGAATTTATTAACTGCCCAACTCCAATGGACTTATTTCAGTATTGTATCAGAGAGCCAGAATAAACATCCCAGAAACTCTTTTTTATGCCTTGCTTTGAAATTGCGGCTGGATTAGATGAAACTCTAGAAAATTCTCATGCTTTTATCTAGTCATCTTTGAACTGACTGTGCTGTCTCCTCTCACTTAAACAGTCCTCCACCTTCTCCCTCCCCACAATACAATCTTACCTTGGATAAGATCGCCATTTGAGAAATTACATATGTCTCAAATAAAATTGTAGAGTTTTGTAGAGTCTTGTTTCTCTTGCTCAGTTGGTCTATCCCTTATAGATATAGGAAACATACCCTACAGATATTTCTTTTCATCTGGAATTTGAATCTTTGAATCCTGATAACATCTACTTCTTTCCATTCTGTCTTGGATTTGTGCCTCTAATTTTTCCCACACACTTTTACTTACCTGGAATTAAATCAAAATTGCTGTAATGAATTTCTAATCGGACCCACTGGGGATCAACTGGTGTCCCTATAGAGAGTCCAGTTTCATTTGGGAACACGTAGGTCTTATTTATGGAAGGAGAGAGAGAGAAAGGGGGAGGGAGGGAGGGAGGGAGGGAGAGGTGGGGGGGGGGAGAGAGAGAGTGAGTGTCACTTCACGGTCATAGCACTACATTTTTTGCCGGATGGGAGAGAACGTATTTAATCCTTCAAACACAATGATTGATGTGTTTATCAGGGGAAAAGTCTCAATGGACTCAGTGGGACTTGCTTTTAAATATATATATATTAGGGTTGTAGGATAAGATGGGTGATTCTCTAGGAACTTGTAATGGTGAAAAATACCTTTTGTTATTTGAAAAAATCTATATAAAAGTGATGAAATTGATACTGGAAAATATAACAATAGCACTTAGACTTATATACCACCCAAAGCACTTTATAGCACTCTCTTGGCAATTTACAATGTACAAACATTAATTTCACATTGCTGCCAATGTGTCATTGACTTTGGAAGGATGAGCCCCACCAGGATCAAACTCCAGGTTGTGAGCAGATTTTGCCTACCCTGCATTATTGCACTTGAACCACTGCGCCACAAGGATTGTAGTGAGTAGCATCAGTAGGGATGTTGGGATCTTGATGTTGTTGAGATTTAAGGCATACAAACTGCAACAATCTTGACCCAGATAGTTAGGAAAAGCTGCATAAAAAGGCAGAAAACCTCATTCCCTTGTGTCAAAACCCAGATGATATGATTTAATTTGGCAACAATTGCAATAAGGAAACCATGCTAAGCACACTGGACTAGACAATTCAAAATATTGAGTAATTCCTCCCTCATTCCCAAAAGTTGCTATGAAATAAAATCTTTAAAAATGCAAGACTGCTCCAGATATAGTAGGTTTATAAACAACAGCGGGTTTAACACTCAATGAGAAATAAGGACCATTTAATCTGGTTTGGAAAATCTATACACTCACCCCTCCTCCTACAGCCCAGCCAACCATTATCTGAGAGCACAGAGAAAAATCAGGATCACCTCCATAGCAGTCACTGACTCCACTGGGAAGCACGCTTTCATTGCCACAAGCATAGGCTATGATGTGGTGCACTAATGTTATATTCCGAGGTGTTATCTTGGGCTCAAACTGGACAGAAAAAAGACAATGTCAGAGTAAGAAGATATCGGCAAGTGAAAGGCTCTTACAGACTGGGATAATTGTCAATCTTACCAGCAAAGCAAACCTGCTTGATTTTCCAGTTACCTTATAAATATGATGCTTTGTCTTGACAGTGGGTAAAGGGAGAAAGGTACAGGCATAGGTGGTCTCTTCCTCTGGAACAGGATACTGAAAAGGGAAGGGAAGGCACATTGTAAACACCTCGGGCCTGTGTATTCTTTCCCTGAAAGAGATTTGTGTTCCTCTATGTGGTTACCAGAGCGAAGAGCCAATGAATAAAAGATGTCAATCTGCTGGGAACCATTGAAGTCTATAGAATGGGAAGAGTTTTTAATTTTAGATACTTACATCATTTATTTTCAAATCATATTCATGATAGACACTGGGTTGATTCAGTTCCTCTTCAGTTGTCACCAACATCAAGAAGAGAGATTTGTGGATTATTTTTCCTTTGAAGAAGTCAATCGTGTCATTTGTGCCAAATGCAACCATGAGGCGTGTTGTGTCACCCTGTGTAGATACAAATGAAAGTCTCCTCTGTCCTATCATATCCCTAAACATTTAGCTTATTGGCAGCCACAAAGAGATAATTCTTCTTCTTCCTAATCTTCAGTGTCTTGAACCTTGTTTTGTTTCCTACTGCAATTATCTCTTACTGGAGTTATGCAAATCTTAACACAAATCCATACTAATGTTTTTACCAATTTGTATGATTAAATTCTTTTGTGAGCTTTCTTCTCCCAAAACTTCATTTATGATGAATTAATAAAGAAAATACCATCCACCCTGAACAGGGGTCAGTTTCTGAAACAAACGCTTAATGAGTATCAATTTTAATTCCAAAGGAGTCAGATTAAGGCACTCTGGTTTTCTCTAATTTCTAATATTTGCAGCATCCCAAACTTGGGAATAAGAACCATCTTTGTTTAATAATTCTCTGAAGAATCAGCTTAACTTTTAATTTGTTAGTGAATTCATCAATTCAGCTGAAGGTTCTGCTGATATCCATTGCATATTCAATATTTTTTGTTCCTTGCAAAGCTTGTTCTAAAGCCCACACTGATTCCTCAATTCTTTCTTTCTTTGTATATCACTTGTTATACCATTTACTTGTTATACCATTATGTATCTCAAGCCCAAGAGATACTTGATATGCATAATGGAATGCTTGCTAGATTATATGAAAATGCAGCTCAGGACATTTAAATGAATGTGGACTATTTTGATCCTTAAACCCATTCATCCTTGGGAACTTTAGAAGACCTTTTCTCAGAAAACAGAAACACATATCACCATTGTACCAGACTTGCCTTTTCCTAAGAGAAATCTGGGAGAGGAGCAACAACTCTTCACAACTTCAATGAGGTTGGGATTATTGTCTGTGGAAGACTTCAAGGGTCCTTGACCTACCTTGGGGAAGGGAATTATTCTTGCTGCTTTCTACCCACTTCAGTTCTGATAAGGAAAGTTATACCCGAAGAGGATTTTGGGCTAGTATGGAAATACAGAATTGTCCCAAATTAAACACTAGCACTCAAAAGATGGGTGAAGTGGAACAATGCAACTATGAAACTGTGCATGTTTCGCTTGGGAGGGATGTGGTCATGTCTCAGATGTTCAGTAATGGGGATATGGTTTGAGCTCTTTTTAATTGCCTTGCAAGTGGCAAAGAGATGGAGTGAAGATGCATATGGGATGGGACAACACACCACAGCCAACTCTCCACTGCCAATCCACTACGGCCAACTTGTCATGGACCAACTCGCCATGGGACATTTTAACAATTTGATTTAATTATTTGAAATATTTTAAAAAGTATTTTATTTTTTGTCATTCACACTTCATTTTTTCACTCCTTTTGCATCCTTTCTTTAATGATTCTATTCTTTGATATTGTCCCACAGGGAGTTGTCATGTGGTAAGTTGGCCATGGCGCGTTCTCCTGCTGTGAGTTGACTGTGGCAAATCGGCCATGGCAGGTTGGTGATGGTGAATTGGCTATAGTGAGTTGGCTTTGGTGATTTGTCATAGACCGGTGCCTGTAGACACAATCCATCCATATTCTTTTATATCTCAAAAAACAACTATCTGCATTTACAAGATGGAGTCTCAAAACAGCTGCCTTCCCTCTGCCAATATTTCATTTTAAGTATGTTTTCGGACTTTGAATGGACATCTAAAGATTATTATACTGAAAATTTTATTGTATTTTGGTAGCACTGTATAAAACGCTTCTATCATTATTTGTATTATACTCTAGCACTCATTACCTTTATGAGTTAACATCTGAATCACAAACAAACCCTTGAAATGCTCCTTGTTTTAAAAGGAAGGAAAATATTTTAGTTTCTCAAAGTGCAACAAGTGAAGGCAGTTCACACTTTGTTGCAGCAAATGTTTATTTTTTTGTGTCTTTGGCCTCCACATCCTTGCTTGTGCTATTATTTATCATTATTCCAACCGAGGCATGAAAGCTGGCTGGATGACTTTGGACCAATCACTTTCTCTCAACCCAACTTACTCTACAGGATTGAAAAGGAGGAGAAAGAAGGAATATTAGGTAAGTTTGCTGCTTTGGGTTATTTGTGAAGATAATAAATGTGGGATGAAAAATAAAATAAAGTAAAATAAAATAATAACATAAATAAATAAATAACAGGTCCTATTGTTTTGCTTACAGTGATGTCTAGGTCATGTTCATCGCATGTCCGGTATGGTCGCCTGAAGGCTATGGTAGTGGATTTTGCATCCTGGGTCAATGACAGCAGCTCATAATCTTGCCTTTCATCCTCCAGGATGGTGTCCTTGTTCACACCATGCCAATCCTGGGTGAAATAGGAAGAAGTCACAAATATGTTGTCATGGATAGAGGAGGAGACCATCATTTGGATAAGAGGCCATCCAATTAAGAGACCCCGTCACCAGGATGAACCTCCCTGGACACCTTGGCCCAATCATTATATTCATATCTCATTGATCTTGCTGCAGGATTACTGTAGGTAGGGAGGAGAAAGGTGTAGGTATGTGTGAATGGGTATGTATGTGAATAATTGAACTAAAATACTGCATCTGGTTATTAAATATGGGATTAAGTTGCATTGATGTAAATGTGTGTGTATATTTGTATACACACTTTAAAAACACAACTATGTTGTTAGGCTTAAGGGTAAAAATTAGCTTGTAATTTGAAAAAAAAATCATCCTGGATCTCAAGAAAGAATAATTGGCTCTGAAACTTTGTCAGACATTTCACAAGATTCAGTAATCAAATTAGTAGTTTCTGAATAGGAAAAAAATCCCCAAGACAAAATAAACTATAGACATTTCACTATCTTCCTTTAAAGAAAGATGAATTTATTTTCTTCCTTGTTTTGTTGATGTTTTAGGGAGCATAGCTTTTAGAGCACAAATTATGTCTCAAAAATAATTTTTTTTGTGCCTTCCTACATAAACTGAGCAAGCCCAAACCGCAAAAGCCATCAGAGAGTTATTTGTTTATATTTTCTGAATCAACCATTTCTGAATCAACCATCTCCCTCAAATATTCTTTTTCTGCTATGCCAGTCAGCAAGAATGAAAATATAACGTGGCCCTAGCAATTCATAAATGATACTGCAGTTATCATGTCAACAATCATCTCTAAATAAATTTGTAATGCAAATTATCCTTCTCCCCTCCCTCAATTACATGCACTGAGCCAAGGCCCCAATGAAATGGCACTCTTGATTTAGTCTTACTGAGAAATAGATGTTGCCATCAGGAAGAACACCACCAATCACAAAGTCTGCTCCAGGAATCTCCTTATTAACGGTAAAGCCAAAAGCGACCCATCCAGTTGACTGGGCTTGAAACTCAAAACTCATAATGGCGAGTTCATCATCATAGTCCCATCGGAGGTGAGTCTGGTGTCTGGGATCCAGGAACGTAGAGAAACGCAGTCGGGAAACTACAGAATGGCTGGAGCAAATGCACAAGGTGGACATGAGGAACAACAGGCTTTTCATAGTCGAATGGTTCATATATGGGGAAGATTGTGCTTTTTTGTTTTCTCTCATGTCTTCTGGCAGAGCTTTCTTTCAGTAACCACCTTGTGGGGTGGAGAAGACCCTATTTATATGAAAAACTGGGACCAGCTGGGATCCCTGCCAAAGAGGAAGGACAGCATTTTGGATTCTGAGAGATCAATTTTCAACCCTGGCATTTGTTTTTCACTTTATGCAATAAAGTGGCATGCTTCCCAAAAGGCATTGCTTGATGCCCATTTTTCCCCCCAGGAAAGAAAGTTCTTTTTTTTATTTTGAATTTTTTTTATTGATTTTTAGAAACAAACATAGACAAACACAACACAGAACATGAAAACATAAAACCTCTTTTTTGAAAGCAGCCTGATCCCGGATTACATCTCTTTGTACAGACACCAATTCAAATTCATGCTCATTTATATATACCATTCCATATCTTATTGCTATTCTACATTTTCTATATGGCTTCTCCCCTCTTTTAACTTTCTTAATTTTATTTTTATTTGTTTCATCTCAAATCAGATCATTATATTTATATTCTTTGTCTGTCCTATTTCAGCTGTCTATTATCTTTTTTCATTAAACAAAATTCCTCCTGTGGTCACTAATTGGAGTATTACGCCTTTATATCTTTCCCCTAAAATTATAACACTTAATATAGAACATAACTTCCATTCGGATTCTGCATAGTACATTAAAGCTAGACACTACATTTTAAAAAGAAAAAGAAAAGAAAAGTATAAATATATAATATAATTAAAACAATGATCTATACCAATTCAATTCTATCATTAATGTTAATATTCATTTAAATTTTAAACATTTAACACATTACTTTTCAAATAGGTATCATGCTTCTATGGGAACGCTTGTAAACTTTCCATGATTACTTCCCCCTCACTTCACTTGCATTTTAAAACATTATGTCATTAAAATGTTCCCATTCCTTTCTAAATTAATTCTCTCATTTAATTCATTCCATTTATTTTATTCAGAAATGTCTCACTAAATCATATGTTGTTTCCAATTTTCTAATATTATTTCTAAATACAAATAAAACAATATAATCATATGTACCTTTACAGAATCCCTTTTTCAATTAAATTTTTACCCATTATCTCTAAATAAGTCCTGTTTCTTTACATCTTGCTTCACACCCTTGTAGCTTCTCTTCTCTTCCCTCCTTCTTTGCTTCTTCTCTCTGCCCTTTTTACCCCCTTGTCTCTCCACCTCAATTTCCCTTTTCTATATTCCTTTTTTCTGTTGCTTTCTCACATTATGCCCACTTTTCACTTTATTTTTCCCTTTTTTGGTTGTTTTATTCGATCTCAAATTCTCCATTCTCTTTCCCCTTTCTTCCCCAAGTAAAGTTACGTGTTCGTTAAAGATGGCTTCTTCTTTGTCCCAATCTTCTTGTTGCGTAGTCTTTTCTTGTAGTTTCTCATAGGTAAAGATCGCCATTTCTAAGAATTGAAAAATGGAACCAAGAGAGCCCTTCCCTTCTTGTTCCTCTTCTTTATATTTTTTAAATTCTATTTTCAGTTCGTCCACAAGTGATGCCATTGTAGAGTTTTTTTTTCTTCTTTTAAAACAACCACCCAAGTGTTTTTAATCCTTCCAATATAATTCCAAAAGTCCCCAAAGTCATCAAACAATCCAAATACACACAAGCTGTTTCTTTTTACACTTTCTTCCTTTTTTCACTTTCTCTTCTTAGTATTTAGTTACAAAATTCTAGTTAAAATGTATCTTTTAGCAGTCCTGTTAAATTTTAACTTTAGATTCTTCAGATTCCAGGCTATCGCCTCCTTCCAAAACCTGTTCTTATTCTCTTCCTCTCCCTTCCCACTTACAGCAAAAGAAAATTTTCTTTCTCTTTTTTTTTTTTTTTTTGACTTTTAAAGATTCAGAAATCTTTATTATCCCCTTGGCATTAAATTTTCCAGTTTAAATACCTGTTGATGCCAAAGCAGATTTTTCAGATTTCTCATTCATCTCTGTTCGCTGTCAATGTAAGGAAGGAGAGTGAAAAAACAACAACTTTCCCTTTTCACTTCCATTCGCTGCTTCCGAGTCTTCTTTGGGAGCAATGTATCTTTTTTTTTAAAAAAAAAGTTTAAGTTCCAGGATGCCTGAATTGTTTCTTCTTCTCCCAGTCAGCCAAAACTTTCACTTCAGCACTTTTTTCCTCCTGCACATTCTTTTCCGGATGAGGGCTTCTATGAGGTGGCCATTTCTGACTGCCGCTCTACCGCCTTCGAGAAAGGGAGTTTAGCCAGCTGGGGAGGAAAGATGCGGCTTTGCTCGACCCTGCTGGAGTCTCCCCTGTCTTCACCAACCTCTATGGGGTGGCTTAGCCCCGAAGCCAGCTGGCTCGGGGCACTCCGGCGGCAAGCCCAGGCAGAAACCGCGCATGATCGCGGATTCCTGCCTGCTGCCGAAGCCCTGCAAACCAGAAGAAGCCGGAAAGAAAGTTCTTATTATGCACATCTTCCAGAAGCATTTAGGATGACATAACCTGTCCTGAATGTGAAAGTGAAGTCGAACATTTCTGAAGTGTGTGAACATTTTGACCACCACTAATTTTGTTAGTGTTTTAATCTTAGGAAAGATAGAAAAAAATTAATGAACTATCCAGGCAGCTTTCTATGACTTCCTACTAAGTTCCTACTAAGTTCCAATGTGTCCTACATTCTTGTGTCTGAACAACAGCTTAAAAAGTACTACAAAACTAAGCAAATATTCCAGAATTGTAATTATTGATCCATTTAAGTAAACTAGGCCTCTGTAATCAGGTATTCTTATTTCATTTTCCTCTTATTCCAGTAAATAATACATTACAAGAAATGCCCAATCTTCCCATACTATTAGTGTGGAATATATATTTTTATTTAATAAAAGATTCATCATCACCTAAATAGGTTAACCTGTTGGGACAAAAAAGAGAAAACTATCAAGAGAACACTTAATCTGTGTCTTTAGCAAAGGATTTCAATAATTGGCATCCTTGTATTTATTTTGGATTGTCCCTTTGGCATCCTGACTGTATTTTTTATGTGAATTTGCCCATGTTCCCTTCTAAATTTTTTTTTTTATTTATTAAGAATCTGAGAGCAACTGAGGCAAATCAGTTGGGTCCAGTTAGGCTTTTTAAAAAGAGTGTTTAATTTTTTATGATTTAATTGGCATGTGTATGTTGTTTTATTATGTTTGAGAATTATATAGAAATATTTGTTATTGCTGTCTTCTATTTCCCCCTCCCTAATATCCAGTCTTGTTTAGCACTCATCGTTACTTAGTGTCTGTCTGTCTCTACTTTTTCTCCTGAGAAAAAATTATCTGAGGTGGGAGAAAAGGCATCTAGGATAACTTGACATGGGCAAAGATTGTAGCTGGCCAAAAGATATCCATAAGCTCAAATGGTCTGGGACAGCCTAAACACTGGATTTCTCCAGTCCTAGCCCAGCTTCTTAGCCACAAGACCACAGTGATTCTTACATATTCTTTAAAAACATGTATTAAATACAAGTAGATTTATTAGAAGCCTGGACTGACTGTGGCACTACACTGTGAGTTTACCATAGTAGCTTGGGTTTGTTGATGTTTATTCTGTGTGTAAAGCTAACCAAAGACAAGTAAACTGCACAAGCAGTATCAAAGATGGAATATGAGTTTTCTGCTACCTCATCTATATTGGCCATGGTTTAGCATTGGCAATCTGGACACTGTCATCATTCTCTAATAACCAGCCTGTGTTTCATTCCTTTGGCTTATTACATTGCTTCACAGCCATTGGAAGAGACAGTCTCTCTGCTAATTGGCTCATATTGCTGTTAATGTGTGTGATATTTGTATTGTCAAAGGCATGAAAATGGCAAAATACATTTTAAAAACTCACATTGGTTTTAACAGAAAAGACACATACAGATTTTGTCATGGAATCTGTTTTGTTCGGAAAACACACGAGGTAGACCGGGTTCCAACAACAAATACTTTATTCTTCAACTAGTTAGTAAATAGGAACGCTTGGCTGAAGCTGAGGCCAGCCTTTTATACAGGCTGGCTTGCCTGCTTGCAGCCAATGGCAGTTGTTTAAATTTGCCGCCTTTTAGCAGCTCTTTGGATTGGTTCCTAGTGAACCAATCCAATGCTTGTTTTATTTGACCAATCAGGTTTGCAGATTTGGAGTCACCCACTTTACATATAGAACACCCCTCCCCCCTTAGTTCAGTCCTACGTGGTGACATAGTCTCGCAGGTAGGCGGGGCTTTTCCGGAATCGACTTGACTTGCGCGGTTCATTCTTAGTGAAGTCTTCGACTGGTTCGGATGGGGCTGCTGTGTCGTCCATCCTTCTCCCTGGAACCGTCTGGAAGGGTGAGTCAGCCATTTTACCACCGCCTGAGTTTCTTAGGCTGGCGGTTTTGCTGCTCCCTCCCGTTTCCTCTGGACAGGTCGAGCTGGCCTGGCTGGCCCCTTCCGATGGGCTCTTCACTCAAGTCTCTCCAAACAGTGAGTCTTTTATTTGCTTTTTTTGTTCGTATATTTCATGGGGTTTGGTTTTAAACAGTTCTTTATTTATTTCTCGCCTTTCCCCCCCCCCACCTTGGTTTGCAATTCGCCGGTTTTTTCGGTGAATGTTTGTAAGTCTGTGGTTCTCTCTATAATTCGCGATCGAAGCTGGTCTATGTGCCGCTTCCATTCCCTGCCATCCTCTATTTTTAATCGGTAGGATTTGGGGCCTGTGATTTGGGTAATCTGTCCTGGTAGCCATACCGGGTCCCCGGTGAAGTTTTTAGCACATACCAAATCGCCTATTTTGAATTGTCTAAACCGTGTAGAGGAGTCAGGGGGGTTTTCTGGGGTAAAATTTGGGTGTAACCTATCAAGGTGAGATCTTAACTTTCGCCCCATGAGTAATTCTGCTGGGGACTTATTGGTTATGGTACTGGGCGTTATGTGCTGGAGTGTGAGCAAACGGTTTACTTTCTGTTGGACATCTCCAGCGTCCATTCGTTCTAACCCTTCTTTAGTAAACCGGACCATTCTCTCAGCCCTGCCGTTCGCAGCCAGGTGAGCCGGCGCAGTTAGGGCATGTCTTATACCTAGGGAGGCTAGGTATTGCTCAAATTGTATGCTGGTTAGCTGTGTCCCGTTATCTGAGACAAGAACATCCGGTATGCCATGGGTGGCAAAAAGGTTGTCCAGCTTTTTAATTACAGTTTCTGCTGTCGTTGATGGCATAACTTTTACTTCAAGCCAATTCGAATAGGCATCAACGACAATCAGAAAGGTATGCCCCTTGGTAGGACCCGCGAAATCAATGTGTATTCTTGACCAAGGTCCCCGAGGGGTTTCCCAGTCCTTAACGGGTGCTTTTGGTGGGGACGGTCTAATTGCCTGGCATTTGTGGCATGAGCTTACCCAATACTCTATGTCCTTATCAATACCCGGCCACCAAACATAACTTCTAGCAAGGCTTTTCATCTTAACCATTCCCAGGTGCCCTTCATGTAACAACCTAAGTACCCTGGGTTGTAATTTGGCAGGGATTACCACCCGATCACCCCACAACAAACACCCCTTTTGGATCGAAAGTTCAGTCTGTCTGGACCGGAAAGGTTTAAAGTTTTCAGTTTTTTGATTCTCCGGCCAGCCTTTACCTACCCAGCTAAGAATGCGGGCAGTCAATGAGTCTTTCACGGTGGCTCTGGCGACATCATAAGCTGATATGGGTAGATCGGGGCAAGTCTCGATTTGTAGCGTTGTCATCACCGATGCCGGGTCTTCGTCGGTTGCTGGTAAGGGTGCTCTGCTCAAAGCGTCCGCATGGGAAATTTGTTTCCCTGGTCGATGTGTCAGAGTGTAGGAATAAGCTGCTAGGAACTCTGACCATCTGGTCATTCTTGGGGACAGTATATTAGGTGTTGGCTTGTTTCCCGCCAAAATCCCCATTAGCGGTTTGTGGTCTGTTGAAAAGTCCGCCCATATAAGTATTCGTGGAAGCGTTTTACTCCAGCGACAATTGCTAGAGCTTCCCTGTCCAATTGGCTGTAATTCCGCTCAGTTTTGGATAGAGTCCTAGAGTAATATGCGATGGGTGCTTCTCTGCCGTCAGGTAGTTGGTGGCTCAGGATGGCACCTACTCCGTATGGTGAGGCGTCGCAGGTCACTCTTAATGGCAGAGTGTTGCCAAATTGGATGAGGACGCTTGTTGATGTTAGCAAGCTTTTAATATTTTGGAAGGCGTTTTTTCTTTGTAACCCCAAGTCCAAGTTGCCTTCTTGTCTAAAAGACGATGTAACGGTTCTGCTATAGTGGCCTTGTTTGGCAGGAACACATTATAAAAATTAATTAGTCCTAAGAATGCTTGTAGTTCGGTTTTATTTCTTGGTTCAGGAGCGTCTTTGATTGCCTTAACTTTTTTGTCTGTAGGGTGGATACCCTCTCCGTCTATTGAGTAGCCCAGGAATTTGACGCTATTCTTAATTAAACAGCACTTTTCTCTTTTTACCTTGAGGCCAGATTCCCTAAACTTAGTTAATACTTCTTTGAGTCTGTTCCTTAATTGAGTTTCATCTCTGGCCGAGATTAGGACGTCTTCAAAATAGGGAACGACTCCTTGTATGCCATTTAGAAGGCGTTCCATCAGACTCTGGAAAACGCCAGGGACCACGCTTACTCCAAATTGGAGCCGGTGACATTTGAATGCGCCCTTGTGGGTGACTATAGTCTGTGCTTCTGTGTTTCTGGGTCCACTGGGAGTTGTTGATAGGCTTGTGCCAAGTCGAGTTTGGCGAAAACTTTGCCTTTTCCCAGGGAATGAAGCAAATGCTGGACTACTGGCACCGGGTATGCGCTTGGTTGTAATGCGTGGTTCAGGGTAGCCTTATAGTCACCACAGATTCTAATGGACCCGTCAGGTTTTATGGGTGTGACAATAGGCGTTTCCCACTTGGCATGGTCCACAGGTTCTAACACCCCTTGGGCTATTAATTTGTCCAGTTGTTCCTCTATTTTTGCCTTTAGTGCAAAAGGAACTCGCCTGGCTTTTATTCTTCGTGGGGCTATTTGGGGGTTTAGATTGAAAGAAATGGGATTTCCCCGATACTTGCCAAGGGAGCCGTCAAAAACGTCCTGGAATTCTCGGATGAGGTCATCTTCCCAGCCGGTTGTAGTCACTCGATCGACCCCGGTCATCCCAATGCCTAATGGCGCGAACCATTCGATGCCCAGGAGGCTTGGTCTGTCTTGGTCGACTATGGTCAGCGGAAGCACCTTGACGTGATGTTTGTAGGCGACTCGGAATTGTCCCATGCCTACCACAGGGATTTGGTTTCCCTGATAGTCCTTGAGGGTTAGGTGCTGCTTCTTCAATTCTTTGGGTTTGATACCTGGGACTAGCTGTTTTATTGTGTCCCACGATACCATGGAGAGGGAGGACCCCGAGTCCACTTCCATCTTGCAGTTTTTTCCTTCGATTTTCACGATGACTTTAATTTTCTTCCCTCTTTCCATCTGAGCGCTCTGTATAATGACAGTTTGGTGTGTATTGGCTCGCTTCTCTTGTTGCCACTTTCTCTCGGCTCGTTTAGGCTCAGCTCGTGTTGGGGAATTTCTGCGTCTCGTCGGGCTGTAGTATTTTTTGTTCCTGCAGACCTTCTCGATGTGCCCTCATTTCTTGCAATGCCGGCAGATGGCATCGAGAAACCTGCATTCGGCTCGGGGATGGTTTCCTCCGCAGCCAGCGCATTCCCGCCAATTTCTTCTTTTGCGCTCTTTTCTGTTTGTGAGCCCGACTCTTCGTAGTGGGTTGTGGTGGCAGGCTGCTTTCTGTCTTTGGTTGGTGTTTCTTCGCTGTGTGTGTTCATCTTTTTCATGGCTATGGCAGATTTTTTCGCGGCTTCAGCAGCTGTGGCTTCCGCGATGGCTTCGGTAACGGTGATGTTGGGCTTGTTGAGTAATTTACTCTGTGTGGTCGAGTCTCTCAGGCCCAACACCACGCGATCCCTCATTGCTTCGTCAATGTTCAAAAATTCACACTCACCCCCTAATTGTCTAAGGGCAGTGATGAAATCGGCGACGGTCTCTCCCTCTCTCTGGTCTCTGTGGTAAAATTCGTGTCGCTTTATTAAGTTTGACACCATCGGAGCATAGTATGCTTTGAGGAGTCTTTGCAATTCTGTCCATGTTAGTTGTTTAACGTCCCGGGGCTTCGCAAGGGCCTTTGCCATCTTGAAAACTGTTGGCTCGCAGTGCGCCAGGAATACAGGTCTCTTGCGTTGCTCTGAAATGTCTTCCATTTCATTGCTCTCCAAATACATTTGGAAGCGATCAGCATAGGAATCCCAATCCTCTTCGTTGGGATTGAAGGGTGCGGGCGGTGCGTTGTTTCCAGACATCTTGGTTGTAATCTGGACTTCTTATCACCGCGTGCAGGTTTTTCCGTTCAGGACGATCCCATCCTCGTCGCCAGTGTTTTGATCGGAAAACACACGAGGTAGACCGGGTTCCAACAACAAATACTTTATTCTTCAACTAGTTAGTAAATAGGAACACTTGGCTGAAGCTGAGGCCAGCCTTTTATACAGGCTGGCTTGCCTGCTTGCAGCCAATGGCGGTTGTTTAGATTTGCCGCCTTTTAGCAGCTCTTTGGATTGGTTCCTAGTGAACCAATCCAATGTTTATTTTATTTGACCAATCAGGTTTGTAGATTTGGAGTCACCCACTTTACATATAGAACAGAATCTGCCAGGAACAATATCCTAATGTGCTTCCAGCATGATCTGAAGAACAATTCCTTTATAATCCTAGTGGATGAACATTGCATGCTCATATGCACACACACACAAACTCACATTAAAAAAAACGAAACACATTCTGAAATGTGAAAATACTACATGTTAGCACAATGTTGGTTCTTTGATGTATCTATTTCCATTTTGTATAATTCCAGATGAAGGTGCAGACTGATACTCATGCAAGATGATTCACCATTCTTCCATCACATGGCATAACCAGAGTTTTGCCATTATGATTGATTGAATATGTGCCATTTAATCATTGTCAAACTCTTAGCAACCACATTAATTCTTTTCGCATGACAATCCTAACCTGGTCTTTCAGGTTGTCCAAGAGTCCACTCTCTTGCCATTGTAACTGAGTCTATCCACTTTATTGCTGGTTATCATCTTCTCTTTCCTTCCTCCTTTCCCAGCATTAGAGCCTTCTCTAGGGAGCTAGGCTTCCATTTAATTTATCTGAAACAGGATAATTTGAGCCTGATTATTTAAAATGCTGTTTTGAAAATAACAATGAGTTTGAAGTGGGATTTTGTATTCTTATGAGAAGAAATTCCTCATTCAGGTCACTTTCCCTCTACTAGGAACCACCTGGGTTCTGCCATGATTAGAGAAAGAAGTCCACATACAGCAGTACCGGCAAAAGAAAGATTTAACACCATGCAAAATGTTCTATTTGGAGGCTGAAACATGTCCAATTTATCAAACCACTTCCTGTTTACATTAAAAATAAAATCCCAAGGACCAAACTTGGAAAGGCCAAAATGGAACTGGAATTAAAATGGAAGTTTCACATGACAAAATAGAATAGAATAGAATATTTTTTTGGCCAAGTGTGATTGGACACACAAGGAATTTGTCTTGGTGTAAATACTCTCAGTATATATAAAAGATACATTCATTAAGAGTCAAGAATCATAATGTACAACACTTTATGATAGTCATAGGGTACAATCAGCAATCAAATCATACTTGGAAACAATATAAATTGTAAGGATACAAGTCCTACAATCACAAGTGGGAGGGGATGGGTGATAAGGAGTGATGAGAAGGTTAATAGTAATAGTAGTGCAGACTTTGTACTAGTTGAACAGTGTTGAGGGAATTATTTGTTTAGCAGAGTGATGGCTTTTGGGAAAAAACTGTTCTTGTGTCTAGTTGCTCTATAGTGTTGTTTTGAGGGAAGGAATTGAAACAGTTTATGTCTGGGATGTGAGGGGTCTGTAAATATTTTCATGGCCCTCTTTTTGACTCGTGCAGTAAGTACACAGGTCCTTGATTGAAGGCAGGTTGGTAGTAATTGTTTTTTCTGCAGTCCTAATTATCTTCTGAAGTCTGTGCCTGACCTGTTGGGTTGCAGAACCAAACCAGACAGTTATACAGGTGCAGATGATAAGACTCAATAATTCCTCTGTAGAACTGGATCAGCAGCTCCTTGGGCAGTTTGAGTTTTCTGAGTTGGCGCAGAAAGAACATTCTTTGTTATGCTTTTTTGATGATACAATTTATTACCTGTTATATTTGTAGGAAGGGAGAAATTTGCATGTTTTAGGTGTGGATCTCAGTGGTGAAATGAAACACCTAGTTAATGATCAGTCACAAAACACTGATTGGTTGGTCAGTTTTCTGTACATAGTTGTTGGCCAGAAATACCAAAACTAAATGGTAGGAGGTTTTCTGTATAAATTTATAGATTTTTAAACTTGACCATGTAAATAGTATGCTGACATCTGAATAGTTATGAAAATATTCAGAATGGTCTGGCTCAATTATCTTGAGAATGGTTGAGAGGGGAATGGTGGATCATGTTAAAGTGTCTCTCATCTTTTCCTAGAGCAGGACTGTCAAACTCAATTCGTCATGATGGTGTCACGTGACCTATTGGGGCTTTTTTTCTCCTTTGCTAAACTGGGCATGGCCAGTGTGTGACGCATCCAGCCCACGGGCCAGGAATTTGACAGCCCTGTCCTAGAGTAAAAAGAACAAGGTTTGGAGAGAAGGGGGGGGGCTTGATAAAGGTACAGGAGTTATTAATTTATATTAATAAATTAGGAAACCATGTTCCTAAATTACTGCATAAGCACAGGGCAGGATTTGCCTCAGCCATTTTGGGAGTCATGAATTTCTTAAAAATGAGATATGTTTACAGCCTATATATAATTAATGGAATGGAATCAGCTATTTTATGATGGAATTCGGTCAGTCAGAGGCATTTAATTTGGAGCATTTATAGAAATATATTCGTATGCTTCAGATTTTCAGATTCAGGTAATGCAGTCAGGAAATTAAATAGAAGGTTGAGGTCAGGGATGGGTAGATGAAAGCAGTAAGTATATTCTATTAGATTTTGACTAGGTATGGATAGCATACAGCAGGCTTCTTTAGAAATTAGGCAAATAATCTCAAAGCAGCCGAAACCTATTCAAAAAATGATCATGTCCTGCCCCTTTCTATCAAAAGCATTAAATAGCTCTTACTCAGTTCAGGAGTAGAAAGTTATTTTTGAATAAGAATGATTGAATTGGGTTTAAAGTATTGTTATCTCACAAAGCATGAATGATTAAAAGTATAGTCAATTTTTTTTTCTTTTTTTTTCTTTGTTTTTAGTAATAGTAGGATATGGATTGACAATATGAATTGTTATGCAATATAATTGTAATTGACTATAAAATGAATGCACAAAACTGATGAACCAACCGACACACCGGAAGTATATATGAGAGCAGATGTTTTTAATGTTTTGTATGTTATGCGTGTTTGTAGAAAATTAATAAAACTCTTTTCAAAAAAAAAAAAAAGAATGATTGAATTGGAGGTGCTTCTGATGCAATGTTGGAGAGGGAAAAGAGGATTACAAGTCGAGGATGGTTTAAGAAAAGATATAAAGAACTTCGTTTCCAGGAAAGAAGAAACTTTAAAGAAGATTTTGTGTCCCTATTTTGAGGGCATCTGAAATGCCTCCAGGAAGAGGGAGCATGACTTTGTGATAACAAGGAGAGATTAAAGTATACTAAAGACATTAAAAATCACAAAAAAGCACTTGTGGAAACACAAGATCTGGCACTAAACAGGGTGTGGAAAAAAAAGATTGAAACCCAAGACCACATGAGTAATAATGGATGCATTTAGAAGTTATGTATCTGGAGGGAGATGGACATGTGGGCTGATGCAAACAGGGAAGAAATAGTGATTATAAATGACAACTACATGAGTAACTTCATTGTATATATGAGCAAGGTGATAGGAATTTATATTAAGTTAGGTATGCAGTTGGGGGGAAAATATAGAATGGAACCAAAAGAAAAATCATTCAGACTAGATTAAGGGTGTCAAATGATTTCATTGAGGGCCACATCAGGGTTGTGTTTGACCTTGGAGGGCTGGGGGTGGGTTATCATACCCAGAAATCCACTGGCAAACATTGTTATGACTGGACATTTTCATGAGCTGCCTCCCACAAATGATCATACAGATCTGTGAATCATCAAGTCTCTTGCATTTAGTGAACACATTTCATATGGTGTTTATAGGCAAAAAAGATTCCTAGCATTCAGCTCAAAATCCATTTTTCTCCTTTATGTCTTGCTCAACTGTGGCTGTTTCTTACAGGAAGTTTGCTTTCTCCCTTCCTCCCACCTTAGCCAGATTTGCTGAGCCTTGGAATTGGGCTTTCAAGCACACAAGTACACACTTACATTCAACCATAAAACAGAAGTACGAAAGCTGGGGAAGAAAATGACAAAAAAAAGAAGTGTGAGGAGAGAGCAGACCAGAGGTGTCATTCAGCAGGTTCTGACCAGTTCTGAAGAACTAATAGTGGAAATTTTGAGTAGTTTGGAGAACTGGCAAATACCATCTCTGACTGGCCCTGCCTCCATCTATTCCCTGCCTCCCGAATCCCAGCTAGGTCTTCTTTTGTTGCACTGCACAAATGAACGGAGCTGGAAAACAGGTTAGCGGGGTGGAGAGGGAATGGAGATTTTATAGTATCCTTTCCCTGCCACGCCCATCAAGCCATGCCTACAGAACCAATAGTAAAGATTTTTGAATCCCACCACTGAGGCAGACTGAGTTGAACCGAAATTATTGACATTGTCTTCTTCTGTCCAAAGACCAAGCTTCCCCATCAAGACAAACCAAACCAAACTAAACAAACTCATACACATACTTATACACACTTCCAGACTATTATTCTACCAACCCATGTATCATTTGACAAAACTGCCAGCAGGCACTGGGGAAGGGGTGAGTGGGTGGGGGCAGATGCCTCTGCAAAAACCTAGTGTCCAATGTCTCTGGCAGCCCATGCCCAAATACCAGGCAATTGAAGGGAAAGGAGCATGTCCATGGCAGCTTCAAATGCCAGTAGAAATTGGGCACATCCCACTCCCTATTCATGTCTCAGTACCTCATCAAGCAAGCATAGTAGCTCAAGCCCATGATCAAAGTTTTATCAGGAGAAGAGGAGGGAAAACACAGCTTTAATACTTGAACAGTTAAAAAGGAATTTAAGGGGCCTGCTGTGTGAGATAGACTAAATTGTCATGAGGATTTGTCCTTCAAAATCAGTTGTTGGGAGGTGGGGGTGGAGCGGGCTGAGTCCTTAATATGAGAAGAGCTTCAGGAGTCAAGAAAAAGAGTCATATTGATTGGTTATGCATCTGGTCTAGTGAAATTTACTAGCTACAGCTTTTTCAGACATCAGGTGGCCATATACATCTACCTGCCATTTTGCTGTTAGTGACGAGGAACTAGTCCCAATTAGAAGGGTAAACAAGAAAAGGAGAAGGGAACAGTTCTAAACTAGCACCACAAATATAAAGAGCTAAGTGTTCAAAACACAATACTTGGATGGGCAAATCTACCTGTTTTACTGCCTCTTTCATTCAAATTCATTATGTTAATCTAGTCCAAACTAAATATATTTATTTGTTCATATTTCGTATTTCTAAACCACCCTTCTCAAAGAGGGGCTCTGGGTGATTTACAATATAATATAACTGATAAATAAAATAATATATAAAATTAGCATTATAAATTCATCGTTAAATTAGGGTTAAAAATTTCAAAATTGTAGAATGACAATTAAATATAAAAAGGGGACGGTAATTCTAAAATGGCCATTTAGCGTTGGATTATTACAGGTGTGGGACCTTTCAAGGGACCAGACAGCCCCATGGTTGTGAGATCCATTATGCCACCCCTGCAAGACTGCAGAGCCAAATTTTGCTGCCTTCGCAAGATTGAGGTCTTTCCACACCTCTTAGGCAAGATGTTCCACAAAACAGGGGCAGTGGCAGAGGAGACTCTCTTCTTAGACCCTGCCAGTAGGAATTCTTTGACTGAGGGGTCTGTAGCATATTTTTCCTGCTTGATTGGGTGAGATGAAATTCTACCCCACAACTTCTCTGAAAGTAAGCGTAACAAGGCCAAGCCAGATCAATTGAAAATGGATCCCAGAGAAATCTCTGAAATCTGAGTCATGACTAATCTTTATAAACTTTATAAACAACCATTGGTTATAGAAAAAGGAACAAAATAAGTTTACTTGAGGACAAATGAGATACCGTTTCTGCTTCCTTCCACAATTGGCTATAAGTATTCTTCTTTTCCATGCTTAAGTGGAATTCACTATGTATCTTGAATCACCTTCTTGGAATTGGATATGAAAACTACACAGCTCTATTGAATTCACCTTGAATGAATTGAATACAGAATACAGAGCACAGAGAAGACTTCAGAGAAGAGCAACTCCAGGGACTGGAGGCTAAAATACATGAAGAACAGTTGCAGGAACTGGGCATGGCTAGTCTAGTGGAGATAAGGACCCCGGGGAGACATGATAGCAGTCTTTCAATATTTGAGGGGCTGCCACAGAGAGGAAAGGGTCAAGCTATTTTCCTAGGCACTTGAAGGCCAGGCAAGGAATCATGGATGGAAACAAATCAAGGAGAGATTCACACTAGAAATAAGGATTAGTTTTCTGACAGTGAGAACAACCAACCAATGGAACAGCTTGCCTTCAGTAGCTGTGGGAACTTCATCACTAGAAGCTTTCAAGAAGAGACTGGACTGCCATCTTTCAGAAATAGTATAGTGTCTCCTGCTTGAGCAGGGGATTGGACTAGATGACCTACAAGGTCCCTTCCAATGTTGTTATTGTATTATATTCTTGACTTCAGGTATTGAAAGTAGCATCATTATGGACATTTGTTAGAATTTAAATTGGAGGAGGAACAAGTTAAAGAAATGATGATTGCTTGGGGGAAAAATTTTGGATATGGGATTGATTTAGAAAGATGGCAAAAATTGTGGTCTCAAAATTACAAAATGATGATGTCAACTGCATATAAAGAAGATTTGTATAAGATGTTTTACAGGTGGCATCTACCCCCGACGAGACTTGCGAGAGTGTTTAAGAATAAATTGGATAAATGCTGGAAATGTCATCAGATACCTGGCTCATATTACCATATGTGATGGACATGCTCGGACACAAAAAATATTGGACTAAAATCCGCACATGGTTGGAAAAAATAATAAAACAACATATAGACTTTAAACCAGAGATCTTTTTATTGGGAATTATACCAGAAATATACAACAAAGAGCTGAAATATTTGATTGTAAATGTTTTAACAGCGGATAGAATTATATTTGCTAAGAATTGGAAAAATGATAAAATACCTATGCAGGAGGAAGTTATTAAGAAAATTATGGACTGTGCTGAAATGACTAAAAGGACATTTGAAATTAGAGAATAAGAAGACAAACAATTTTATATGATATGGGGTTTGTTTTATCAATGGTTGGATAAAAAGATATGATAATGTAACAATAGATAATCTTGTTATAGAAGTTTAATTGATATAAAATATAATTTAGACATATGTACACATTGGATGAAAGTACAATATAAATTTTAAAATAAAATTTGGGATATCTTGTATAAAATGATGGAATAAATAGTTTAGTCATGGATGATTAATAACTGATAAATATATAAGTATATGTTAGTTTGACAAGAACTACCTTAGGGTGGATGCAGAGAAGCTGTGAAAATATAGACATATTGATATCCTGGCAAGAGAAAGTGTATCATTCAGGAGAGAATTCAGCACTGCTGTTTGAATTTGATAGCCAGATTCTGAAGATGAAACTCAAATACTTTGGCTACCTAATGAGAAGGAAGGACTCACTGGAGAAGAGCCTAATGCTGGGAAAGATTGAGGGCAATAGAAGAAGGGGACGATAGCGAATGAGGTGGCTAGATGGAGTCACTGAAGCAGTAGACATGAGCTTAAAAGGACTCTGGAAGATGGTAGAGGACAGGAAGGCCTGGAGGAACGTTGTCATGTCGTGATGGGTGGGACATGATTTTACAATTAAAAACAACTAGCTGTTTGAATAATGAAGCAATTGATGCGTATTTTTATTATTAAACACCTGCATGTCTGCATGTCTGTATAGATATAGGTCAATTTTCATGCAGAAAGTGGGGTGAAGGAAAGCAGAGGGACTGATAGTTTTAATGGTGAACCCACCAAGTTGAAGACAATTTTTTTTTTTTCCAGAGAAGCACAGGCCCAGCCTACCACGTACTGATTCTGCCTCGTGATTTGGAAGGAAACTTGGAAGTACACTAAAGAAGACAGAAACATTTGCATCTATCAGATAAAACTTTGTTTGATTGTCATAATCACGTATGTGTGTTTTTAATAAACAAAGATTTAATCAGATAAACATTTTTGTATTATGTATATATATTCAATTATCTTGCTGAT
Organism: Laticauda colubrina; assembly: GCA_015471245.1. Taxonomy (NCBI): domain Eukaryota; kingdom Metazoa; phylum Chordata; class Lepidosauria; order Squamata; family Elapidae; genus Laticauda; species Laticauda colubrina. The sequence goes on along the minus strand of BLBF01000004.1, from coordinate 10,634,908 downwards.
GGAATATGAAAGTAAATCTTATTTTGATTACAATATTTACAAATAAATTTATCCAAGATCCTAAAATTACCAGTGTTAACATATTGGATTTTGAAAATTCTATGAAAAACTGTAATAAACGCTATTGGGAAATTTCATTCCTACGGCAAAGAATCTGGAAGAAATGGTTTTTGTTTTCAGCAAACTAAGTGATGTTGTTAATATACAGTATTTTTAGTCCACCTTTTTTATTGTAGTTGAACCGTCAGAATAAAAAATTATTGCTAATGATGTCATAAATGCAAATCCAATCCTTTGTTTCACATTTCAGAACACCCAAAACTGTTAGAGTTCTGTGTTCCATTTCTACAATACTCAACATTATATTGCATTTCTACCACTTGCGTCTGGCTTTGAGCCTGATGGGAGCTACCTTTGGGTCTAGGCTGAATGATATTGGGGTCCCCTTGTACTTGCCTAGGGTCCCATCGAATACATCCCAGAACTCTTCCAGCAGGCTCTCTTCCCAGTTGGCTGCAACAATGCTGTTGATCCTGGTCACTCTGATTCCCAGAAGCATGAACCATTTGATTCCCAGCAGGCTAGGGTGATCATGGTCGACGATTGTCAGAGGCAGCACTTCAGTGTGGTTTTTAAATTCTACTAGGAAATGTCCAAGGCCCACTACCGGGATTTGGTTTCCCTGGTAGTCTTTTAATATCAATTTTTGCTGTTCCAATTCTCTTTGCTTGATGTCTGGTATCAGGTTTCTGATAGTATTCCAAGATACCATTGACAGGTATGATTCGGAGTCTACTTCCATCTCACAGGGCGTTCCTTCGATTTTCACATTTATCCGGACCTTTTTTGCGTTTGCTGCCCTGGCATTTTCAATGGTTATTGTTTGGTGTGTTTCTTCTCTGTCATTCGTTTGCCGGTTTCTGCTCTCTCGGTTCCATGTGCTTCTGGCTTGTCTCTCTTCATTTCTGGGGTGGTGGTGGTGGTGTGCCGCCATGTCTTTTGGGACTATAGCACTTTTTGTTCCGGCAGACCCTTGCAATGTGCCCCCGTTTTTCACAAAATCTGCAAATGGCATCTAACAACCTGCATTCTGAATGTGGGTGATTTCCTCTGCATCCAGCACACTGGAATTCTCACCTGCTTCTTCCTTTCCCCTCCCATTTTCTTTCCGACTAAAGCGTATGTATGTCTTCATTGTTGTCATCAGTGTCGCTTGGGGAGTCGAGATCTTCATGGTGGGCGGACGCTGTGGGTTGTTTCTTGCTTCCTTCCACCCTCTTTTCTCTGGGTTGATTCGGCGGATCTGGAATGGAGTTCATCTGGTGCATAGTGTATGTGGATTTCTCGGTTGCTTCAGCGGCGGTGGCTTCTGTGATGGCCTCTGTGATATTCGGTCTGTTTAGCAGCTTGCTTTGGAGTGTAGCATCCTTCAATCCGAGGACCACGCGGTCTCTCATAGCCTCGTCCATGTTCTGGAACTCGCAAGCTCCTCCGATGTGTCTTAGGGCTGCTACAAAATCCCCAATGCTCTCGTCTTCCCGTTGGTCTCGTTTATAAAATTCATGCCTTTTGATCAGGTTGGAGACCACAGGCACATAATGGGCTTGTAGCATTCTGTTCAGTTCAGGCCATGCCATCTGCTTAATGTATCTCGGTTTAGCTAGCGCCTTGGCCATTTTGAAAATAGCTGGCCCACAGTGCGTGAGGAATACAGCTTTCTTCCTCTGGTTAGTTATCTCCTGTAACTCGTTGCTTTCTAAGAACATCAGAAAGCGGTCAATGTATGACTCCCAATCTTCTTCGGCTAGGTTGAACGGTGCAGGCGGCGCATTGTTACTGGCTATCTCGGTTGCTCAGTTCTGGTTGCCGTGTGCTTTGATCTTGCTCTTCTAGGATGATCCCATCCTCATCGCCAGTGTTCCATTTGGAAATAAGGTGCGTGAAACCAGGTTTCAACAAAGAGCTCTTTATTAAAACAGTAGAATGACTTGTAACTGAACATTTACCCAAGCTGCAGCAGCCCTTCTTATAGCGGCTTGCTCGCGGCTTATGGCCAATGACAGTTGTTCAAGTGTTCCCACTGTCAGGCTGGCCAATCAGAATGGCGCTTAACTGACCAATCCGAGAACGGCCTATTCGACCAATCAGTTTAAGATATTTGGAGTCTACCAAGTTCTATACACAACAGAAACAGCAACTAATAGAGGATGATAACAACCTGGCTAATGGTTAGGAGTAATGGGTGTGTAATTAAATAGTCTCCAGCTCACCTTACTGCCATTTGGAAGACTTATTTTTACCCGATAGCAGTAATGGACAAGTTTTTCAGTCTCAAAGTTGCATCTGGTGTTATGTATGAGTAGAGGGAGACCCTCTCCAAAAGATGTTTGAGATGATGTATGTATTTTCCACTGAAAAGCAAGCTGGGGAACACACACACTTGGGCAGGACAAACATATGACTTAACTGGATTTAAATTAGCTTAATATAGTTCAAGTGATGTCTCCACCCTGTTAATACAAGTTTTGTACTCCTGCTGTACAGAGATTCACCTCCATTGATATTTGTGTAAATCATTTGCACAAACCACACATATTCCCTTAGAATGCTTCCCTTCCAGATCTGTGCAGATTGGTTTCTCTGCTGGCATCCCGTTGTCCTATTAAGCACCAGAAAAATTGGAGAATTCTGCATTCCATAAGTGGAGTAGTGACAACTTGCCCAGGATGCTTTGTGACATTGTGATGCTTTGGTAACAAGCCATTCCTCACACATTCTCCAACTATGCCATCTAAAGCCCATGTCACACTGAACCAACGGATGCAAAGAGGATGTAAAACGGACAAAAAACCTTGCCATCCGTTCGAAAACGCGATGTACTCACTGCCTCCGTTTGGCTTCCTCTCTATCTGTCCAGCATCCGTTTATGGACGTTTCATCCACTCAGAAAGTTTTGGGCTGCTTAAAACTTTTGCGCGGAAAATGTATCCAGTTCGTCCATTCTGCATCCGCAACGCATCCGTTATATCCGCTAGGCATCCGTTACGCATCCACGTAACTCCATCCGCCCAGACACAGGGAGGAAGCGGAACGGATGCAGAATGGATGCAGAACGGATGCCTAGCAGATGCAGCATGGAAACAAAGCGTTTAAAACGGAAAAAATGTTCGCAGAGGGGACCTATCTCGGATATTAAGGATGTCTAGAGGATGCCGAGAGGATGCCTAGAGGATGCCTAGTGGAAAACCTATACTGCCTATAAAAAGGGGGAGCAACTCACCTGCATCGCACTTTCAGAACAGCAGCCCAGCGGTGCAGACCTCTGCAGCCTTCATCTGCCTCTTGCTCTTCCACAGCATCCAGTCATGTCCACCGTGGATTGTAACAAAGTCCTTTTGGCAGCCACCATCGTTCTGCAACAGTGCGAAGCCATCTGCAGGCTCTGTGAACTCTACTGCGAGAAGAAAAGGAGCCACCCAAAAAGAGTCTGGATCCGAAGATGGTTCGCCAGAAGAGCAGAGGACGGACTGTACAACAAGCTGATGGTGGAGCTCAGGAACGAAGACACACGGGCGTTCCAGAACTTCATGAGGATGCCAATAGCCATGTTTGATGAAGTTGTGCAGCGGCTGACA
>BLBF01000004.1:10600588-10616273 GCA_015471245.1 Laticauda colubrina | reverse complement strand
AGTTGCCAAGTTTGGAGACTCCTACTGGTAAAGTGTCTCTCACCTTTTTAGAGTAAAATGAGCAAGAGTTTTTGGGTTAAAGGTAAAGGTGCTGTGGATTAATATGGATACAGCTTTAGGAAAGTAACTAGATTACTATATAAGGATAAGGCAGGATTACCTTAGCCATTTTGGGAAATCATGAATTTCTAAAAAGTGAGAGATGTTTACAGGCAATACATATGTTTACAGGCAATACATGTTTACAGGCAATACAGGCAATGGAACGGAACCAACTATATTATGATGGAATTCTGCAAATCAAAGGCATTTAATTTTGAGCATTTAGTGGAGATATTATGTATTTGTATTTTGCAGATTTTTCAGATTCATGTAATGGATTTAGGAAATTAAATAGACAGGCAGGACAGAGATAGGTAAATGAGAGAACTAAGTGCATCAGATTATGACTAAATATAGACTGGGGATAGTCAAACAATATAGAAGCAGCCAATACCTATTGAAAACTAATTTTATCCTGTCCCTTTCTATCAATGTTCTAAATAGCTCATTCTCAGTTCATGTCTGGAAAATTATGTTTTGCATCAGAAAGTATGAGTTGGATATGGGAGGTACTTCTGATATAATGTTGGGCAGGGAAAAGAGGATTATAAGACAAAGATGGCTTAAGAAAAGATAAAAAGAACTTGGTTTCTAAGGAAGATTGTGTGTCTCCATTTTGAGGGCATCTGAGATGTCTTCAGGAAGAGAGAACATGATTTTGTGATAACAAGGAGAGATTAAAGTACATTAAAGAAGATAACAATGATAAAAGGGCACTTGTGGAAACACTTGAGATCTGGCACCAACTAGAGCGTGAAGGAAAGGAATGAAACTCAAGTCCTCATGAGTAACAATGGTTGCATTTAGAAGTCATGTACCTGGAGGCAGATGGATATGTTGGCTGATGCAAACAGGAAAGAGATAGTGATTATGAATGAAAACTACATTAGTAACTTCACTGTATATATGAGCAAGGTGCTAGGAATTGATATTAAATGTGGTACGAAGTTGGGGAGAAATGTAGAATGGAACCAAGAGAAAAAAAACATTCAATCTGTGGTCAAGATTCTCTGGTATCTTTAAAACTGGTATCTTTAAAATGTGTTGAAATTCCAGTGCTATGTATTCTTAAATAATATGGTTTCAGGCTGGCTAATAATCGAGAAGAAAACAATGTACAAACCTGGAGTGGCCATAAGACTATGAAAACGTCCAGTGGTGGAATTCAAATTTTTTTACGACTGGTTCTGTGCCTGTGGCGTGGCATTGCTTGGTGGGCGTGGCAGGGGAAGGTTACTGTAAAATCTCCATTCCCTCCCCAACCCACTAACCTGCTTTCCAGCTCTGTTCTCCTGTGCAGGGCAACAAAAGAAGACCCAGCTGGGACACGGGAGGCAGGGAATAAATGGAGGCAGGGCCAGTCAGAGGTGGTATTTGCCAGTTCTCCGAACTACTCAAAATTTCCACTACCGGTTCTCCAGAACTGGTCAGAACCTGTTGAAGACCATCTCTGGAAACATCTTTGGACAATGCTGGCTCTTCAACTGCAAATCAGAAAGGAACACCACCCTCAGTCGGACATGTCTAGCAATAGAAACATTTACCTTGTTTTTTTACAGCTGCAACTGAGCTGTAAATTCACAGAACTCTTCAATCAGACATTCAGGTCTTTCTATTTGACATTCTTTTAACTTCCCTTACTCAAATGGTTCCAGTCTGATTTCCTTGATCACATGATTTCTCAGGTCTGCATTTGGTTGCTGTTACCCCTTATATTAACGTAGGTATAGTTGGCCCAGCCAGACAAGATTCTGCTGAGATGCCCTATTCCCACAAATGAGCTTCCGTTTGTTGTTTGCTCTCTTGTCCTTGATGGGTAAGGATTTTCTGCTATCACTTAAATCTCTGTTCTTTCATTTTATAGAATCTTTCTTTTTTTTTGCTAGATTTTAACATCAGCACTTTAACCTCAACCTCAAGTGGTCAATCAAAGGTCGCTCATTTTAGAACCAACTGGGAGATTCATATAAATCATAACAATACAAGAGCACACAACAGATACAAACTCAAGGTTAACCGCACCCAACTTGATTGCAAGAAATACGATTTCAGCAACAGAGTGGTCAATGTCTGGAATACTTGACCAGATTCTGTGGTTTCTTCCACAAACCCCCAAAACTTTAACCTTAAACTGTCTACTATTGACCTCACCCCTTCCAAAGAGGCCTGTAGGGGGCATGTATAAGCGCACCAATCGTGCCTACCATCCCTGTCCTATTGTTTATTGTTTTTATTTTTCTTATAAGTATCCATCTCATGTATTCAAAACTATGTTTATTCTTATACCTGTATCTTGTAAGTGATTGACAAAGCAAATCAATCAATCAATCAATAAATATTTGCATATGACACAGATGTATATGTGCCAGAATTCACACTCCAAATAAAAGAAGGCAAAAACAAATTTTTAAAAGAATGAACTTCAGATAGTCCTCAACATATGACTCTAATGGAGCTTGACCATTATGGTCACATATTGCAATAGCCATTAAGTGAAGCATCTTATTTAATGACCCCCATCCTTCCTTTCTCCAATGCAATTGTAAAACGAATGTGTGGATTCTTAAGTGAAGCATGGGGTGCTTCTGGTCGGGAAGGCCCTTGGAGGCATAGTGCAGGCTCAGGCCCACCTGGCCTGGGCCTCCCAAGGATTTGCTCCTGTTCCTTGGAATTTCCCAGGCCTCGGCCTGCTCCAAGCCACCTCTACAGCCAAGCAAGGGAGCTGAAAGCTGGTGAGCAGAAGCAACCAAAGCAGTTGTAGCTGGTAGGCCAAGGCTTGCTTCCCATCCAGCCACTAAGAGACTTGCAGGATTTGGCCTACTTGTCACCTACTTTAAGGCCCAGCAGCACTCACCTTACCTTTTTGTCTTTTGCAGAGGAGCCTTGCCAATGTGATGCAATGTGAAGCTCAGCTTTCTTGCAAAGGCTGCTGGACTCATGGCGACCTCCTGCTATTCTGCAAGCAAGCAGTATTTCTCAGGAGACTGTAGGGAGTTCTGTGTTTTAAGGAGGCTCCATGAACCCCACAAACAATCAGAGCCTCCCTTTGTACAGACAGTCCTAGACATAAGGCAGGAATGGGATTTGCTCATTACGGTCTATGTTGTGAATCTTATATGGTTTTACGACCATTTTTGTGTTGTTCTGTAAATGTCTCAAATGTGATTGGCCAGAAAGGCCTGCATGGGATTGGTTCACTAAGAAACAATCCAGGAGAACCGCCGAAAGGCGGCAAAATCAAGTAACTGCCATTGGCTACAAGCCGGCAGGCAAGCCGTATATAAAGGCTGCTGCGGCTTGAGCCAAACCATTCTGTTGCTGTAAATAATTGAAATAAATACATTTGCTGTTGGAACCCGGTCTACCTCGCGTTTTTCCAAATGGAACACTGGCGACGAGGATGGGATCATCCTAAAACGTGAGACTGTGCACGTGGTGAATTGAAATCCAGGCGAGAAGCGATGGCTGGAAATAATGCACTGCCCGCACCCTTAAATCCCAATGAAGAGGATTGGGAATCCTACGTAGACCGTTTTCAAATGTATTTAGAAAGCAACGAGATGGAGGAGATCTCAGACCAGCGTAAGAGGGCTGTCTTCCTAATGCATTGTGGACCAACTGTGTTCAAGATGGCCAAAGCATTGGCGAAGCCCAGAGATGTAAAACAAATGACCTGGCCTGAACTCCAGCGGATGCTAAAGGCCCACTACGCACCAGTAGTGTCAAATCTCATCAAATGGCACGAGTTCTACCAAAGGGACCAAAGAGAAGGCAAGACCATCGCTGACTTTGTGGCAGCCCTCTGACAACTGGGGGGAGCGTGCGAGTTCCTGAACTTAGATGAAGCCATGTGAGATCGAGTGGTCCTAGGCCTAAAAGACTCTAATTTACAAAGTAAATTGCTAAATAAACCCAATATAACAGTGGCTAAAGCAATCGCAGAAGCCACAGCCGCAGAAGCCACGAAAAAGTCAGCGGCAACTATGAAGCAAATGAATGCGAATAACAATGAAACGATCCTAGCCAGAGGAAAGAAGCAAATTCCTGCCACCACACATCACGAAGATTTTGACGAATCATCAGAATCAGAAGATGATGATGATGATGTCCACCGCCTAAATGCCAACTAAAAAAGGCGTGAAAAAAGAAACTGGCGGGAATGTGCCAGCTGCGGAGGAAACCACCCTCGAGCTGATTGCAGATTCCTTAATGCCATCTGCTGAGCTTGCACGAAAAGGGGACACATCGAAAAAGTCTGTCGGAATCGCAAAAATAACAGCCCTAACAGACGCAGTAACTCTCCACCACAAACTAAATCGAAGCAAGCCGAGAGAAAGTAGGAGTGCAACAAACAAGCCAGTAACCAAGAAAAGACCCATCAAACTGTCACTATCGGAAGCGCTCAGACGGAAAGCGGAAAAAAAGTCAAAATCATCGTAAAAATTGAAGGAAGCCCCTGTGAGATGGAAGTCGATTCAGGATCTTTCCTGTCAGTGGTGTCTTGGGACACAATCAGACGACTGGTCCCAAATATCAAATGAAAAGAACTCCAGAAACAAAAGTTAATTCTAAAGGACTACCAAGGGAATCGAATCCCTGTGGTAGGTCTAGGACATTTCTGAGTCACCTACAAGCAGCACGTTGCAGTCCTGCCTCAAAAAATAGTCAACTGAGACCGACCCAGCCTCCTGGGCATCGAATGGTTCGCACCATTGGGCATTGGAATGACCGGAGTGAGCCGAGTAGCTGCAACCGACTGGGAAGAAAGCCTGATACACGAGTTCCAGGACATTTTCGATGGCACCCTAGGCAGGTATCGGGGGACCCCAATTTCCTTTAGTTTAGACCCCCAGGTGGCCTCAAGAAGATTAAAGGCCAGACGAGTTCCCTTTGCATTAAAAGCAACAAAGCGCATACCCTGTGCCAGTCGTACAACATTTATTACACTCACTCGGGGGAGGAAAATTTTTTGCCAAACTTGATTTAGCACAAGCATACCAATAGCTTCCAGTAGACCCATTAACGGCTGAGGCACAGACAATAGTAACTCACAGAGGGGCATTCAAGTGTAACAGACTTCAATTTGGAGTAAGCGTTGCTCCAGGCGTTTTCCAAAGCCTCATGGAACGCCTATTAAATGTAATAAAAGGGGTCGTACCATATTTTGACGACGTCCTAATTTTGGCTAAAGATACGACCCAACTAGAAAAAAGACTAAGAGAAGTGCTAACAATATTTAGAGAATCCGGCCTGAAAGTTAAAAAGGAAAAATGCTGCTTAATGACTGATCGTGTCGAATTTCTGGGCTACTTAATTGATGGAGAGGGTATACACCCTACAGAAAAAAAGGTCAAGGCTATTAGAGACGCACCATAACCAAAAAACAAAATGGAATTGCAGGCATTTTGGGGTCTAATAAACTTCTATAACATATTCCTCCCCCACAAAGCAACGATAGCAGAACCGTAACACCGTTTGCTGGATAAGAAAACTAATTGGACTTGGGGTCATAGAGAACAAAAGGCATTCCAGAGAATAAAAAATTTATTAACCTCAGACACCGTTCTTATCCAGTTTAGTAACACACTTCCATTGATGGTCACCTGTGACGCCTCACTGTTTGGAGTCGGTGCCATCCTGAGCCACCAAATGCCAGATGGGAGAGAGGCACCCATCGCCTATTACTCAAAGACTCTTTCTAAAGCAGAACGTAACTATAGTCAACTAGACAGAGAAGCCCTGGCAATTGTCGCCGGAGTGAAACATTTTTACGAGTACCTCTATGGAAGAACATTTTCCATTGTAACTGACCATAAACCATAACTAGGAATTCTGGCAGGAAACAAACCTACACCGAACATTTTGTCCCCACGAATGACTAGATGGTCAGAATTCCTAGCAGCATACTCTTACACATTGAGACATCAACCCGGGAAACAAATCTCCCATGCAGACGCATTAAGTGAAACACTGCTGCCAACGACAGAGGAAGACCCGGCGCCAACAATGACCACCGTGCAAATAGAAACATGCCCCGAACTGCCAATATCTGCAAACGATGTCACCAGAGCCACCACCAAGGACCCAGTGACTGCTCGCATTTTAAATTGGGTAGGTAAAGGCTGGCCGAAAAACCAAAAAACTGAAAACTTTAAACCTTTCCAGACCAGACAGACTGAACTTTCAATTCAAAAAGGCTGTTTATTGTGGGGTGATCGGGTGGTAATTCCTGCTAGATTACAAACTAGAGTGTTGGGCATGCTTCATGAGGGCCACCCTGGTATTGTAAAAATGAAAAGCCTAGCTAGGAGCTAGGTCTGGTGCCCTGGTTTAGATAAAGATATTTAACACTGGGTTGCTACTTGCACTAAATGCCAGAAAACCAGACCTTCCCCACCACAAGCACCCATAAGAACCCACGAGGCCCCTGGTCTCGGATCCATATTGACTTCATGGGTCCTACTAGGGGGCATACCTTTTTGATTGTCGTAGATGCATACTCAAATTGGTTGGAAGTTGTAGTAATGTCATCTACGACAACCGATGCGGTTATTAAACAACTCAATAAACTATTCGCAACCCATGGATTGCCAGACGTCCTAGTGTCCGACAACGGGCTTCAACTAACCGCTATACAATTTGAGCAGTACCTAGCCTCCCTAGGCATACGCCATGCACTAACTGCGCAGGCCCACCCGGCAGCAAATGGTAGGGCTGAGAGAATGGTCAGATTTACTGAAGAGGGTTTAGAAAAAATGGACCTCGGGGATGTCCAGGATAAAATTAACCATCTACTCACCCTCCAACCTATCACCCCCAACACTGTAACTAACGAGAGCCCAACAGAATTGATAATGGGGAGAAAACTTAGGTCACATTTAGATAGGTTACATCCAAATTACACTTTGGAAAGACCCCCCCGATTCCTCCAGCCGTTTTTGCACGTTTGAAATCGGTGACCTAGTCTACGGAAAAAATTTCACCGGGGATCCTCTATGGCTTCCAGACACAATCACACAAATAACAGGCCCCTGGTCCTACCGCCTAACCATAGATGATGGCAGGGAATGGAAGCGGCACATAGACCAGCTTCGTTCCCGAAATATTGAACAAAATACAAATACACAACCCCAAATAATAAAAATCGATCAAAACAAAACCAAAGAGGGGGGGAAATACAAGAAAAAAATAGTAAAGAACTTTTTAAAATAAATCCAGAACATCTAACCAATCAAAAAGAGCAAAAAGATCACTTACAGTTAGATGAGACTTGGGGGAATAATCCAGACGAAGAGAAACCTGTCCTGGAAGGGGCCAGCTAAGCCAGCTCGACCTGCCCGAGAAAGCCAGGAGGGAGCGGCAAAACCAACAGCCTGAGCAACTCAAGCGGTAGCAAAATGGCTGACTCACCCTTCCAGGCGGTTCCATGGAGAAGAGCTGGAGAGACAGCAACCCCATCCGAACCGGTTGAAGTCTCCAGCGAAAATGAACTGCGCAAGTCCAGTAGAGTCAGAAGAAGCCCCACCTCCCTGAGCAACTACGTCACCCATGTAGGACTAAACTAAGTGGGGAGGGGTGTTCTGTATAAAATGGTATGCTCCAAATGTCTCAAATGTGATTGGCCAGAAAGGCCTGCATGGGATTGGTTCACTAAGAACCAATCCAGGAGAACCGCCGAAAGGCGGCAAAATCAAGTAACTGCCATTGGCTACAAGCCGGCAGGCAAACCGTATATAAAGGCTGCCGTGGCTTGAGTCAAACCGTTCCATTGTTGTAAATAATTGAAATAAATACATTTGCTGTTGGAACCCGGTCTACCTTGCGTTTTTCCAAACGGAACAGTGGTCATGAAGCGAATGTGGTGGTTGTTAAATTAATCCATTTTCATCAATAGTTTTATTGGAAATCAGAACTAACTTCTGGTTTTGTGCAGAAATTGTAAACTTGGCCACGTGACTGTAAAGGACTGTAAATACAGCTATGTTGCTGAGTACCAAAGTGTGGTCAAAGGACAACTGGTGGGGGAGGAAACATGACTGTTAGAACTGGATCAGAACTCCCTTTTTTCAGGTAGGTCATGACTTTGAACTGTCACAAACAGTCCTAAGTGGAATACTACTTGTAATGTTAATTCAAATTCAAACATTTAGAATCTACTCTAAGCAGTGTCCTGCTGGATCGAATTCTCAAGCCTGTAATTCTGCGATTTGTTTGTCAAGGTGGCCAGCCAGCTGCACAAGAAAACCAACCAGTTTCTCAGCAAATGGCATTCAAAGGCAGTTTAATTGCCATCAAGGCTTATAGTCTTTGATTCCCATGGAGTGGGGTGAATTCATTAGAAACTAAGTAGCTGTCAACTGAACTCCTTCCAGACAGCCTAGAAAGTCCCTCTGGTCCAACTCAAAGAATCATCTCAGAGAATACTGCAAAAATATTCTGAAGCTAAAACAATTTATGTTCCTCACAGCTCCAGATGAGGTTGTAAATTCACAGAATTCTTCAATCTAGACATTCTTTTATCCTCCCTTGCTCAAATGTTTCCATTCTGATTCATGCTCATGTTATTTCCTGTTCTTACATCTGCATTTTGTTGCAATTACATCTTATATTAATATGGACACAGTTGGCCCAGTCAGAGAAGATTCTATTGCCACAAATGAGCTTCCTTTTGGTTTTTGCTCTCTTATCCTTATCAGGTAAGAGATTTACAGCCATTACTAAAATCATTGTTCTTTCAATTTGTAGAATCTGTGAGTCTTTTCCTTGCCACATTTTAACATTTAAAATAAATGACGGCCATGTCCCAAGTGATGTTAAAAAGGAGCATAATAGAAAAATATTAGCTGAGATATTGATGACTTTGTTATCTTCAGTTTCTGGAAAATAGTTGAAGATCTGAAAGGACTTCAAAAGAAAACTGTGATAACATCACGAGTGTAATCTCACTGATGGTGCTACTCATTTGCATTATGAAGACCAATAACTTAAACAAGGTCCTTACCTCTTTTTTCTACGTTGTTCACTTAATTCTTTAACTAACTTGTTAAGGTGCGTTGTGACTTTACAAATGTCTGGGATAAAAGCACTGTAACATTCTGATACACAGGCACACATACACACGCATGCACGCACACACACACACACATTTACCACAATGTCAGAAAAAACAATGAGGCTAGTATTGCTTAATTCACAACTTTAGTAAACAGATCTCATTTTCAAAGCTTAACTTCCCTTACACAAACGGTTCCAGTCTGATTTCCTTGATCACATGATTTCCTGTTCTCAGGTCTGCATTTGGTTGCTGTTACCCCTTATATTAACGTAGGTATAGTTGGCCCAGCCAGACAAGATTCTGCTGAGATGCCCTATTGCCACAAATGAGCTTCCGTTTGTTGTTTGCTCTCTTGTCCTTGACGGGTAAGGATTTTCTGCTATCACTTAAATCTCTGTTCTTTCATTTTATAGAATCTTTTTTTTTTTTTTTGCTAGATTTTAACATCAGCATGAAATTAAATGACAGGCACATTCCAAGTGATGTTAAAAAGGAGCACAATAAAAAAACCATTAGCTAGGGTATTCTTGACTTGGTCTGATTTTCAATTTCTGAAAAATTGTTAAAGATCTGAAAGTAATAAAGGCCTTTAAAAGAAAAAAATGTGGTAATGTCACCGATGTAATTTCAGTGCTGGTGCAACTCATGTGCATCATAAAGACCAATAACTTAAGCAATATCCTTACTTCTTTTTACTAAGTTTTTGCTTGGATGTCTGGAAATTGAGCCATAGCAATTGAACTTACTTTTTGTTGGTCTGAGACATTTTGCTGCTCATCGAAGCAGGTTCTTCAGTCTGTGCAAGCTGGTTAGGCATAGAGTCATTGGAATGTCCCAACTCCTTCTACACCAAACTCAAGGTTTTCCCTCCAAAGGGCATGGCAATATGTCCATAAAGATTCACAGTCATCTAGACAGACTCAATTTTCAGACAATTCTAGTTGGAGGACTGAAAACCTTCAACAATATATTGTTTGCTTGATGTGTAACTAACTTATTAAGCTGAGTTGCAAATTTAGAAGTGAGTTTCTCATTTTAAAATGAGATGAAGGGATAAAGGTCCTGATCTAAAATTATTTTCTTTTTTGTGTATTTGTAATAAACATAAATCAATTTATCAGTGCCACAAAAAGTAAGCAGACAAGTTTGTACTTTCAGAAAGATATATCATTTTTAAAGCTGTCATTTTCCATTTTTAAAATGAATGCAATTACCTATTCACAATGAATCCATTAACTATTCATTATGGATTCCTATAGCTGCTCTTATTGATCAGACGCCAGATGTGATCATTATGGAAGGAGATAAAACCACACTGAGATGTTCTCAATCTACGACCAAACATGTATACATGTCCTGGTACAAGCAAGAGAAGAGAAGGGAAGCCCGTTCCCAGTTCCAGCTGGTGACTTTTATATCTGAAGGTTCTCCAGGAAACTCTGCCATTGAGCAACCTTTTCAAAAACGCTTCACGACCACAGGGATGGAGTCATTTGTCTTCCCTCTGTCTCTGGAGAATGCCCAGCTGGAAGACACAGGCACCTACTACTGTGCTTCACAAGAGCACACAGCCAAGCAAATGCTAAGGAAGCCAAGCCAAAACCTCTTCACAGGAACTCTCCCCCCACCCCGTGACAGATCCTTCCCAATAACTGACATAGGAGGGAAGCCATGAGCTATTCCTTATATTATAGAAGCAGTACTCACTAAGATGAGCTTATGATAAGCAGGCTTATGATTGCACTGGTGGCTCAGAATTGCATTATATTGTCTAGGTGTAGAGTCTGCTCAGTGGTGACACCCAATTATGCGCCCCTTTTAATTAACATTGCATGATTCTGCAGCCGTTAATTTGGCATTTTCAGAGTTATAACCAGACTGTCATTGTAACTTGTATTTCTATTCTTTTATGGTTAATTTTTTTATTTCTTAATTTAATTTTTAATTTTTTAATTCAGATAAACATTTGGAGGCAGAGTAGCAGATAGCTAGATAGTTAGTATGGAAAATTCATATAAATTTTTGCATGTGACACACATATGTATTCCAGAATCCACACTTCAAATGAAAGAAGGCCACGACATTAAAAACAAACAAACAAATGAAGTAATATTAATTAAAATGTCCAGTCTCCTGCTGGATTGTATTCCTGGCCCTCTGATTAAGAGTCTCTTTCTTTAGGTGGCCAACCAGGAAGCCCACTAGTCTTTCAGCAAATGGGAGGCAGTTAGACTGTCATCAAGGCTAATAGCCATTGATCCCCATGAATTGGTCCAGCCCTTTTGTGAAGCCAGCCAAGTTGATAGCCAGTATATCTCTGAATTTAACTATCCTATTTAATTCAACTATCCTATTTACAAAACTAGTTCATTCATTGACACCAATCTTTTTCCCACATTCAAAATCCTAAAAGTATGCATATTTGTATCCACAAACACACATTCCCTTCCTCCTTTCCAGCTGGAGGAGAAAGAAGAATGAGGAAAAATCAACTGGAGGCATGCTGGGATGGAATAAAAAAGGATGACCAAAAACAGAAATAAAACAAGGGTGTTTTTTGGAGTAGTGGTCTGTATATATCTGAGGAGAACCCTGTACGAAATGAGTTATCTAGACCCATTTCAGTCAGGTTTCTGGCTGCAGTTTTGTACTGACAGAGCTTTGGTTGCACTTGTTGTGGAGCTGCAATAGTAGTAGTACACCCATCACTGTGCTCCTTTATCTCTCAATGACTTTCATCACCATTGGCATGACATTTTCTGAGCCAGTTCTGTAGGCTGAGGGTTTAGGACCATTTTGCAATGATTCTATTCCATTCTTATGGTTAGTTTGTATCAGTGATGACTGGTGGGGAAAGATTCTCCTTTAAGCCCCCCACTTGTATGGTGCTGCAGTATTCTATTCTCTTCCCCTCCCTTTCAACATCCACATGAGGTCATCCACTAGTTTAGTGTTTGGTACCCTCAGTACACCAAGCACACAGAAATAAATGAAGGGGTGGTTTGTTCTCTTTACTTTACATGTAAACATATACACTTACAGTGTAGATGTGTACAGTGTAGAGACAAATCCCCCTAAATCCCCTTAGGGGGATTTTGAACAACAGTTCAAAATAAAAATGGAATGCAAGACAGTAGTCAGGTGGAGCCTGAGGATCAGAGCTTGTGGCAGAACTTGGTCCAGGTTCAATGTGCATGACTCAAGGTACAAAGAGTGTGAGTTAATGGGCAGTTTCAACAGAGAGCTTGCTACTCCATTTTAATAAAAGCAGTTGCAGTTCAATGTAGTTCATCTGATGGGCTCTGGAGCTGGCTGCTCATCCTTGGTCCTTTGACTCTGAATCTGAGCCCACCATGATAGTTGATGGCACCCAATTATATGTTTTGACTCCAAACCAGCCAAGTGAGGCTGTCAAGGTTGACTCTAACTGAATCCTACAAAGACTGAATGTAGGTATTTGGACCACCTGGTTGTATTTCCCCATTCTAGAATGGTGCACAATTTGAAAGTCTTGTTGGATGTATACCTCTTGCTCAATGGGCAGGAAATAACTTTGACCAGGAAGGCTTTTGTCCATTTCAAAACTGCAGGCACCACTTCCAAAAATCACTTTCAAATGACTTCCAGAAGTCACTTCCAAAATCACTTCCAAAAATCATTTTCAAACCACTTCCAAAAAATCACTTTTAAAACCATTTCCAAAAATCTTGGTAAGAAAACTGCAGTTTACCTGCAATGAGTATTTTAAAGATTTTGAGATGATATATTTTGTGTACAATTTAGTTGAATCATTTACTTGGATATCTATCTATCTATCTATATCTATATCTATATCTACATCTACATCTACATCTACATTTACATCTACATCTACATCTACATCTACATCTACATCATCTACATCTACACCTACATCTACCTGTACCTGGTACCTGTATCTGTTGAGGTAATTCCCCATTAGGAGAATGAGCACATACAGGGAGATGTATAGAGAGTAGTGTTGGAAAAATACACACACAGTACACAGATACACTGTACAGTAAATGTAGGATTTTACTTCCAGAAAGTTTAAGCAAAGTCCAAACAACAGTCCAAAGTCATTCACAAGTAAATCAGTCAGTTTTGCAATCCAGGGATAATCCAAATATTAAAGTCCAGTGTCAAAAACAGTTCAATATCAGATTTACATTGAATCCAGTAATATCAGTCAATTAGAAAAAATGGAGCAATGGCAATACTTTCCAACAGAAGGAAACAGAGATAGACTCACACTCTCTTCTGAGACTCAGATTGAACAACCCAGGTTTCTGGCTCCATCTTATGGCTGTTTGAGAAACCACACCCAATTGCATGCTCTTGCATTCCTTTAAAGAAAAAGCACTAAAATGTTTATCCTGGTTTATATATTTCTAACCCAAATACCTGTTAGGAGACTTTTATTCCTAACAATATCTCTGTCTATCTATCTATCTATCTATCTATCTATCTATCTATCTATCTATCTATCTATCTATCTATCATCTATCTATCCATTTTTAAAATGTGGATTGTTAAACAATATGGGCCAGATATTTTAGTAGCTTCATGAACATACAAGGATGTTTGTGAGATTTTTTTTTTAAATATTGCAGTAAACAAATGTTGGCCTGACATTTATTATATGCAGTATTTATGATGCCACTTTCCTTCCCAAGTAATACTGTTTTGAACCACTTCTTTGAGTGTTTTCTTTTGGTTTTCCTTTTCCTTGCACTCACACACCTTCCTGTTCTCATACCTGCTTCATGTGCCACTATGTCAGTATAACAAGACAGACCAGACTAAGAAACAACAGCATATAAAGCAGCTGTCCCAATACTTTTATTGGGACAGCTATTGTAACAGGATAAAGTTATTTTGTTGGGCTGGGCTCAAGCTCCATTTATCTTATGTGCTTTACTAGCAGCTCTTTCTCTTGTTCTTCAAGGTTATTCCCTATGCCCTCTATACACTGGGTGCTTCATGAGTGTCCAAGATGTTTGATAATCTGAACTCTGTACAGACAAATGTTTGCTTAGCTTTCTCCTTATGTTGAGATGACTATTTCCTGTCTGTCATGTCTAAACTGGTAAGCATAACTAGAAGAGCTTAATATATCCTGACTTTAAATCAATATTTTTATCAGATTCTTCAACATTTTTTCCAGCAGAGAGCAATGTTGAATATATGGATCTACAATGGTTAAAGTTCATGGGAAATCACACATCTCCAATGCTGTTTCCTGACCTAATTTTTACACATTAAAACAGCAGATATATTATTGTATGTGGACATGTTTTCGCATTCTATTCTATAGTTAACAGGGCAAAGTAATTCAAATGAAAACACAGTATAAAGGAGTAAGATTAATTATTTAGCTTTGATTTACAGCAATTCCTGCTCCAACATAGCTGCCTTTGTGAATGGTATGGTCTGGTGTTTATGGATTGGATAACTGGGTAATCAAATTGGGTTTTGTTTAGTCTGACTGAATGCTTCTCTCTATCATCTCTCTAGCAAAAGTTTCAAAGAACTTCTGCCACATGCGCTGAACAACAATAACTAGAAGCAGTGCACCTTGTAGTCCAGTTATCTTATTAGGCTTTAGAGCAGTGTCATGGATCCCTTTTAAATTTCTGAGTTGGTTATTATTGTGATGTGTGCTCTTCCTCACTTTCTCAAAAAGGCACCTCATTAGAATGAATCGCCAGCCCACTATGTAAGAATTCATTTGATCAAGTGTCCCATAACATTGCAATATGTACAAGATTAAGACTTCCTTTTGCCCTAGGGAGCAAATCTGGTTTACCAAAGGGAATCTTTCTTGCCACACACTCCTCAAAAGAGAGCTTTTTATTCAATCCCATATGGTCTTTTATAATGTTAGATGCCAATTCAGAGAACATTTCAGCAAAATTTTAAAAATACAGATATGAACAACTGGGAAATGCCTCTTTGTAATTAGATAGTGATTGAAACAGCAATGGATCCATTAGGATCTGTGAGTTGTAACACTGAAAATTCCTGGTAAAATTTGACTCCTAGGAAATAAATCTATTTTGCAATCAACATAGAAATCCATTCTTCTAGCAATTCAAGTTAAGCTGAGATCTTACTGAAATACTTGTGTCATAACCTGAACTCTTTTCCTCCTTAATATCATAAATCATACCTCTGAGGGACTAGTGCTTTGGACTGTCTCCAATTTAGGTTGCTAGGTTGTCTGCCTATGTGAAATAAAGGGTAGGTCGGTAACAAAACAGACCCTCTGTTTGGCTGCCTGTAAATGGTGGAATGTAGCTTCCCCCAGCAATTTGGTTGACTCCTTCACTTCCGAGTATTCAGGACCATACTCAAGACTGTTTCAAAGTTGTCTTTGATGTATATACATAACTGATTCAGACTGGGTGATTATTGTTTTATATTTATATTGCAGTTAACAGACACCTTCTGAACTCAGTTGATCATCATCATCATCATCATCATCATCATCATCATCATCATCATCAT
>BLBF01000004.1:10566841-10600578 GCA_015471245.1 Laticauda colubrina | reverse complement strand
ATCATCATCATCATCATCATCATCATCATCATCATCATCATCATCATCATATCCCTTCATAAATACATAGTTTTGGAAAGCATTTTCCTTTGCATTCATTGCCAGTTTAAAATCTTGGTTACCTGAGACCAGTTGGTGTTGTGGCTGGAACAGCTGGTAAATAATGGAGCATTGTTGAGCTCAATGAAAATCAGCCAGTATCTGTGCGCCGGGAGACCCTATGTAGTCAAAACCTCCCTGGAGGGGTGGTGAAGGAAGGAGAGATGCTTCGTCGACCATGAGGAAATTTCCTTATTAGTTCTGGAGAATGCTTTCCAGAATGGCCTCAGGGACGAAGGCCAGTTTCTACAGAGCAATAATAGAAAACAAGCTCTTCCATAAATCTCCAGAATTATTACCCTAAGAATGCCAATCATTCTTTGCTTCATTGGAAAAATCTTCCAGTTGACCAAATCCTGGACTAAAGGCAAGTCCTGAATATCTTATAGGGATACATTGTTTTGCACGAGATAATCCAATTTGTTAGGAAATGAAAACCAAGAATCAATATCTATTACCCTCTCCCCTTTATTTTGCTCAGTAAACCCAACTGCATATAATCACATCTTCACCCTATCTTGACCAAAGAACATGAAGAAGACTCACTGCCACTCCTGAGGATGTTGCCCCAGCCAGAGACTAAACATCCAGTGGATGGAGAGCTGCTTGGTAGATAGATTTCTGAAACATGGGAATTGAGACTGGATGGTATGGATAATTTGATGAGCATGGTGTCATTGTCCAATTTTCGGGGTTTTTATTTTGGATGATGAATGATTTTGACTGAATCAATGTGCTGCTCAGAACTACCATCTTTGGTCAAACTGTGTTCCTCAAGTCTCACATGGATTTGTCTGAATTAAAGCCCATGTCACACTGAACCAACGGATGCAAAGAGGATGTAAAATGGACAAAAAACCTTGCCATCCGTTCGAAAATGCGATGTACTCACTGCCTCCGTTTTGCTTCCTCTCTATCTGTCCAGAATCCATTTATTGATGTTTCATCCACTCCAAAAGTTTTGGGCTGCCCAAAACTTTTGCGCGGAAAATGTATCCAGTTCATCCGTTCTGCATCCGCTACGCATCCACTACGCATCCACTATGCATCCGTTACGCACCTGCTATATCCGCTAGGCGTCTGCTACGCATCCGCGCAACTCCATCCACCCGGACGCAGGGAGGAAGCGGAACGGACGCAGAACAGATGCAGAATGGATGCCTAGCAGATGCAGCATGGAAATAAAGCATTTAAAATGGAAAAAACATTCGCAGAGGGGACCTATCTCGGATATTAAGGATGTCTAGAGGATGCCTAGAGGATGCCTAGAAGATACCGAGCGGAAAATCTATATTGCCTATAAAAAGGGGGAGCAACTCATCTGCATCTCACTTTCAGAACAGCAGCCCACCTGTGCAGACCTCTGCAGCCTTCATCTGACTCTTGCTCTTCCACAGCATCCAGTCATGTCCACCGTGGATTGTAATAAAGTCCTTTCGGCAGCCACCATCGTTCTGCAACAGTGCGAAGCCATCTGCAGGCTCTGTGAACTCTACAGCGAGAAGAAAAGGAGCCACCCAAAAGAGTCTGGATCTGAAGATGGTTCACCAGAAGAGCAGAGGACGGACTGTACAACAAGCTGATCATGGAGCTCAGGAACGAAGACACTCGGGCGTTCCAGAACTTCATGAGGATGCCTCCAGCCATGTTTGACGAAGTTGTGCAGCGGCTGACACCCAAGTTGACCAAGGCAAACACCAGCTTCCGGCCCAACCTGGAACCTGGGCTCAAGGTGGCACTCACTCTGCGCCACCTGGCCTCAGGGACCTCCTACAGGAGCAGGCAGTACGGCTGAAGGGTGCCACCCAACACCATCAGCATTGTGGTCAGAGAAGTGGTGTAGACCATCATCGAAGAATACAAGGAGGAGCTCCTCCAGTACCCCTCGACTGAAGAAGGCTGGAAGAAAGTTGCAGAGCAGTGGTATCAGAAGTGGAACTTCCCACACACCGTTGGAGCCATAGATGGCAAGCACGTGGCCTGCAAAGCTCCACCCAACTCAGGGTCCACTTATTTCAACTCCAAGGACTTTTTCAGCATCATCCTCTTCGCCATGGTCGATGCTGACTACAAGTTCATGTACATCGATGTTTCAGGCAATGGCTCATCTTCAGATGCCCAGGTATACAACGCCAGTCACCTCAAGGAGGAGCTGGAAGGCAACCTCATCGTGGGCTTCCCAGATCCAGAACCCCTGCCCAACGACACGCAAGATGTGCCCTACTTCATCGTGGGGGATGATGCCTTCTCCCTCACAACCTAAATCATGAAGCCCTACACTTCCAGACTCCTCACCCGTGAAGAGAGGATCTTCAACTACAGGCTGTCCAGGGCAAGGCGGGTGGTGGGGAACGCCTTTGGCATCCTGGCCAACAGGTTCCAGGTACTTCTCACCACCATGCAGCATTGCCCAGAGACCGTGAGGAGGATCATGGAAGCTTGCTGCATCCTGCACAATCTCATGCGCACCCGCTACCTAGTCTTGCAGAACAGGCTCGTGGACCTCCAACAAGCCAATGGGGTCATGGAGCCTGGGGAATGGAGGCAAGGGCGAAACCTGATCGACACTGAGGATGTGCAAGGCCACAACAGAGCCTCAAATGAAGTGAAGAAGCAGCACAACCTCCTGAGACAATGGTGCAACTCCCCAGCTGGAGCAGTGGAGTGGCAAGACAGGATGGTAGATGCTTAATGGATGCTTCCTTCAGCCTGTCTCATCACACGGATGAGATTGGGCCATGTATGTTTGGTTGGCCTACAATGAACAGGGCGTTTAATAAAGAGTTGTGTTTATGTTGACATGTGTGGATAATTATTACATTATTATTGATAATAAAGGGCCATAGGTGTGGCACCTGGGAGGGTGGACCATACAGTCCAACTATGCTTGCACTGGAGGTTTATCTATCCCACTGCTATCCTAACCCATCCCACAGCTATTACCCATCCCACAGGTATCCTAACCTATCCCAAAGCTATCCTTACCCATCCCACAAGCATGCAAAGGCTTAAACCATTTCTAAAAGTTTCCACCAAGACTTTATTAAAAAAAAGAAATGAAGCAAGTGTGTGAATCATAAATAGACTTTATTAACAACAAGCTATAAGACAAAAATGAGTCTCTGGCACTCCTCTCGGTCACTCAGTCCCACAGGTGAAGGGTGCAGGTGCTGTGGAGGTGGCTGGTGCTGGAGTGCTTGTCATCAGCTCCTACAGAAGCAGAAGCAGCAGAAGCGCCAGCCCCAGAAGAGCGAGCCTGTGCTGCAGAAGCCCCAGCAGAACCAGAGTGAGGGCCAGGGGGCGGGATGGTAGCCCTGCCCCTCTTGCCAGGGCTGGCAGCAGATGGCTGAGGCTTGCTGTGCTTCTGCATGGTTGTGGGGTTGCTGGCTGGCAGGGAGGCTGGCAGGCACCAAGGCTGGCAGGAAGGCTGGCAGGAAGGCTGGCAGGCACCAAGGCTGGTAGGAAGGCTGGCACCAAGGCAGGCACCAAGGCTGGCAGGGAGGCAGGCACCAAGTCTGGCAGCAAGGCTTGCAGGCAGGCTGGCAGCAAGGCTGGCAGGGAGGCTGGCAGGGAGGCTGGCATCAGGGCTGGCAGGGAGGCTGGCAGCAAGGCTGGCAGGGAGGCTGGCAGCAAGACTGGCAGCAAGGCTTGCAGGCAGACATGCAGGCAGGGCAGGCAAGGCAGCCAATCTGTCTGGCAGCAGGTCTTTCCTCTGAATGGCGACCTGCTTCCGAGCTGCTTCCGTTATATCTGCGGGGCTGACGCAATGCATCCCCCCGCATGCGCAATTAATGCCAGGCATCCACTAGGCTTCCTCTGTGCATCCGCTGTGCATCCGCTTCATCCGTTCGGCGTCCGCTCTGCATCCACTGTATCCATTCCGTGTCCGCTTTGCTGAGGCTCCCCGGAAGCCCTGCGGTTGCACCATCCACTCCCATCTGCTTCCATCCGCTAGGCTTCCGTTCCGTATCCACTTTGCATCCACCCTGCATCCTCCCCACGTCCGTGTTATCCGCTCCAGTTATGCAAATTTTTGCCCCTTTTAAGAGCGGACAACAATGGATGGAACATTTTGCTCGTCCGCTGTGTCCTTTTTGCATCTGTTGGCCAGTGTGACATGGGCTTTAAACAAGAAACAGATTTTGATCATACGTATTTTATGATGAGCTGTCTGTCAGGCGGAGCTCCATTCAAAATCCAGAAAAGAAATATTGAGACTCTTTAAATTCGAGAAAAGATATCTTTTACTGAAAGCGAAGTGGTAGCAACCAAAGAATTCTGAATCTGAGAAATTAGGCGCGCAATTCACATATACAAAGTGATGGAAGTGTTCCCACCCCCAATAGTTCAGATGAAACTTCCAATTAGAAGTTGTGAATATGATCATGTGGGCATCTTCAGGTGATGATGAGGCCTCTGTCTGTTGACCTTGGCATACTTTGATAGCGGGTTGCAGTTGCGCAGAGAAAAGAAAGCTAAGCGAGAAATAGAAACCTAACTCTATTGTATGCTCCCCCCCTCATTTACACAACAGAAGAATGTAACACCTCCAGCTCACTTCCCAGACTTATCCCTACCTCCCCTCCCCCCCATTTCTTATGACAGCCGAAAGATGCAGAGCGATAGTGGAAGATCTTGAAGGCTGATATTCGGCCCTCCTAGAAAAAGGAAAACCATCAGTCCTAGAAGGGAGAGAGGAGAAAATATAAAGACAATTATTAATCATTAAACAATTACAAAAGAATACACTCCTAAGGCTTATCAGGATATTTGGAACGAAATGCTTTGATCAACTTAGGGGCTTTAACGTCAGTTTCGTTAACCCATTAGGCTTGTGAAGAAGGGAAATGTTTTCAGGCTACAAGATACTGGAGTTGACCCCTCCATTTGCGAGAGTCCAGAATTTCTTTAACTTCAAAATGTTGTTCATCTTCAATCAGTATTGGTACGGGAGGGTCAGCCTGGATGGGTCTTAAGTCAGAAGTATGTTCAGGTTTTAGCAAACTAACATGGAACACCAGATGAATTTGTCGAAGAGTTTTCGGTAAGTTCAGCTTGACTATTACAGGATTTATAATCTGTTCAATCGTGAAAGGACCAACTTATTTAGGACCAAGCTTCTTTGACTTTTGAGTGGTGTGCAGGTATCTGGTGGACAGGAAAACTTTGTCGCCCACTTTATATAATTTCTGTGGAGATCTTTTCTTGTCTGCAAACTTCTTATGAGCTCGATGGGCCTCATCTAATGCTTTGCGTGTCACTGGCCAGTTAAGTTGGAGTTGAGTTATCCATTCATCCAATGACTGGATGTTAGGCTTTTCATGAGGAAGTTCAGGTATGGGTACAAAATCTTGTCCCGAAGCTACTTTAAATGGAGTAAAACCAGTACTACTATGTACGGAGTTGTTATATGCCACTTCGGCAAATGGTAGTAAGTCGGACCAGTTGTCTTGTTGATAATTTATGTAACATCTAAGATACTGTTCTAACACTGCGTTAGTTCTCTCACAGGCCCCATTGGTTTGAGGGTGATGGGCGGAGCTTAAGCCCTGGGCAGAGCCTATCAACTTCAGGAACTCTTTCCAAAAATTTGAGGTAAACTGGACCCCTCTGTCAGAGATTATGCGTTCCGGAACGCCATGTAACCTTTAGATATGTGAAATAAACAGTTTAGCCAGTGTCTTAGCAGATGGAATCTTGGAACAAGGTATGCAATGTACTTGTTTGGAAAACAAATCGGTTACTACCCAAATAACCATGTTTCCACTGCTTTCGGGTAATTCTATTATAAAGTCCATAGAGATTTCCTTCCAGGGGGCTGTCGGTCTAGCTACATTCTGTAACAACCCTACTGGCTTGCCAGGATGTCTCTTCGCCGAAGCACAAATTGGACAGCTAGCTACATAAGTTTCAATGTCCTTCTTTAAAGTAGGCCACCAGAATTGCCACTTAACCAGGTGTAAGGTTTTCACAAATTCAAAGTGACCAGCTGCTTTAGAATCATGAGCTTGTTGTAGTATTTGGCCCCTCAGCACCTGTGGCACATACAACCTGGTCCCCACCCAAGCCAAACCATCGCTAACTGTATAATCATTTGAATGAGCCAGGAACCATTCATCCAGCTTTAAAACTTCTTTTAGTTGTTCGGTTAGGTCATTCGATAAATCCACTTCTTTTTTCTTCTTTTGGGCTCTGGTGATCACTGGGCTGGCTAGATGTTTGGTTGAGACAATTGGGCTTATCACCTCCTGGCGCATACTATTATATTGGGGTAGTCTAGAGAGAGCATCCTCCATGAAGTTCTCCATGAATGTACTTCAGTGAGAAATTGAACCGCTTGAAATACTGGGCCCAGCGAACTTGTTTAGGGGACAGCTTCCAGGGTGTTTTTAAGGCTTCCAAATTTTTATGATCAGTCCATACCTCAAATGGATGTTTTGCTCCTTCCAGGAAATGTCTCCAGGTCAGTAAGGCCCAATGAACTGCAAAAGCTTCTTTTTCCCAGACAGCCCACCTTCTCTCGGTTTCAGACAGCTTACGGGAGGTATACGCACAAGGCTGTAAGGTCCCTTTCTCGTTGATTTGAAGTAACACCGCTCCAACAGCCACATTACTTGCATCGGCATGAATCACGAAAGGAGTTTCCATATCCGGGTGCTTTAGCACTGGTTCTGCAGCAAACAGTCGTTTTAGCTTTTCAAAAGCTGCTTGGCACTCCATGGACCACTCCAACGGGGTCCCTGGCCTTGGCTTCACCTCCCCTTTTGTTTTTAAGAGATTTGTGATGGGCATTGCTATCTTAGCAAACGTCGGGATAAATTGCCGGTAAAAATTTGCAAATCCCAAGAAGCTTTAAAGTTGTTTTCTGGTACGTGGTGGAGCCCATTCCAATATGGCACGCACTTTCTCTGGATCCATTTCTATGCCTTCAGATGAAATGCGATATCCCAAATAGTCAATTTTCTCTTGATGGAATTCACACTTTGACAGTTTAGCATACAACTTTGCAGCACACAGTTTTTGTAGAACTGACCGCACCAGTTTCACATGTTTCACATCCAGAGTTTCCGTGTAGATAAGGATATCATCAAGATAAACCAGAACCCCCCTGTATAAATGTTCATGTAACACTTGATTGATCATCTAGAGTTTCCGTGTAGATAAGGATATCATCAAGATAAACCAGAACCCCCCTGTATAAATGTTCATGTAACACTTGATTGATCATCTGCATGAATACAGCTGGGGCCCCTTGTAAACCAAAAGGAAGAACGTTGAATTGGAAGCAACCCATTGGGCAGTTAAAAATGGTCTACCACTCATCCCCTTCCTTAATTCAAATTCGGTAGTACGCTTCTCTCAAATCCAACTTCGTGAAAATCTTCCCCTTCACTAGGTGGGCCAACATGTCCTTCATCAAAGGAAGGGGGTACACGTTTTCCAGGGAAATAGCGTTCAAATTTCTGTAGTCCACCACCAAGCGTTTGGAACCATCTTTCTTTTCACGGAACAACACTGGGGCCGCTACCTGGGGCCTAGCAGGTTGAATGAAACCACGCTCCAGATTTTTATCTATCAACAATCTTAGCTCCTCCAATTCCCGTGGTGTCATTGAGTACAACTTCGGTTTTGGGAGCTTTACCCCAGGCAAAATCTCAATAGCAGAGTCTGTTGGCTGGTGAGGCAGAAGCTCATCCGAGGCCTTTTCAATGAACACTTCTTTTAAATCCCAATATTCTTTGGGAATTTTCTCCTCCCCTTTCACGGGTTCAGTACCTGTGGAAGCTATTTCAATCGTAACCTGAAGCTTTGGCTGAGATCTGCCCTCTTTTCCCGGTTGCTGCTTGGTGCATATGCGCAACAACCCCTTTCTCCAGTTAACCTGGGGGTTCCATTTCCAGAGCCAGGGCAATCCCAGTATTAATGGTTGCTCCATCCCAGGGACCACAATAAAACGCAGAGTCTCATCATGCTCTCCCATGATCATTTCTATAGGTTTCTTGATAAAACGTGCAGGGCAACCTCCATCCACTGATCCATCTAATTGGCAAAAGGAAATGGGCATCTTCAAAGGTTTCAGTTTTAAGCCCATTTCCTCCACTACCTCCGTGCTGATTATACATCTTGTGCACCCAAAATCTAACAGGGCTAGCATTTCCCCTTCGACCCCTGAATTGGGTACCCTCAACTTCACCGGAATGGTCATAGGGCCCACGCTTGGACTTACCAGGAAGTCATCTTCTGAGTCGAAATCATCCTCCTCAGGGGGAACTGGGGTTTCTGATTCCTCTCCTGCGGGAGGGGTGACCTCTGCCGTCTCTTTCGACTTTAGTGCTGCTTCGCGAGGCTTCGTTGGGGACTTTTCAGGTTTCTTCCCTTCTTTTGGCGCCCCCTTTGGTTCCAGCTTGACTCTGCAGTTCACAGCCCGGTGACCTTCCTTCCCGCATTGAAAGCAGGCCGAGGGGTTGGGTCTCGCCACCACTCCTCCCCTCTGAGGCTTGCTCCACTCAGAACCTCCCCGCTGTCTGCTTCGGGTTAAATCAATTTCCACTTCTTCTGCCAGCAAGTACCACATCTGCAAGTCATTTGGGTCTCTTCTAGCAATGCATCTCTGGTACACATCTTCATTTAAACCATCCTTAAATGCTTCTATCAGGGCTTCCTGGGACCAGCCTCAGATATGACCAGTTAACTGTCTAAATTCTTGGGTATAGTCAGCCACTGACCTCTGCCCCTGATTTATGGTCTTCATCTTAATCCGGGTCTTGCACTCTGCCAGTGGGTCCTCAAACCTAGCCCGCAGTGCAGTCATGAACAGGTTATAGTTCAGCAACTGGGGAGCATTATCATTATGCAAGGTCACCATCTACTCTGCAGCTGTCCTCCAGAGCCCTGGTAACACATCTCACTTTGGCTGCTTCTGAGAGAAAATCCTCCCCGTATTCTTCCATATAGCTCCAAACTTGGGCTAGGAAAAATCCCAAGGTTTTGGGATCTCCCCCGTATCTTACTTCTAACAGAGGCAGCCTAGGAGCTCTACGCCTTCTAGGAATTACACTTTCTGCTAAGGGCCCCGGGGCTGCTGCTGGATCAGGTTGATTTATGGGAGAGGGGGCTGCTCTGCTTCTTCTAGCTTCCCCTCCCCCTTCATACCTTTGTGCAGCTTGGAGTTGTTCAAAGGCTTCATCAAGGACTCTCCTGGCTTGATTCAGTGAGAGTTCTCTCTTTTCCTTCTCTTGCCATGGCTCCTCTTTTCCACACCGGCGGGTAGTTGTGATCCCCGGGGGGGGGGGTCCTTCTCCAGATCTTTCCAGCCAACCCCCACCGACCATCTGGGCTTCACAGCTGGATCCTTTTCCAGATTGAGCTCTGCTAGCGATGGGGCTTCCTGTACCAGCAAAGAATCTTGTCCTCCAATGGCTCCCAGGTCTTCCTGATCACTAGTTGAAGATGACATGATGTCCAGGCCCCCTCGGAAGAAAATTGGGTGTTTTCTCCGGGTGGGCTGGTAGACAGAGATTCAGAATAATGTCAGGTGGAGCTCCATTCAGAATCCAGGAAAGAAATACTTAGACTCTTTAAATTAGAGAAAAGATATCTTTTACTGAAAGTGAAGTGGTAGCAACCAAAGAATTCTGAATCTGAGAAATTAGGCGCGCAATTCACATATACAAAGTGATGAAAGTGTTCCCACCCCCAATAGTTCAGATGAAACTTCCAATTAGAAGTTGTGAATATGATCATGTGGGCATCTTCAGGTGATGATGAGGCCTCTGTCTGTTGACCTTGGCATACTTTGATAACGGGTTGCAGTTGCGCAGAGAAAAGAAAGCTAAGCGAGAAATAGAAACCTAACTCTATTGTATGCTCCCCCCCTCATTTACACAACAGAAGAATGTAACACCTCCAGCTCACTTCCCAGACTTATCCCTACCTCCCCTCCCCCCCGTTTCTTATGACAGCTGAAAGATGCAAAGTGATAGTAGAAGATCTTGAAGGCTGACACTGTCAGTCAAAAGCTAGGCCCACTAATATTGCAGCTCATAAGAGCATCTATTATTATTATACCCTATGACTATCATTAAGTATTGTACTTTATGATTCTTGACTCTTGACGAATGTATCTTTTCTTTTATGTACACTGAGAGCATTTGCACCAAGACAAATTCCTTGTGTGTCCAATCATATTTGGCCAATAAAGAATTCTATTCTATTTGCCCAGAGTGACTGTATCTTGAAAAAATAAGCAAAGTTGCATGTTGGTTTTCAGAAGGCAATGAAAACTTCTACACTCCTGTGTGCACCTACATATCAAAGCATGTGTATATATTATTTATTAAATTTATTAATATATGTAAATTTTTCATGTTCATGTCCCAAGTAATATAACAATAGATGATTACTTACAATTTATAGCAATGAGCAGCTGAAAAAATCCATTGGTTGTTTATGATGGAGCCACCACATAAATGTTTTCTGGAAGACAGACAGACCTAATAGGGGATGGAATGTTTTTTGGCAGGTGTAGCCAGCCACAATTTTATCATCTTTATCATCAATGGGAAAGGCAACTGGATAATGAAAATATTTAGAGAAGATTTCATACTGGGTGAAACAGGAAGCAAATATTCAACATTTTTTAGCAGTAGGGATTTCTGAAATCTTTGGTGAACTTTGAAGGGTGCCCATTATGAGATCTTCAACTTATTGATATAAGCCACAAGATGGCCAGTCAGCCAGTTTTATATGAGTGGCTGATATATATTGTATGCATGCATAACCTAGAATGCTATTCCTTTTCTGGGTAAGCAACATTGTGAAAAATGAAAAAAAAAAACAGTAGGAAGTTATATGAGGAGGAAGAAGAGAGGGCATAAGAGAGGAAGGAGAGAAGAATGCAGGAAATAATAGAAAAGAAAATCTATCCAAATGTAGATGCATTTACATTCACTATATTTCTCTTAGCTACAAAAACATCTAGTGTCTACCACATTTCTGCACCAGTTTGCCAATGTGTTTTTTGTCTTCAAACGTCCCATTTTTGAGATTTCATAAACTTTGTCCCACCATAAGTCTCTCCATCTTTCTTTTCTGCTCAACCTTCTCACTCCTCCTTCATATATTTGCTTTACCAATTGATGCTTCTTTATTCTCTCTCTATGTCCCAACCAAAAGCAAGTGCTTATTTTGTGCTGGTCACTCCCTTTTTATTCTATCACAGGTATCATTTAAGTTTCCTATTCTTCATTCAATGGTTATATGTCTCCTAATATATAGTATCAATGGCCCACGCACTTACACATTTTCACTTCTTTTAAGAAACACGAACTTCTTGCAAATAGGCTATATATTCAGAAAATGCAACAAAGAATAAGAAGTAATGAACCACACTTTTCTCCATTAAGGGGGCTATCATCATGAAAAGGGCAATAAAATCAAGTTGAAAGAACAGCAAGAAATGCCACCTGTCTTCATGACAACTGAGACATTGCCCTTATTTCTTATCCCATTACCTTCCTTCTCCTGTCAAAATGTCTTCTGTTCCTTTTTCCTTTGAATGATTTTCACTCTTCTAGGATGGGATGCAGTAGGGTACATGTTTGTGCCAGTGATGGGATTCAAATTTTTTTACTACTGGTTCTGTGGGCATGGCTTGGTGGGTGTGGTGTGGCTTGGTGGGCGTGGCTTGGTGGACATGGCAGAGGAAGAATACTGCAAAATCCCATTCCCTCCCCACCCCACTAACCTGCTTTCCAGCCCCATTCTCCTGTGCAGGGCAACAAAAAAAGACCCAACTGATCAGCTGGGACTCGGGAGGCAGAGAATAGATGGTGGAGGGGCCAGTCAGAGGTGGTATTTCCCATTCTCCAAACTACTCAAAATTTCCACGAATGGTTCTCCAGAACTGGCCAGAATCTACTGAATACCACCTCTGGTTTGTGCTATGTAATGCTTCTGATCTAAAGGCAAAGCCTGCTTGGAATATGGGAAGGTATGTATATGGCATATCTCCATTTCCTTAGAGAAACTGATTCCCCACCTCCATCCTCCTAGGATTGCACAATTGGGTGATCTGCAATCCTAGGAAAAGCTGGACCTGATTTCAGGAGTTACAGACAAATGTATTTGCAATTTCAGGAGTTACAGACAAATGTATTTGCAATACATTATTTAGCATCTTTTTGCCTTCATGTTCAAAGTACTGCAGACCTCAACCAAAGATCCTTTGAACAGTTTTCCTCCTTTATAGAACAATTTATCTCCTGCAAGAACATGGAATTGATCATGATTTGAGGTTCAAGTTATGGATAATTTGAGGTGTTGAATACTTTAAGAATATTTGAGGTGTTGGGTTTAGTTTTAAAGAACCTTTTAAAAAGTGTTTTAAAAGGTTTATCTGTTGTCATTGCTCCAAAGAAGAGTTTGCTTGTTCTCACCTGTTCCTGTCTACAACACTTTTTTTCACTTGGAGTTATTACTGGGAATAAGTTACATTAGCCGATACACTGTGCATAATAGTTTAGTGGCTTCAGCTGAAACACAGCTTTCCTTGGGTATTTCATCAGCAAAGACACCTAATTCAAAATTAATGGTATTTGTCTAATACTATAGTTCAGTGTTTCTGAACTTTGACAGCCTTTTGATATATGGACCTTAAACTCTAAAATTTCCTGGGGAAAATATATATATATAGTTTAATCATTGTAGCTTGGGAGCCTCACCTTTAGAATTCAGCCCTGAATTGTTGTAAAAAGTTCTTAGATTCACTAGTTTGCTATTCAAATTCTACTTGAAAATCTGCAGAGGTCTCTTTCCAATCTCAAGACGAGACTTCTCAGCACTTGTTCTGAGGAAATGATTGACTTACCAGTTGTTCCCAAGAATGCTACCAGCCAAATAAACTTTGCTCTGAGGACTCAATCCAAAGGAAGATACACAATGGAAAATACAAACTTCATTACTTGGAATTCAACCAATAACATGTGAAGAGGAAAGATGGAATTCACGTTAATTTCCTTCTTACGTGATCCATCCAACCATTTAATACTGTCATTCTTAAATCAATACTGTGGATACTGAAATTATCATCCTAAAGGTTAAATATTTTATCCTTGCAGGTAAGTAAATATTATTTCTATGAAGTGGAATAATTTTGTGGCGATCTTATCATTTCAAATGTTCCTGGGTCTCGTTGGATGACATTGCTTAATCGATGGAGACCAGAATGTGGGTGAAAAAGTGTGTTGAACATGGTCATAAAATTCCAGTTAAAAACAGAAACTGGGAATGTTTCTCTCAGCAGAGTCCACAAAACTGTTATTAACCTAACAGCTGGTTTTGGTCATATCTCTGCTTAAATGAGTTTTCATTTTACAAATGAAAAACTCAACTATACTGGAATATTGTGTTGAATTCAGTGTGGAATCGGCTTTCCTGTGCGTTGCATCTCATAGAAAAGAGAAGAAGTACATGCCAAATTTAAAGTTTGTCCTTTTAATTCTCCTGATTGCTAGAAATGATATGATGCTATCATTGGAGAACTTTTCAATGAGGAAACAACAATCTCTGAATCCATTCTGAAAGTAAATAATGAAGAGCAGCTGCGCACAGAAGAGACAGACTAAAACAGAATGTACACTGCAGTGTCTGAAAACTGAGATTGTACAAGAAAGAAAAGGGAGAATGGGGGGGGGGAGTTACTAATTTCATTCTAATAATGCCTGTCATAATCTGTCATTAACATTGTTAGTGAGTCAGCTCCATAACTGGAAAAGAGATGAGTAGTTCCTCTGGCGCTAAAGGTTCCACCTTCATTTCCTGCTTGGTTAGAAAAGCTCAGAAGCCCTTCCTGCCACCAAAGTGGTGCTCCAGAGAGCTTCTTCTGGGCCAGGATTCAAGGGCAGATGTCAACCTATGACTTTTCTTGCAAAAGGAGAAGTGCTGTGGGAAGTACTTGGTGTGCAGATATGGGCAGGTAGGGATTTCTTTTCTCATGTGGATAGATAAATTTTGCCATTCCCAAAATTAAAAACAAACAATGGTGTTAGGAGAAAAGGAGAAAGAAGAGAAACTTTGTAGCAAGAAAAAGCCAAGTAAACAAACTGATCAAGAAGCGAAAATTAGGAGGTTTGTTTGAAAGAGTTGAGAAGTCTCTGCTAGAGTAGAAGTGATCCGACATTGTTTGGTTCCTTCATCTTCAGAATGGGACACTGTTGCAAGACACTAAAACACTTAAGGCCCTGTCACACTGGCTGACGGATGCAAAACGTTTGTAAAAAGGACACAGCGGACGAGAAAAATGTTCCGTCCGTTGTTATCCGCTCTCAAAAGGGGCAAAAATTTGCATAACCAGAGCGGATAACACGGAAAGGAACAGACGGGGGGAGGACGCAGGGTGGATGGAAAGTGGATGTGGAACAGAAGCCTAGCGGATGGAAGCGGATGGAAGTTGATGGCACATCCGCAAGGCTTCCGGGGGAGTACAGCAAAGTGGATGCGGAACGGAAAGAGCGGATGCACAGCGGATGCTGAGCAGATGAAGCGGATGCAGAGTGGAAGCCTAGCGGATGCCTAGCGGAAGCCTAGCGGATGCCTAGCGTTCATTGCACATGCAGGGAGGATGCATTGCGTCAGTCCCGTGGATATAAAGGGAAGCAGCTCCCAAGCAGGTCACCATTCAGAGCAAAGATCTGCTTCCAGACACAGCTTGCCAGCCAGCCAGCCAGCCAGCCAGCCAGCCAGCCAGCAACCCAACAACCATGGGGAAGAAACAGAAGCCTCTGCCATCTGCTGCTAGCCCTGGCAAGAGGGACAGGGCCACTCACCCATCCACTAGTCCTGATTCTGCTTCTGCTGGGGCTTCTGCTGCCCGGGCTCGATCTTCTGGTGCTGGGGCTTCTGCTGATGCTGCTTCTGGAGGTGGTGCTTCTGCTGATGCTGCTTCTGGTAGTGGTGCTTCTGTTGATGCTGCTGCTGGTGGTGGTGCTTCTGCTGGTGCTTACTCTGCTGGCACTGCTCCTGGTGCTGGTGCTTCTGCTGGTGCTTTCTCTGCTGGCACTGCTCCTGGTGCTGGTGCTTCTACTGGTGCTTACTCTGCTGGCACTGCTCCTGGTCTGGTGCTTCTGCTGGTGCTTACTCTGATGGCACTGCTCCTCGTCCAGCTGGTCCTGCTGGTGCTTACTCTGCTGGCGCTGCTCCTGGTCCTGCTGGTCCTGCTGGTTCTCCTGGTCCTGCTGCTGGTGCTGCTGGTGCTGCTGGTCCTGCTGGTGCTGCTGGTCCTGCTTTTGCTGCTACTGTTGTTGCTGCTGCTGCTGGTGGTGGTGGTGTGCGGAGCAGCCCCTACAACCTTGAAGCCCCTCTGATGAGGGCCCATATGGCCCTGCCAAAGGGAAGAAGAGGCAGACGCATGAACGGGAGAGGAGACAATACAACATAGAAGAGGAACCTGAGGAGGAGGTGCTGGAGTGGCTGAGGGAGAACGAGTATCTATGGCGGAAGGGACACAGGCTCTATCGAGACACCAAAAGGAAGCAGGCTGCTTGGAGAGAGAAGGCGGAGAGCCTGGGCTACATTTCGGAGGTGCTCCTCGGCTGGTGGAAGCACATGCACACCTGGTATGGGAAGCTGCACCTCAAGAAATCTGGCCAAGCCGCGGTCAAGCTGACGGACAGAGAGACCTACATGATGGCCAAGTGCAGCTTCTTGGAGGGTGAGATCTGCCACCACGGAGCAGCCCCTCTCACAACCCTCTCTCTCAGGCAGCCTGCTGAGAGCCAGTCCTCTTCTGGCAAAGAATCAGCTCCTGTGTCCAGGCAGGTATCTGTGGAGCGTGCCACGATGGAGACCCCCCCGACAGCTGTACTACCCGTGGCGGAGCATGTGGAGGACCCCCTGACACAGTGGGAGAAAGGAGACGGCACTTCCACCACAGCCCAACCTGCATCCACCCCCAGCTCCACCTCCACAGAAAGGCAGAGAGGCAGACTGGAGGGACAGAGCCACACTGTCCTGCTGGAGATAAGAGACACCATCAGGAGCAGCGTAGATCTCCTCTCTCAGCTGGTACACACCGACGCCCCATCCTCCAACCGCAAGCCCTTCCTCACCTATGTCAACCAGACCCTCATGAACATGTCGGAACCCCGATCTTCTTCACAACCCTCCAGACCAAGATGAACCTGCTCCCACCCAATCCAGGCCTGCTCCTCCACCCCAGGTGATGTCACTGCACTTCCATGGCTTTCCACAGACCCTACCCTTCCAAGGCTATGGATACCAGGAGCTCCAGCAGCACAGGCAGCCCTTCCCAGTCCAGGCACAGGTACATCGGACGCCACCGGTGCCACTGATGCCACTGATGCCACCCACGCCACCGATGACAGCCACGCCACAGATGCCACCGACACCAGTCCTCACCCAGCTGCAGACCAGACAGCCCCACTACACTGCTCCTTCCTCCACCCCACAGCCAAGCCCGGCCTCAGTACATCTGTCATCGGTATTGGGGCTGACACCCCATGTCATGGAGGAAGGGGCTCTCAAAATCATGGGGCTGAGCCAGCTCTCTGAGAGCTTCCTCAACACACCGTCCCCTGTTGTCCTCTCGGGGCCAGGCACCCCAGTGGCGCTTCAGACCAGCACTCCAGCAGCAGCCACCTCCACAGCACCTGGACCCTTCACCCCTGAGACTGGGCACGCCTCCGAGTGACCAAGAAGAGTGCCAGAGACTGGGTGGCTACCTGTTGATTTTATTTTTGCTTTGGACACTTGACTTGGGTCATTTTTCTTTTACAGCTTGTTATTAATAAAGATTATCTTTGCTTCACACACTTGCTTCATTTATTTTTGTCAATAAAGTCTTGGTGGAAACTTTTAGAAATGGTTTAAGCCTTTGCATGCTTGTGGGATGGGTAAGGATAGTTGTGGGATGGGCAGGGATACCTATGGAATGGGTAATAGCTGTGGGATGGGTAATAGCTGTGAGATGGGTAATAGCTGTGGGATGGGTAATAGCTGTGGGATGAGCAGGGATACCTGTGTGATGGTCAGGGATACCTTTGGGATGGGTGCCAGTAAAGAAAGATACCAATCACCAGGTGTGTCATTGCACAACTTAGTTTTTTTATTTTTGCAGCGTTAATCTATCTCTTCTTGGTCTGTGAAGTGTTAGTTATGGTTTTGAAAAGGGAGCTTTCCAGACAGGAAGTGCAGATCAGTTGGAACGGATGGTTTGCTGAATCCAGGAAATGTAGTTGCAAACTTTAGTGTAGACACCAGGCTTGCCTTTTCGAGCACATCCCTCACCCCAAGAGACAACTCCTTGGAGTACTCCATTGCAGACAACTGGACCACCAGAGTCTCCCTGTGAAAGAAGCAGGATATTGAGTAAGGAAATATAATTTGCATTGTATCAGACTCTGGTAGATGAAGGCAAGGAACAGATTGCAGAAGGTAAAAAGTCCTCCCATGGAACTGATTTCATACTCTTCTATATTAGATGTCATAATTGTTTCCAGGATGGGATGAAAATCCCAGTAATGCTTCATCTAACTGGTAAGAGCTTCCTAAAAGAGAAGGCAGATCCAACATATAGTTCATAGCCTAGTAACAGCTGGAAGTTTGATGTGATTGATGTTGTTTGTTTATCCATTAAAAGCAGGCAACTGAAGGCCAGACAGCTGCAGAAGCAGCTCCTGAATATAGGGATTTTTCTCCAACTACCCACTTCTCTATTGTATCCTCAGGTTTAAACACTAGCCAGCTATTAATTTAATATGTATATAGTAGGAACTACTTTGAACACCATCTGAAATATACAATATAAAATGGGAAAAAGGAAAAAGATTTACCTGACAAGAGTCTTTTCCACCTTCCACGTATCCTGCACAAAACATATTATTGGTGATTTTCCCTGGATAAGCCTTATTGCACTGACTCTGAGAAAGTACAGGGATATTCAGGCACTGTAGAAGATCTGGATTGTGTGCTGTGTGAAAGATCAAAGAAACTGTATTCATTTCCAGAAATAGACATTAGACTTTCCCTAGAATGTTTGATCAGCACAATAAAAGAAATGAAGCTCCCCCTTCTTCCATAACATTGTTGCTCTAAGGATGCCAATCACCTTTTGCTTCATTGCAAAAATCTTCCAGTTGACCAAATCCTGGACTTAAGGCAAGTTCTGTGCACTTCATTGGGGTGCATTATTTTATATGGCATGGCCTGATTTATAATGGAATTTGGCAGAAAATGAAAGCCAGAAATATTTTTATTAGCAATTTACTCTCTGTAATCATTAGTTTTGTTCAATAAACTCAGCTGAACATGATCACAGATGACCCTGTCTTGCCCAAAGAACATGAAGAAGACTCACTGCCACTGCTGAGGGTGTTGCCCCAGCCAGAGACTAAACATTTTGCTCCACTGGATAGACAACTGCTTGGTAGACGCACTGCTGAAACACGGGAATTGAGAGTGGCTGCTTTGGATAATTTGATGAGCATGATGTCATTGTCCAAAATTCGGGAGTTGTATTTGGGATGACGAATGACTTTGACTGAATCAATGTATTGCTCGGAACCATCATTTTTGGTCAAACTGTGTTCCCCAAGTCTCACTTGGATTCGGCTAAATCAAAACAAGAAACAGACATTTTGGTCATATCTATTTTCATCCAACCTATTTTAACATCACAAGAGCATCCTGTTGTCCAGAATGGCTGAATCCAGAAAATGATGGACACAATTGCATGTTGGCTTCTAGTACTGGGTAGGAAATTAATGCCTCTATACATTAGTGTGCACCCATACCTAAATATAAAAGAATGTGTTTATATCCTTTATTAAATTTCCCTATACAGAAATATTTCAGCACAATGAGAATGTCCCACATAAAATAACAACAAATGATTACTTACGATTTATAGCAGTGAGCAGCTGAAACAATCCATTGGCTGTTTATGATGGAGCCACCACAGAAATGATATCCAGAATTCAGGGAGACCTGATAGGGGGTGGAATGTTTTTGGCAGGTGTAGCCACCCACAATTTTATCATCATCTTCATCATCGATGGGGAAGGCAACTGGATAATGAGAAGATTTCAAAGTAGGTGAAACAGGAACCAAATATTCACCACTTTTAAGCAGTAGGAATTCACAAAATTTTTGGTATACTTTGAAGGGTCCATATGATGGGATCTTCATCCCATCGAGCAAGTGATGAATGACTAGTCAACCAATAGGAAGTCACATGAGGAGGGAGGGTGGAAGGGAGGAATGAGAGATGGATGTAGGAAATAATAAGAAAAGAAATTATCTAAAAGTAATTAACATTTACTGTATCTCTCTGCTGACTTCCACCACAGAACCCAGAAATACCACTAAATCTTCATGGCAGTTGAGTTCCTGCCCTTATTTCCTGGCCCATAGGTTTCCACCTCTTCTCAAAATATTTTCTTTTCCCTTTTCTTTTGAGTGATTTCTACTCTTCTATGAAAAGATATTCATGAAGTAGAATGCAAGTTTGGGATATTCTTTGGTGTGTGTGTAAGTATGCATGCAGCAAATCTCAATGTCCACAGTGATTCTGCAGTTTTCCTCAGAATTGCACAATCCTTGGAAAAGATATATCTGCTTTCAGGAGTTATAGACAGATGCTACGGAATGCATGAGCCCCTTGTAGATTCTGAAGCAGATTTTTGCCTTCAGGTTTGTTCTTTACTTTCTCCTACACATAATTCTCCTTGAACATTGAGTAGGACAAGGAGAAGTGAACCCTGAGTCAAGATCCCTTTGAATAGCTTCCCTCTGTTTTTGGACCATTTCTATAATGCAAGTGTATGGAATGGACAATGATTCCATTTTTTAAAAATGGATAGAATATTTGAGAGACTAGCGATCCTAGGTTTGTCTAAAATCTCTTGCCTTAAAAAGCAATTTGTCTGCTCTAAGCATTTCCTGGCTACAACTCTTTCTTGCTATTTAGTTAGTTTACTTTTATTGTCATTGCATCTTGTCCAACAAAATTAAATGCCATCTTTGGTGTACATTATACATAAAAAGTAAAACAAAAACACACAACCTTCACATTCTCTACAATTGAATTGAAAACCCCTAATATTGCTTTAATATTGCACTACACAGTAGAATTCAATATATCTAGTTACTGCTCTGGGATAGAAGCTATTTTTCAGCCTATGTCTCCTTGTTTTTATTGTCCTGTACCATCTGCCAGATGGTAATAAAAAAAAAAAGGTGCCCAGGACGGGATGGATCTTTTAAAATGTTTTGAACTTTCTTAAGGCAGCGGGAGCTATAAAGCTCTTCCAAAGAGAGGAGAGGGCAGCCAATAACGCTCTGGAGCACTGTCCTATTTGCCACTGTGCAATTGGCAAACCATACACAGGTGCAGTAAGTTAAAATAGTCTCTATGGTGCAGCGGTAGAAGGTCACCAGCAGTTTTTCATTCAGTTGGTGTTTCCTGAGAAGCCTCAGGTTGTATAGTCTCTGCTGGGCTATTATACCTGGGAATAAATTACTTCAGGCCAGACACTATGAAATATAATTTGTTGGCTTCAGATGAAACACCAAGAAAGCATAAAGCAAGTTTCTTGGCTATGTCATTGTTAAAGACATCTGATTTAAAAATTAGATTTATCTAATTTTTAGTCTAGTATTTTACAACTTTGGTAACTTTGGGCTATTATACCAGCTAGCATGCTGGAGTAGGAATTCTGGGAGTTGAAATCCATACATGTTATAGTTGCCAAAGTTTAGAAACAGTTCTATAGATTAATTTTGGTGGCTTGGGAGTCCCACCTTTACAAATGCAGACCTAAACTGATAAAAAATCCTTAGGTTCATTAGTTTGCTAGCTCAAGTTCTACTTGAATATAAATGAAGAAATTATTGACTTACCAGCTGCTCCCAAGAATGCTACCAGCCAAATGAACTTCATGTTGCCTTCCTTCCTCACAGTAGCAGAACAGAGGGGCTGCTGCATGTATTTATTTTGTGGGGTGAATATTATCTTTGCTCCAAGGACTTAATCAAAAGGAAAAATACACAATGGAAAATATAAATTTGGATTTCAACAAGAACAGGTGGAAAGGAAAGATGGAGTTCACATGAGTTTCCCCTTATTAACAATTTAATATTGCCATTTTTAGATAAATACTGGGAAAATACATTAATCATACTGAATGATAAAGATTCTTTCCTTAGCTTCCTTGCCATAATATTTTTTCTGTGAAAGTGGATTTTTTTTTAGAGATGTTGTTGCTATCTGTCATAAGATATATATGTTATGTTTATGTTTTGCATAAAAGTATTCCTTCTTTTTTGCAGAAACATTGAGACATGCATTTTTTTATGGTGAGGGTTGTCTTTGGACTTTGAATAGTATACTGAGCTCAAATAGCCAAAAGTTAATTAGCCCAAGACAAAAACACAACTTGATTTAATTTAAATAAAAATGAAGTGGGTTCTGTGAATATGATTACTTTAAGCTTCAACTGACTTGCAAAAACTCAAAAAATCTACTCTCTAAGAACATTCCTAGGAACAGATGCTATTAAGCTTCAGGTATTAAAAAAAAAAAACACCTTAATACATGCTGAAAGAAATATCCTTCTGAGTTCAGTACCAAGTGGGGAAAAAGACACTGGAAATATGGAGGCTGTTTGGAAAGAAGGTTTAATGGTGGAGAGGACTGCATGGCTTGGAACTCCAAAGTGAAAAGGATGACCACATGCTTCAATATGTTGGGTGAAGGAAAAGAAGGGCCAAGATGCTGAGAGACCCTTGATTGTATATCCTCTGTTGGGCCCTACTTCAATGTTTCCTGTTCCTGTGTGAGAAATGTATCCCATTGGCTGTCAGACTCCCAGGGGCGGGGGTCTTAGCTAACTTTTTAGGCTTTGTCTGGACCACATGGATTCACCTGATTGCTGGCTGATGCAATCTTCCCAGGCCAGGTGGTGAGATTGGTAGAGACCTTTGTTATGTGGAACACTCTGGCCGAGGCCTTAATGACCCGCCTATTAATAAA
Source organism: Laticauda colubrina (assembly GCA_015471245.1). Classification (NCBI taxonomy): domain Eukaryota; kingdom Metazoa; phylum Chordata; class Lepidosauria; order Squamata; family Elapidae; genus Laticauda; species Laticauda colubrina. The sequence goes on along the minus strand of BLBF01000004.1, from coordinate 10,578,431 downwards.
GGTGCGGGGTGAGCTTCTGCCTCTCTGAGTTTCTACTTCCCTTTTAGGGGAAATATTCTGCCTTTTTAATATTTCCTAGGATATTTCATTTTTCTAGGGGAGGGGTGGGTGCTAACTTCCTACACTTAAAAATATTCTGTTTGAGAAATCAGAATTAATTTTATTTGCCTTAAGGTGTCCTTTATTTATGCACACATACATATAGCCTATAGCAGGGGTTGCCAACCTTTTGGACGTCAGGGACCACCAAACTCATAATTTTAAATCCCATGGACCAGAGACCCTGGGAAAATCCCCAAAAAAGCCTGCAGGAAAATTCTCCAGCCTGTTTTCCTACCAATCAATCATTCTTTATTTGGGATCGCAGGATACTGTCTCCAGCTCCATTCTCAGGGGAGAGAGAGACTTTTGGCTTCATGCAAGGAAAACAGCAGAAGCAGCAGAAGTCTTTCTTTCAACCCCCAAACTCCGCCAGAAATGAGTCTTTGTGAGACTCGTTGCACAGGCACAACCTCTTGGAGTAGGATGCCTTGCAGGGTCCCAAAGACTCATTTCGGGTGGAGTTTGGGGGAGCGAAAGAAAGACTTTTGCTGCTTTCCTTGCATGCAGCCAAAAGCAGAAGAAAGAAGTGGAAAGAAGCAGCCCAGTGGCCAGGTGAAGTGTGTGGGGTGAATACCTTTCCCCCACCTCCCCTCACTACCTTGTGTTATTTGCAATGCAAGTGACGCAAACTTTGTGTTTCCACGGGCCATGTGGGTGAAGCAACTTGTGTTCCCACATAGCCTGGATTAATTGCTTTGGGAGGTGCTTTGGGGGTGACATTTTTCTGTAGACCACCAGAATTTTCTCACAGCCCCCCAGTGGTCCCCAGCCCACTGGTTGGCAACCACTAGCCTATAGGCCACATGGTCCTAATGACTCTGAATGGTTTATTATTAATAGTAAGAAAAGAGTAAGAAATCACAAACAGCCTGAAAGTGAATTTATAATTTAAATAAATCCTCCAAATGATTGGCTGAGCCATCATGTTGCCTAAAGCCCAGGAGAACCATTAGATCTTGGTAGGTTCCTGAATGTCACAGGGGTAGAAGGCATGAAGATCTCTGGGGCATTATCTTTTCAAAGCTTCTTGGGTTGTGTTGGATAACACTGCTCAATTTACGGGGACCAGAATGTGGGTGAAACAGTATATTGAGAATATTCATTTAATTTCAATTCATAACAGAAATTGCAAATGTTTCCATCAGCAGCATGCCAAGAAACTAGGCTTAACCAAGTTGCTGATTGTGGTCATATCTCTAGTTAAATGAATGTAGTCATTTTACAGAAATGGTATAATACTAACATAGAAGAATTTTTCAATCAGAAAATAAAAATTCTTGAATGTTCAAAATACTGAAAAGCAACAAAGTGCTAAAAAGTCTGTTGTAACACAGAATATAGTCTGTAAAGTCGAAAAATTGAACACAATAAGACAATTCAACTGTACATGAGAAACAGTAGAAAAAAAAAGAAAATGAACGAATTGGCAAATACTTATTTGATTAATTTCAGACTGAATACTTTGTAAGCTGCTGCCAAACTACCTCTGAACTGGCTTAGAGTGAAATTTAATTCTCAGTCAGGAAAATTTTATTCTAGACATCTCTGACCATTAGGACACTTCACGAGAACAGGTCCAAGGTTGTGAGAAAAAACAGTAGACGAGGTCTTCTTCAAAGTGGCCTGCCTGTGGGAGTGTTTATTTTCCACTCAGGAGAATAAGGCTGTAGAGATGTCCTGATCTACCTTTATCTCCAACAATCTTGGTGCTGCTACTTCTCTTCTATCACATCCATCCTCCAACAGCAGAAACAAAAATAGCCAGACAGGCAAAATGGCAGGGCCTGTAAAGTACAGAACATGCTCACAGTTGCAGGAATTAGTTCTTGGGAGCTGGGCAGATGCCGACCCTCTCAAACCTCTACCATGGTTGTTACTGAAGTAGCACACATGATGATAACCCTAGCTACATTTAATATTTACCACAGAAGACGGTCAGCCAATCAGTATTTGCACTTTTTGGTCAAAAGTTCAGCAAAGACAACTGTCAGCCAAGCGTTAGTCATTTGAAATCATTTGAAAATGCCCAGCAATAAAGTTCCTCATTCCATCAGGTGTAAAAACTCTCTCCATGCTTCATAAAAATTGCTAATATTCTGCCTCATGCATTTCTGTCCCCCTTCTCATATGCTCCATTAAAAAAAAAAATCCCACAGATGCTTTGGGAGGAAATTCTGCGAGGACTTAATATATAAAGAGCAATATTATGCATAAAATATAGGTGCCTTAAAAACCCTTAAAATATCCTGTACTCCATCGTTACACATTTCTGTTACTCTCCAGCTCCCTGTGACCTGTAAAGCTGTCATATCAGGAGTTTTGCATTTGAGCATTTTTTTCTGAGAATCAAGCATCTGTTATGATGCTAGAAGAGGAGCTAGAAGCAGGGGGCAGCATTAGGCAAGAATTCCCTTCAAGGGATGTGAACATTCCTCCAAGTACAAGCCTACAATATGTTGCTGTTTTAAAAGTGGCATTTGCTGCTTTAAAATGGCATTTCTCTACCCACCCACCCCGCCCAAGGATAAATTAGCATGGCACAAAGACCAGTCGTGCCACCTGCAAACTCCCAGTAATATTGTCCTGGTGATCAGTTGAAGTGGTCTAAGTCAAACCCAAAAAACTTTAATCTTAGATGTCTACTATTGACCTCATCTCTTTTCGAAGAGGTCTGTAGGGGGCAAGCATAAGCGCACCAATGTGCCTATTGTCTCTGTCCTACTGGTTTTTTTTTTAAGGCCCTGTCACACTGGCCGATGGATGCAAAATGTTTGTAAAAAGGACACAGCGGATGAGAAAAATGTTCCATCCGTTGTTATCCGCTCTCAAAAATGCCCCGAATTTGCATAACCAGAGCGGACAACACGGAAAGGAACGGACGGGGGGAGGACGTAGGGCGGATGGAAAGCAGATGCTCCATGGAAGCCTAGCGGATGGAAGCGGATGGGAGCAGATGGCACATCTGCAAGGCTTCTGGAGGAGCGCAGCAAAGCGGACGCGGAACGGAAAGAGCGGATGCCGAGCGGATGCCGAGCGGACGAAGCGGATGCACAGCGGATGCCGAGAGGATGAAGCAGATGCAGAGCGGAAGCCTAGTGGATGCCTAGCGGAAGCCTAGCGGATGCCTAGCGTTCACTGCGCATGCGGGGAGGATGCATTGTGTCAGCCCCGCAGATATAAAGGGAAGCAGCTCGCAAGCAGGTCACCATTCAGAGGAAAGACCTGCTTCCAGACACAGCTTGCCAGCCAGCCAGCCAGCTAGCCAGCCAGCAACCCGACAACCATGGGGAAGAAACGGAAGCCTCTGCCATCTGCTGCCAGCCCGGGCTCGATCTTCTGGTGCTGGTGCTTCTGCTGATGTTGCTTCTGCAGGTGGTGCTTCTGCTGATGCTGCTTCTGGTAGTGGTGCTTCTGCTGATGCTGCTTCTGGTGGTGGTGCTTCTGCTGATGCTGCTTCTGGTGGTGGTGCTTCTGCTGGTGCTTACTCTGCTGGCACTGCTCCTGGTGCTGGTGTTTCTGCTGGTGCTTACTCTACTGGCACTGCTCCTGGTGCTGGTGCTTCTGCTGGTGCTTACTCTGCTGGGACTGCTCCTGGTGCTGGTGCTTCTGCTGGTGCTTACTCTGCTTGCACTGCTCCTGGTGCTGGTGCTTCTGCTGGTGCTTACTCTGCTGGCACTGCTCCTGTCCTGCTGGTGCTCCTGGTCCTGCTCATGCTCCTGGTCCTGCTGGTGCTGCTGGTGCTGCTGGTCCTGCGGGTCCTGCTCTTGCTGCTACTGTTGTTGCTGCTGCTGCTGCTGGTGGTGGTGTGGAGGAGCAGCCCCTACAACCTCGAAGCCCCTCTAATGAGGGCCCATATGGCCCTGCCAAAGGGAGGAAGAGGCAGACACGTGAACGGGAGAGGAGACAATACAACATAGAAGAGGAACATGAGGAGGAGGTGCTGGAGTGGCTGAGGGAGAATGAATATCTTTGGCGGAAGGGACACCGGCTCTATCGAGACACCAAAAGGAAGCAGGCTGCTTGGAGAGAGAAGGCGGAGAGCCTGGGCTACACTTCGGAGGTGCTCCTCGGCTGGTGGAAGCACATGCACACCTGGTATGGGAAGCTGCACCTCAAGAAATCTGGCCAGGCCGCGGTCAAGCTGACGGACAGAGAGACCTACGTGATGGCCAAGTGCAGCTTCTTGGAGGGTGAGATCCACCACCGAGGAGCAGCCCTTCTCACAGCCCTCTCTCTCAGGCAGCCTGCTGAGAGCCAGTCCTCTTCTGGCAAAGAGTCAGCTCCTGTGTCCAGGCAGGTATCTGTGGAGCGTGCCACGATGGAGACCCCCCCGACAGCTGTACTACCCATGGCGGAGCACGTGGAGGACCTCCTGACGCAGTGGGAGAAAGGAGACGGCACTTCCACTACAGCCCAACCCACATCCAACCCCAGCTCCACCTCCACAGAAAGGCAGAGAGGCAAACCGGAGGGGCAGAACCACACTGTCCTGCTGGAGATAAGAGACACCATCAGGAGCAGCGTAGATCTCCTCTCTCAGCTGGTACACACCGACGCCCCATCCTCCAACCGCAAGCCCTTCCTCACCGATGTCAACCAGACCCTCATGAACATGTCGGAACCCCAGTACCAGGTGGTGAAGGACAGGATCACCAATCTTCTTCACAACCCTCCAGACCAAGCTGAACCTGCTCCCACCCAGTCCAGGCCTGCTCCTCCACCCCAGGTGATGTCACTGCCCTTCCAAGGCTTTCCACAGGCCCTACCCTACCAAGGCTATGGATACCAGGAGCTCCAGCAGCACAGGCAGCCCTTCCCAGTCCAGGCACAGGTACATCGGATGCCACCGATGCCACCCACGCCACCGATGCCAGCCACGCCACAGATGCCACCCACGCCACGATGCCACCGACGCCAGTCCTCACCCAGCTGCAGATCAGACAGCCCCTTTCCTCCACCCCACAGCCAAGCCCTACACTGCTCTTTCCTCCACCCCACAGCCAAGCCCGGCCTCAGTACATCTGTCATCGGTATTGGGGCTGACACCCCATGTCATGGAGGAAGGAGCTCTCAAAATCACGGGGCTGAGCCAGCTGTCCGAGAGCTTCCTCAACACACCATCCCCTGTTGTCCTCTTGGGGCCAGGCACCCTAGTGGCGCTTCAGACCAGCACTCCAGCAGCAGCCACCTCCACAGCACCTGGACCCTTCACCCCTGAGACTGGGCACGCCTCCGAGTGACCAAGAAGAGTGCCAAAGACTGGGTGGCTACCTGTTGATTTTATTTTTGCTTTGGACACTTGACTTGGGTCATTTTTCTTTTACAGCTTGTTATTAATAAAGATTATCTTTGCTTCAAACACTTGCTTTATTTATTTTTGTCAATAAAGTCTTGGTGGAAACTTTTAGAAATGGTTTAAGCCTTTGCATGCTTGTGGGATGGGTAAGGATAGTTGTGGGATGGGCAGGGATACATGTGATAGGTAATAGCTTGGGATGGGTAACAGCTGTGAGATGGGTAATAGCTGTGGATGGGTAATACCTGTGGGATGGGTAATAGCTGTGGGATGGGCAGGGATACCTGTGGGATGGGCAGGGATACCTTTGGGATGGGTAATAGCTGTGGGATAGATAAACCTCCAGTGCAAGCATAGTGGGACTGTATGGTCCACCCTCCCAGGTGCCACACCTATGGCCCTTTATTGTCAATAATAATGTAATCAATCATCCACACATGTCAACATAAACACAACTCTTTATTAAATGCCCTGTTCATTGTCGGCCCACTCAACATACATGGCCCAATCTCATCAGTGTGATGAGACAGGCTGAAGGAAGCATCCATTAATCACCTATCATCCTGTCTTGCCACTCCACTGCTCCAGCTGGGGAGTTGCACCAGTGTTTCAGGAGGTTGCGCTGCTTCTTCCCTTCGCGTGAAGCTCTGTTGGGGCCTTGCACATCCTTAGTGTCTATCAGGTTTCGCTCTTGCCTTCATTCCCCAGGCTCCATGTCCCCATTGCGTTGTTGGAGGTCCACGAGCCTGTTCTGCAACACTGGGTAGCGGGTGTGCATGAGATTGTGCAGGATGCAGCAAGCTTCCATGATCCTCCTCACGGTCTCTGGGCAATGCTGCATGGTGGTGAGAAGTACCTGGAACCTGTTGGCCAGGATGCCAAAGGTGTTCTCTTCACGGGTGAGGAGTCTGGAAGTGTTGGGATTCATGAGGTAGGTTCTGAGGGAAAAGGCGTCATCCCCCACGATGAAGTAGGACACATCTTGCGTGTCGTTGGGCAGGGGATCTGGATCTGGGAAGCCCATGATGAGGTTGCGTTCCAGCCCCTCCTTGAGGTCACTGGCGTTGTACACCTGGGCATCTGAAGATTAGCCGTTGCCTGAAGCATCAATGTACATGAACTTGTAGTCAGCATTGACCATGGCGAAGAGGATGATGCTGAAGAAGCCCTTGTAGTTGAAATAAATAGACCCCGACTTGGCTGGAGCTTTGCAGGCCACGTGCTTGCCATCTATGGCTCCAACGGTGTGGGGGAAGTTCCACTTCTGATACCACTGCTCTGCAACTTTCTTCCAGCCTTCTTCAGTGGGGGGGCACTGGAGGAGTTATTCCAGGTATTCTTCGATGATGGCCTGCACCACTTCTCTGACCATAATGCTGATGGTGTTGTGTGGCACCCTCCAGCCATACTGCATGCTCCTGTAGGTGGTACCTGAGGCCAGGTGGTGCAGAGTCAGTGCCACCTTGAGCCCAGGGTCCAGGCTGGGCTGGAGGTTGGTGCTCTGCTTGGTCAACCGGGGTCTCAGCCGCTGCACAACTTCGTCAAACATGGCTGGAGGCATGCTCATGAAGTTCTGGAATGCATGAGTGTCTTCGTTCCTCAGCTCCACCATCAGCTTGTTGTACAGTCCGTACTCTGCTCTTCTCCTGATCCATCTTCGGACCCAGACACTTCTTGGACGCCTCCTTTTCTTCCCGTAGAACAGTTGAAAGAGCCTGTAGATGGCTTTGCACTGTTCCAGAACGATGGTGGCTATCAAAAGGAGTGTGTTACGATCCATGGTGGACATGACTGGATGCTGTGGAAGAGCAAGAGCCAGATGAAGGCTGCAGAGGTCTGCACAGCAGGGCTGCTGGACTGAAAGTGAGATTCAGGTGAGTTCATCCCCCTTTTTATAGGCAATATAGGTTTTCCACTAGGTGTCCTTTTGCATCCTCTAGGCATCCTCTAGACATCCTTAATATCCGAGATAGGTCTCCTCTGCGAACGTTTTTTCCGTTTTAATGCTTTGTATGCGAGCTGCATCCGCTTTCATCCTTTCTCTGTCCGTGCTACTAACGCTGCGTGTCCGTTCCGCATCCGTTTTGCTTCCTCCCTGTGTCCATTTTCTGCTGGAGTGGATTTGAGTTGCGTGGATGCGCAGCGGATATAGCGGATGCATAACAGATGACAACGGATGTAGAACCGAGGTTCCCCGTATGTGTTGCGGATGCAGAACGGACGCGTTGGATACATTTTCCGCTCAAAAAGTTTTGAGCAGCTCAAAACTTTTTGAGCGGATGGAACCTCAGTCGACGGATGCTGGACGGATAGAGAGGATGAAAAACAGTGACTACAGAACGGATGAATCGCGTTAACCAACGGATGGCAAGTGTTTCTCTCCATTTTACATCCTCTTTCCATCCGTTGGTGCAGTGTGACATGGGCTGTACGTGTATCCATTTCATGTATTCATAACTATTTTTATACTAATACCTGTTATCTTATAATCGCTTGAGAAAATAAAATAAATAAAATATCACCTTGCTATGTAGAAACTTCTTCAAAAATTATCACTGCAATCTTTTGTTATCTGATAGAGTATCCCAAGGCTACAGTTTAATTCAAATCTCTGTCTCTGTAAATACAGAAAAAGCTAATATCAGACAGGGAGATTCTCCTTTCAATGTACCCTGCCACTCCCCTTTTTTAAGATGGATCTCTTTATACATTAGATGTGGGAAGGAAGGAAGCCAATGATAGTGCTTGGAGATAGGATATTCACAGAACCCAATACTTTCCCCCCTCAGATATTCCTCAAATGGGCATCTATATCACTGAGAATCTCTCATTGACCCAGTAAGGAAGGAGGAAGTATTTAAACAACCAAAATCAGGAAGTTATTTTCCCTCTCCTTCCCATTACATTTCTCATTTTTGAAACCCACTGCAGGAGCACATGACATTTTGGGGATTCTCAGAAATCCTGGAAGGGAATTTTTTTGGCACTAACATATCCATTCAGTAAAACCACATGAACAATGGCGCACACACACACACACACACACACACACACACACACACACACACACACTTTCAAATCAGTATTGAACTCCCGGGGACTGTCTGAGCTAGTCCCTGCGATCAAGCAGGTGGTTTTATGCCTAAGGCAGGGCTAGAACTCACAGTCTGCCAGTTTCTAGCCTCGTGGCTTAACCGCTACACCAAACTGGCATTCACCCGGCAATTATCAAGACATACTGATTCAGAATAGACAACACGCAGATCTGCCAAAGTTGACTGAATCTATTTTTTAAACTCTTTATTCTCAGCAAAAAGTGGTGTGTGTGAGACTGTGTTTGTGTGGGCACATGTGCACACATGCATGTATGTTTCTTTCGTGGGGATTGTAAGGATTTGTCTAAATTTTATAAAAAGAAACAGACAACCTTTTTAACTACAGTATACGAGATTAAAGATAGACGGAGAAATAATTAATTTCATTATCACTCAGGAAGCTCATAATTGCAAAGTGGTTGAATAGCTGGAAGCTCGCCTGCCTGCGAGCACAAAGGGCATTTGAAATATACTTAAGGAAAGCAGTGAGCCTAAGCTTTTCAATTACAACTCTAAAACCCAGCAAATAAAAATTAAAAAGTTAAAGACCAGTGAATTACTAGAACAACCAGAGCAGAAAACTCTGGCTGTTTTGCCTTGTGATAAATGATTTCACCACATTTGACTGACCATGTTCTTTTAAACTTGAGGAATTTATTCATCCATTTGATTCTACAGCCTGAATAAAGTTCCTTTGTCTTTGCAGAACTCTGCATTGTTTCTTCATTGGCTTGACAGGCTCAGAAGCCACTCCTCCCATCAATGGGGTGTTTCCTGTGTTTCAAGATTCAGGGACAGATTCATCCAGTGTGTCATCCTCATGCAATGGAAGCTATCTGGTGGGAGACCCTTGGCTTGAAACTGTTGGCAGGTAAGAATGCCTCTCTTAGGATGCCTCTCTTAACCGTACTCTGGGATATCCATAACTCTAAAAAGGATGAAAAGACATTAGCAGTATACAACATTAATGCTATGATAGATTTTTTTTTTTTAAAAAGAAATATCAATGAGACCAATATCTCAAATTAAGATACATCCAATAGAGTGAAAGAAATAGTGGCTCGGATAGGCTTTTCCACAGTCTCCCTTTAAAATTGTAAACCTTTCTTTGGTGGTATATAAGTTAATGTTTAATATTAAAAAAATGTGAGAATGAAGAGGCTGTTTCTCCCGAAGAGACAAAATATTTGAAGCATATCAATCCCTTTGGATTTGAGGGATGATGACCATGTGTGTTGAACAAATGTTGTTTTCTCCTCCAGTCTATGCAGGTCTTTGCCATGCTATTATAGTGACCCAAAAGGAACGCTTCAAAATCATCCAAGAGGGGATCCGGACAAATATCACCTGCGATTATGATGATAGCAGCTACATCATGCTTTTTTGGTATCGGCAGGAGAGAAGCAATGCTGGAGAGAAGCAGTTCCAGCTTATTGGATATTCCATAGCTAAAAGTGATACAAGGAAGGAAATCAAGACATTTGAGATCACTAGAAAAGGAGTGACTCATTCTTCCCTTATCATCCCTCCGGAAGAGGCCGCAAAGCCTGCAGTTTATTTCTGTGCAGTTGGTAGGACACAGTGAAAGCTCCAGGTCCCCCAGCTGTACACAAACTACCTCGTGCTCTTTTGTTACCAGTTTGTGTCACATAAATTGCACACAGGTCCAACCGCATCCATCCACACAGGGCTGAAACAAAGCACTGGCTGCTTCTGAATCATGGTTTTACTCATAGATTTCTCTGCTAGTATTTTCACTTGATACACATTTCAGCTTTGGGAAGTTAGCCATTTATTTCTTTTTTTAATTTGTGAAATGTCAATACTACCCCAGTCACAACACACTAAGAGGATTATAAAGATAAAAGAAGGCACAGGAATACATAAACTCTATTTATGACTGAATTAGGGCCATTGGTAGTCTTCCATAATTCCAAGCTGGAATTATGGAGAGTTTTCCAAGTCAGAGTACTAGAAGTGAGTTGTAGTTTTGCAGAAGATATAGCAATAGCATTTACACTTATACACCACCCCATAGTGCTTTACAGTGCTCTCTGGGTGGTTTACAAGGTAGAAGCATTATTTGCATATTGTCTCCAGCAATTTAGCCCCTCATTTTATCGACCTTGGAAGGGTGGAAGGCTGAGTCAACCGTGAGCTATTCTGTGAATTGACCAGAAAAATAGACAAGCAAACAGGTTTCTAATTATTATGCCATACTACCCAAAGCAGGGACTTGGTTTTATCTGCCATTCAAAGGATTTGATGCTAAACATTTGATGCATTTCCTTCTGTGCCTGGAGAGACCACTATGGTGGTCAGAATAGCCTGATTAGGAACACGGTGAGCATTTAAGTGGCAATATTTGGGACTTCCTTCAAGCCACTCATTCTTCTCCTTTAAAATCTCACCTCCAAGCAGCCAAAGGCTTTACATATATTGTGGCAATGCATCATTTTTTGACCAGGCCAAAGATTATGTTGCACTTAGGACAATGAAAAGGTCAATTTGTTCCTGGGTCATTTAGAGATGTCTTTGCTCACTGTTCTCTGTTTACCTCAAGTAACTGTTGAGGAACTTTCTGTCTTTTTGGAGGAAATAAGGGTGGGGATTGCCTATCCTTGATTCACAGTTCTTGGCAATTTCCATTTACAAATCACGAGATTCTTCATTCAAACCACTGCTTCCCAAACAAAAATTAGATGGATTCATTATAAGCTTTTTTCAAAAAATGTATGTCAGCCATTTTTGATTCCTGGTGGCTACTTGAACTAGACTGCAGTTTTCTTGGCAAGATTAGTTAGAAGTGGTTTACCATTGCTGCCTTCCTAGGGCTGAGAAAAAATGGCTAGCCTAAAAACACCCAGCTGGCTCTGTGCCTAAGATGGGATGGGACTCATAGCATACTGGATTCTAGCCTGATGCCTTAATAACTATACTGAACTGGTTTCCACCCTATCCTAAACTTAGGTCCTCCTTTTTTTTACAACTCACTGTTGTGTGAACCCAGCCAGTGCACTGAATTTATGGTTTAGTTGTTGTATATTTTATCTGTCTGTCTGTCTGTCTGTCTGTCTGTCTGTCTGTCTGTCTGTCT
>BLBF01000004.1:10449087-10561877 GCA_015471245.1 Laticauda colubrina | reverse complement strand
CAGCAGCAGCAGCAGCAGCAGCAGCAGCAGCAGCAGCAGCAGCAGCACGAAGGGCTGCAGACTCTGCAGCTCTCCATTATTTTTCTTACAAAAAACTAAGCCCAGAGAAGAGGCCTCCTTGATTCAAAGCTGAGAAACCACAGAATGCGTTCTTCAATTTGGACTTCTTCCTTCTGCCTTCCCTACTTCAAGACAAAGGTGTATTTTGTGCACGCAGTGAAAGTATAGTCCCCTCCATGTAACTTCATCTTTGCATAAAAAAACACCCCATGAATGTTTTGCCTCAAGCCTGGGTAGTAGCTGAGAATAATAAGCATTTCAAAAATCATGTGATTCACTTATGATCCTATGGAGAATCAGTATTTAATCCAATATCCTTTGGAGACGTAAGTCAGTGTTGTAAAAATGCTATTATAACTCCAGAAAGCACAATAAAAGAAGTCTTTATCATGATGTCAGTAGAACCTCCAATATTCAGAGGAGATTATCAGGAATCCAAGAAATGAATATTTGAATGCAGAAATTGCATCCATTTTCAATCTGAATAGAACTAGAAGGGACTTTGGGGGCTGTCCAGTTCAACCCCCTGCTTGAGCATTCCTATACCATTCCAGAGAAGAGGCTGACCAGTCTCTTCTTAACTAACCCCCAGTGACGAAGTGCCCACAACTTCTGAAAAAAAGCTGTTCACTAGTTAATTGTTCTCTCTATCAAAAAAACTCTCCTTAGTTATAGGTTGTTTCTCTCCTTGATTAATGTGCACCCATTGTTTCTTGTCCTGCCTTTTAGTGCTCTGGAAAATAGGTTAATCCCTTCTTCTTTGTGGCACTGGAATACTGCTATCACGTCACTCCTAGACTAGCCATACTGAAATCCTGCAACCTTCTTCAAATGTTTTAATCTCCAAGTCCTTCAATCATCTTAGTTACTCTTCTTTGCACTTTTTCCAAAGTTTGAACATCTTTTCTGTAATGTGATGACCAAGACTAGATGCAGTATTCCAGGTGTGGTCTTACTAAGGTTTTATAATATTTCACACGATTTTGATTCTATGCTTCTGTTTTTATACAACCAAGGATTGTATTAGCTTTTTTGAATGCTGCCATACACTGCTGGTTCATATTTAAGACATCGTCCATTAGGACTCCAAGGTCTGTTTCTGTTTGAGCCAGGTGTCACCTAATCTATACTTATACCTTTGATTTTTCCTGCCAAAATGTAAATCCTTATTTTTCTCCAAATTAAATTTTATTTTGTTGGGTAGGGCCCATTGTCCAAGTCTGTCAAGATCCTTTGGGCTTCTGAGCTTGTCCTCTGGAGTGTTGGCTATTCCTGCCTACTTAGTGTCACCTGCAAATTTGATGAGTTCCCCTTCTATTCCCTCATCTAAGTCATTTATGAAGATATTGAAGAGTAGTGGGCCTAAAATGAAACCTTGTGGTTTTAGGACTCTTCTTTTTACTTCTCAGTAAAAATCCAATATCATCTTTGATGTAGGCAGCTTTATTATGAAAACAATAGAGGCCATGTCAAGCTACTACCACCCTGTAGAAAGTGGTCCTTTCTGTTGTTTCTGGCCAAGACATCTCCTGTACAGTCTGCAGGGAAAGAGCGTGCTTTGGAATACTCTGAAGAGATGTGGTAAAGATTTAGAAGAGTTGTTAAATAATTTCCAGGGCAGGAAGGTTTGCTTACCACAATTGCAAATATGTAGTTTCTGCTCTTGAAAATAGTACAGGGTTATCACTCTTAAATTTATGCCAAGATCCTGAGAAGAGAAAAACTGACACAATCTCAGGATTTGCCAAGATAAAGCCTGCAGGCAGGTATTTAGAAGAGAAGTCTCATTAGCCAATTCCACTCATAGGTCACACAATAACCACTGGTAGAAATACTGTGAAGTTTCTTGTGATCTTCTTTTGACTTCATGCAGCTCATGGGTATTTTTATTCTTACTCTTTTTCTCTTTCTCTTCTTACTCTTATTCTCATTGCTTACTCTCATTTTCTTTCTCAATTCTTTATTGCTTTTTCCAGGATTTATTAGAGAGAACAAACAGCACTCAACCAAATGTTTTAAATTTTGTGGTAATTGCAAATGTCAGCTTTGGTAGCCACCACATTATTTCAAGGAACTAGCAACATTTTTTCGGATCATTATTAATTTCTCACATCATGACCAGAAATGCTTCTGTGATCTGAGTTTCTTTAATAAGAGACATCCAGAGCTTGAATTAAAGATATTAGTGTTGCCAAATACCTACTTTATCCTGAATTGCCGCCTCAGGGATTTCTCTCTGTAGTATTCCTATTTATTTGAAAAACAGAAATTCTAGCTACTGAAGCAGGAAAACAGTTTTCATCTTATTTTCCTTCTGATAGTCCACAGAAACAATTCAGAGCCTACTTCCCCATTCCACCATCTTGCTGGCTTCTTTTATCCATGCTAGTTGGGAGTTCTGACTGTTGCTTAAAATATTTGAAGGGGAGCAGCTTAGCAAGTGTAGCTTTAATAAAACCATTGATTGCTTTTTCGCTCTTGGCACATTTTCATTCTGAGTCTTAGATTGCTTTTCAAAACTCTGATCAATTTATATTGAATATCCTAATTAATAAGTTTTAATGGAAGAAATGCTTTAAACTTTCTGTAAATACCCTTCTCTCCATTAAAAGGTTGCAATTAAATAGAGAAGACATGAATTCAGATTGTGCTCAATCCTGAATTTGAATTGTTGGGCAACACACAATCTCAGCCCAACCTCTTTTTAATAGATTTGTAGTTTGAGGTCAACCACAATACAAATGTACCCGCTTAACTGAGCAATTATCTACTCCTCCAATTGGAAGCAACACAACCAATATTTTCTTCCTAGGACAAACTAGTGTCTTTCCCCACTTTCATCAGATAAGGGTTGTTCAGAGCTAAAGATTCTGCTGGTGCTGCTGATCTGGAACAGACTTTTCTGTTGAGGTCCTCTTTGGTGAGATGAGGTCCTCTTTGGTAGCTTTCTACAAACTACCATGTTTCTCCAACAATACGCCCCCCCCCAATTGGAAGACCCAGCATGCTTTCTAGGCATAAAATGAAATTAAGCCCCTCCCCCCAAATTTAGGCCTAGTTTAAAACATGTGAAATTGGGGGGGAAGGCGGGGGGGAACTTGCCATTAGGAGTGCCCTGCGGGCAGCTATGCCTCATCATCAGCCACTGCTAACACCATGGTGGAGCACGGAGGGCTCTCTTACCCCACCCTTACCCAGGTCAGCAGGCAGGCGGCATCGGCATTGATGTCCAGCAGCATTTCAGCTGTTTCTCAGGCCTCCATAGCTTCCATGGTTCCCACCGGTGCTGGTATCTCTTTCGCCAGTGCCGTCTCCAACAACAGCATCTGAGTCGCTCCCGCTTTTCCCCCCGTCCCCATAACAACAGGAAAAAAAACATTTTGAGGTACCTGGGAGCGCTGCATGCTGCGTTTTGATTTAATCCCGAGTGGCTGGGTAGGCGTGAGAAGAGCGGAGCGACCGTCTCTACTGCTGCTACCCTTGGTGCTCCATCCTCGTGCTCTGCAAGTTTGCAAAAGTCCCGGTACGCCCGTTCCTACATTCCAAGCACCCAGGCTGAGCTGCAGCTGTTCCTCTCTTGCCAGCACCGTCTCCAATAACAGCGGCAGCAGCAGCGGGAACCGTGGAAGCGTTTCAGCCATTTCTTGGGTGGGGGAGCCACCTCCGTAACTTCTACAGTTCCCGCCACTACTGCTACTGTTATTGGAGATGGCGCTGGCGAGAGAGGGACAGCTGCAGCTCAGCCTGGGTGCTTGGAATGCAGGAACGGGCTGCAGTACCGGGACTTTTGCAAACTTGCAGAGCCCGAGGCTGGAGCACCAAGGGTAGCAGCAGCAGAGACGCTCACTTGGCTCTTCTCACGCCTGCCTAGCCGCTTGGGATTAAACCAAAATGCAGCATGCAGCACTCCCAGGTACCTCAAAATATTTTTTTCCTGTTGTTACGGGGATGGAGGAAAAGCGGGAGCGACTCAGACACTGTTGTTGGAGACAGCGCTGGTGCGTGGGGGGAGGGAGAAATTAATTCACCCCCAGAAAGATGTCTTAACCATTTTTGAGGGGCTCAAAAAAAAAAAAAAAAAAGGCCCAGCCTTATTTTGTGAGAAACACTGTAGTTAAATGGAAGTTCTGGAGAACATTTTTCCATTAAATGAATGTTGACAACTGTATTGATTGTTTAATTGTTTAGGTTGCTTCCCATCCTTAGTTTGTGTTTTTATTCATTAACAAGGATATTTTAATTATCATTATTCTTGATTATTTTGTCACTGTTACTTACTGTTGGGAAACTGGAAATTACGGTGGTGTGAAACCAAACCAAACCAATTCAATCAATCAATAAATACTTTGTTAAATGTACAACTCTTTTTTTAGAAATAGTTGGTGATTTTTCTTGTTTTGAATTTTGGGTTATGGGCAAGTTAGTAACACTTATATTTAGATTTTTGACTCCAGTGGTTAGAGTCATTTTTTCAAGAGTGCCATGGTTGCTATGAGACTACTGATGTTAGAAGGTCCTGCTTTGTCCACCCAAATTCTCTTAATTCATAATATATAGCATACAATGAAAGAGGAACAAAACAAATTAGAATATATTTTTGGAATATGTTGCTATTATCAGTTTAGTTCAGTTTTTAAATTAACAGTTCATAATAATACATGTACAAATATGAAATCCATTATATTATTTCTGAAAATATGCACTGTCACCTTTGAACTTTCAAAATGTATCAAAAGAGTAACTTGTCTACCCAAGCATTTAAAACATTTACCTAATTTTCTTGAGACATATACCTTCTTTCAAATCAGTAATTTAGGAATACTGAATTGAAAGACAAACAAATAGCTTTAAAATGAATAACAGCAATAAAAAATTCTTATCACAAAGTATATTATGACTGCTACTATAAACATTGATTGGGTCTATGTTTCATTTCAGAATGAGTTAATGATGGTCCATTCAGATCTTTGTTCATTTGTTTTCAAATTGAAAGTTAGTCTATGAATTGGTATTTAATTTGTTATGCTGTCTATCATTTTTTTACATTCTTATGTGGCAGATTATCCACTGTTGGGAGCAATCTACCACTGTACTCTTCAGATGTATTGGACTACAACTTCCATCATCCTCTGTCTACATGTTACTTAAAGAAGAAATCAACTGCTATGATCCATATGGATTAATCATGATCTGGAAGAATATTAATGTACAGTATTGCTTTGCAGATCCACTTGGATCTGTTAAAAGTTTATCAGGCACTGCAACAGAATAATAATAGTAATAATACTTCATAATAGTATGTGGAATATCCTGTTTCATGACTAAAAAGATGTGTTACAAAGTGTAGGTAAATGCATTATAATTATATTATGCATGTGTTCATACATATATGTGTACAGGAGAAAAATGTCACAGATACAGACATTTCTAAGATTCCTTAGCATGAGTCAGGGGACCTTGAGAGCTTATGCATGCCAAAGTTGCTTGTTTCATCAAGAATTGCTGGGAAAGAAATATCTGGAACTGACAGATGTAGGAGATGTTATCTTTTATGTTATAGATAAGCTAATGTGAAAATTCAGAACCCATATCTCAAAGTACCTTTCATATCAAGGACAGGTCAAGCGGGGTGACTCTTAATTATTTTATTGTCAACAAAAGGACTTGGAGCTGCTTCAAGGGATAAAAACAGGACATTTTGTTTACACTTAATGGAGAAAAAATACTTTTCTATTGTTTCTGTTTTTTTAAAAAAATATCTTGCTCTATAACAGGAGTGGCAAACTCATGTCATCACGGCTTCGTCATGTGATATATCATGACTTTTCTCCCCTTTGCTAACTGTGGGTGTGGATGTGGCCAGGGATGATGCATTCAGCCCATGGGCCATGAGTTTGACACTTCTGCTCTATAGTATCACAATGGCATATTAAGTTTATATATTTTGTAGTTTTTTTAAAAAAATCATTTAAATTTCACTAATTTAATTTCACAAATCATGATATTAAATAAAATTGTTAACTACATTTGAAGTAAGAAACCTTTGAATTTGCAGTACTGAATGATTCAATCAATCAAATTTTTATTATAGTTATAGAACAACATACTTGTTAAATGGCTTAGCAACAAGGATTTCAGTAACATGCTGAAGAATGATAAAGAAAATGCAGATAAAATTCATAAGTCCTTTCACTCTGCCTGAATTATTATTTCCAGAGCAATCCAAAGAACAGAAATAAACAAATCCAGTCTTCTTAAATAAACTTCTACTGTTTTAAGAAAAATATAAGATTTTTTTAAAATCAAAATTTGCATTGGAGAGCTGAGGAGTAGCAACTCTATAAAAGCAAATTGAGAGGATATAAGAAGGGGTGAAGTATAGTGAAGTGAAGATTTGTGGCTTTATCTCATAAATGCAGCAGTCCAGTAGTTTTCGTGTGAAATAGTGTATTTTTAAAAGATTTTAAAAAAACTTTTCCAATTGGAAGAATAATTGGGTCAGTGCAGTAAAAGCAAACACAAAGTGTAGCATAGTGGAACAGCAATAACAAAACCCAAAGTTCACAGTCACATTAATGATAATTATTGGCATGAAATTTCACCCAGAATGTGGCAAGGGTTTAAAAACAAAGCTGAATTCATTGCTAGGAATCATTAAACGTGAGACTGAAAATAAAATTGTCAGCACTGTAATGCCTATACACACTGTAAATCTATGTTGTCATATAAATAATATGCACTATCTTCTATGCTGCACTTTAACAAGAATATTATACAGTTAGAAAAGACAAAAATATGTTGAAAGTACTGCACCTTTGTGAGATTTTTTTTTTTAATTTGAAAATAAGGTGGGTTTAGGTGGCATGAATATTGAAAAACAAGGTATGGCATCAATATTGAAAGTAAAAACAGATTCTTTTCACACAAAATTATAACTCAGGGTTGTCACCTCAAGCTAAATCCAAGGAAATGCATGCTCAAAATATATGAAAAGTATTTTGTTTACATAGCACATTAAGCTCTTGGGTTGGACAGCACCAAATGAAATGATAGTCTTCCAAACAGTGGTGGGATTCAAATATTTTTTACTACCGGTTCTGTGAGTATGGCTTGGTGGGCCTGGCAGGGGAAAGATACTATAAAATCTCCAGTCAGAGGTGGTATCTGCCGGTTCTCTGAACGACTCAAAATTTCCACTACTGGTTCTTCAGAAGTGGTCAGAACCTGCTTCCAACCCCTCTTGGTTTCAAAAGAGATTAAAGCTATGTAGGCTAGCAGATAACAGATAATCAGAGTTGGAAGGGACCTTATAGGTCATCTAGTCCAACCCCCTGCCCAAGCAGGAGACCCTACACCATTTCTGACAAATGGCAGTCCAATCTCTTCTTCAAAATCTCAAGTGATGGTGCTCCCACAACTTCCAAAGGCAAGCTGTAATAGCTGTCCCCATACATTCTAGTCACCACCAGACAACATACTATTGACATTGAAGCAAGTGTGAAAAAGAAACTCTCTTCAAATTTCCTGGATCAAAACCAAGAGACTTAGTATCAATGGGAGGTACATGCAGGGAGGTCTTGGAAAGGATCAGCATGATCGCAGATTCCTGTACTTGAGCCTTCAAGAATTTTAGGAGAACACATGGATAAAATTTCATCCCATTTTACATTTTTCTGTAAATCTATGCAAAGCTTTGATTGAGTGCCTTACTTTAATGATGGCTCATCATACAAAATGCTCTTCAGTACCACTTTGGGGAGCAATGACCACACACATTGTGCTTTTTAAAACAAAACAACTCTATTGCTTTGTTTGGCATCCCTTTGAAGTCTCATTCAACATTTCCAGGGATCTCAACCAACTCTTTCATTTTCTATTGGAAATATTAGAGGAAGTTTACAGTGCTTGGGCAATTCATATACAGAATACACAATATGCTTCTTCTGGGCATAAGGGTTTTAAATACAAACAAGAACACCATGGTAAAAGAAGATTCTTCTAAATACAGACTTATCGATCTATCTATTGATCTAAATAAGACAGCATGCTGTGCCATCAGCCATCTATGAGCACAGAATGGTGGTCTGTTGTGAAAAGTACTGTTATGTGAAATTTTAGATGAGAGGTATGTCCACATGATGGTACAGGGTTTAAGGTCTCGTGGAAGCTTCTATGTGTACAGCTGAAGACAATTCTGATTGAAACTGAAACTTTGCATATTGGACCAAGATAATCCAGCACAGTTTGGGGAGAGATTATATTTCTTGACTTTCCACATTTGTCTACACTTACCACAAATAATAAATACATCAAGACATAGAAATAACATATTTGAATAAAGGGGGCTTCTTGCCTGATTTACATTCTTTGTTCAGGGGACTAGTGCAGAGGTGGTATTCAGCAGGTTCTGACCAGTTCTGGAGTAGTTCAGAGAACGGGCAAATACCACCTCTGACTGTCCCTGTCCCCATCTATTCTCTGCTTCTCGAGTACCAGCTGATCAGCTGGATCTTCTTTTGTTGCCCTGCACAGGAGAACGGAGCTGGAAAGCAGGTTAGTGGAATGGGGAAGGATGTGGATTTTGCAATAACCTTACCCCAGGAGTGGGGAGGGAATAGGGATTTTGTAGTATCCTTCCCCTACCAAGCCCACCAAACCATGCCCACAGAACCAGTAGTAAATTTTTTTGAATCCCACCATTGGAGCAGTGGGAGTTAAAATACCAAACACTGACAATTATTGTGATAAACAGTCATATTTCCATTACTCTGCAATGCGTCACTCAAACCTCAAACTACATAAGGTCTTCCAGCCTCCTTGTTCTGTAAATTGTTCCACTGGACATGCCACCTTCTGGCTCAATGACTCCATCACATTTTTGGGGAAGATCAGAAAACTTTATGGGGGCAGACCATGTCCTTAATCAAACCTATGGAAATCCAGAAGGATATCTCTTCTTTAGGTGGCTGTTATGGTGCTCTGGTACTGTTGGAGAAGATACTTGCAGTGTTGCTAATTAGACAGTACTTTCACATCATTCAATCAAATCTAGGGATTTGACTCTGAGTGAGATGATCTCCCCCAAACCAAGGTGAACTGGGAAAACTGGGATAACTGCCAGTAGACTCTCTGAATTAGAACCACAAGTGGATCAAACGGTAACAAGATATCTACCCTGCTGTATGTAATGAAGCTATGGTTATTACCTATGTCTCCAGAATAACATAATCTGACATAAATATGGGATTTTTTTTCTGTGATCTGTTAAATTTTGCCCCAGCTAAGAAGACATCTGAGCTTTGGCAGTCATATCTTTGCCATGTTTCTTTGAAAGACTGTTAATGTGGACAAGTAATTGCAACAAATAAATGCTCTGTCCTACATATTGGCAAAAAAAAAAATCAGAAAATAAAATACAGGCTGAATAGTCAAAACCTTTTGATGATCCAAACTCTGTCAAGGATCTTGGAGTACTCATCTTTAATGATCTAAGTGCTAGAGACCACTGTAACTACGTAGCCAAAAAGTTATTAAGAGTTGTTAATCTAATCCTACATAGCTTTTTCTCTGGTAATATCACACTCCTAACTAGAGCATACAAAACATTTTCTAGACCAATATTCGAACAGAAACTCATCAGTCTGGAACCCGAATTATGTATCTGATATTAACACAGTTGAGAAAGTCCAGAAATATTTCACAAGAAGAGTTCTCCACTCCTCTACTTGTTGCAGAATACCTTATGCCACTAGATTTAAGGCCCCTGTCATATTGCACCAACGGATGGAAAGAGGATGTAAAATGGAGGAAAACACTTGTCATCCGTTGGTTAATGCGATGTATCCGTTCTGTACTCACTGCCTCCGTTTTGCTTCCTCTCTATCCGTCCAGCATCCGTTTATTGACATTTCATCCGCTCAGAAAGTTTTGAACTGCTCAAAACTTTTGAGCGGAAAATGTATCCAATGCGTCCGTTCTGCATCCGCTAGGCATCTGCTAGGCATCCGCTAGGCATCCGCTAGGCATCCATTATGCATCCGCTATATCCACTAGGCATCCGCGCATCTCCATCCACTCCAGCGGTAAATGGACGCAGGGAGGAAGCGGAACAGACGCAGAACAGATGCAGAACGGATGCCTAGTGGATGCAGCACGGAAACAAAGTATTTAAAATGGAAAAAATGTTCGCAGAGGGGACCTATCTTGGATATTAAGGATGTCTAGAGGATGCCTAGAGGATGCAAAAGGACGTATAGGGGAAAACCTATATTGCCTATAAAAAGGGGGAGCAACTCACCTGGATCTCACTTTCAGTCCAGCAGCCCAGCTATGCAGACCTCTGCAGCCTTCATCTGACTCTTGCTCTTCCACAGCATCCAGTCATGTCCACCATGGATCGTAATAAAGTACTTTTCGCAGCCACCATCGTTCTACAACAGTGTGAAGTCATCTACAGGCTCTGTGAACTCTACTATGGGAAGAAAAAGAGGCGGCCAAGAAGCGTCTGGGTACGAAGATGGATCGCCAGAAGAGCAGACTACGGACTGTATAACAAGCTGATGGTGGAGCTGAGGAACAAAGACACTCGTGCATTCCAGAACTTCATGAGGATGCCTCCAGCCATGTTTGATGAAGTTGTGCAGCGGCTGACACCCAGGTTGACCAAGTCAAACACCAACTTCCGGCCCAGACTGGAACCTGGGCTCAAGGTGGCACTGACTCTGCACCACCTGGCCTCAGGGACCACCTACAGGACCATGCAGTACGGCTGGAGGGTGCCACACAACACCATCAGCATTGTGGTCAGAGAAGTGGTGCAGGCCATCATCGAAGAATACATGGAGGAGCTCCTCCAGTGCCCCACCACTGAAGAAGGATGGAAGAAAGTTGCAGAGCAGTGGTATCAGAGGTGGAACTTCCCCCACACCGTTGGAGCCATAGATGGCAAGCACGTGGCCTGCAAAGCACCAGTCAAGTTGGGGTCCACTTATTTCAACTACAAGGGCTTCTTCAGCATCGTCCTCTTTGCCATGGTCGATGCTGACTACAAGTTCATGTACATCGATGCTTCAGGCAACGGCTCATGTTCAGATGCCCAGGTATACAACGCCAGTCACCTCAAGGAGGGGCTGGAACGCAACCTCATTGTGGGCTTCCCAGATCCAGACCCCCTGCCCAACGACACGCAAGATGTGCCCCACTTCATCGTGGGGGATGACGCCTTCTCCCTCAGAACCTACCTCATGAAGTCCTATACCTCCAGACTCCTCACCCATGAAGAGAGGATCTTCAACTACAGGCTGTCCAGGGCAAGGCGGGTGGTGGAGAATGCCTTTGGCATCCTGGCCAACAGGTTCCAGGTACTTCTCACCACCATGCAGCATCGCCCACAGACCGTGAGGAGGATCGTGGAAGCTTGCTGCATCCTGCAAAATCTCATGCGCACCCGCTACCCAGTCTTGAAGAACAGGCTCGTGGACCTCCAACAAGGCAATGGGGACATGGAGCCTGGGGAATGGAGGCAAGGGCAAATCCTGATAGACACTCAGGATGTGCAAGGCCACAACAGAGCCTCACGTGAAGGGAAGAAGCAGCACAACCTCCTGAAACACTGGTGCAACTCCCCAGCTGGAGCGGTGGAGTGGCAAGACAGGATGATAAATGCTTAATGGATGCTTCCTTCAGCCTGTCTCATCACACTGATGAGATTGGGCCATGTATGTTGGGTGGGCCTACAATGAACAGGGCATTTAATAAAGAGTTGTGTTTGTGTTGACATGTGTGGATGATTATTACATTATTATTGATAATAAAGGGCCATAGGTGTGGCATCTGGGAGGGTGGACCATACAGTCCCACTATGCTTGCACTGGAGATTTATTTATCCCACAGCTATTACCCATCCCAAAGGTATCCCTGCCCATCCCACTGCTGTCTTAACCCATCCCACAAGCATGCAAAGGCTTAAACCATTTCTAAAAGTTTCCACCAAGACTTTATTAAAAAAATAAATGAAGCAAGTGTGTGAATCAAAGATAAACTTTATTGAACAACAAGCTGTAAAAGAAAAATGACCCAAGTCAAGTGTCCAAATAAAGTCCACAGGTAGCCAGCCAGCCAGTCTCTGGCACTCCTCTTGGTTACTTGGAGGTGTGCCCAGTCTCAGGGGTGAAGGGTCCAGGTGCTGTAGAGGTGGCTGCTGCTGGAGTGCTTGTCTGAAGCGCCATTGGGGTGCCTGGCCCCAAGAGGACAACAGGTGACGGTGTGTTGAGAAAGCTCTCGGACAGCTGGCTCAGACCCGTGATGTTGAGAGCTCCTTCCTCCATGCCATGTGGTGTCAGCCCCAGTACCGAGAACAGATGTACTGAGGCCGGGCTTGGCTGTGGGGTGGAGGAAGGAGCAGTGTAGTGGGGCTGTCTGGTCTGCAGCTGGGTGAGGACTGGCGTGGGTGGCATCAGTGTCGTGGGTGGCATCGTTGGCATCGGTGGCATCAGTGTTGTGGGTGGCATCGGTGGCATCAGTGGAACCGGTTGGCAACGGTGTCGTCCGATGACTCTGTGCCTGGACTGGGAAGGGCTGGTGCCTGTGCTTCTGGACCTCCTGGTAGCCGTAGCCCTGGTAGGTGAGGGGCTGTGGAAAGCCTTGGAGTGGGAGGGACATCACCTGGGGTGGAGGAGCAGACCTGGACTGGGTGGGAGCAGGTTCCTCTGGATCTGGAGGGTTGTGAAGCAGCTCGGTGATCCGGTCCTTCACCACCTGGTACTGGGGTTCCGCCATGTCCGTGAGGGTCTGGTTCACATAGGTGAGGAAGGGGCTAGCAGATGGAGAATGAGGAGTCGGTGTGTACCAGCTGAGAGAGGAGATCTATGCTGGTCTGGATGGTGTCCCTGATCTCCAGCAGGACAGTGTGGCTCTGCCCCTCCTGCTGTCTGGCTCTCTGCCTTTCTGTGGAGGTGGAGCTGGGGGTGGATGCGGGTAGGGCTGTGGTGGACGCGCCATCTCCTTTCTCCCAATGCACCAGGGAGTCCTCCACGCGCTCCACCACAGTTACAACAGCTGTCCGCGGGTTCTCCGCCATGGCACGCTCCACAGAAACCTGCCTGGAGACAGGAGCTGACTCTCGGCTGGAAGAGGACTGGCTCTCAGCAGGCTGCTGGAGAGAGAGGGTAGTGAGAGGGGCTGCTGGTGCTCCTCGGTGGTGGATCTCACCCTCCAGGAAGCTGCACCTGGCCATGGCATAGGTCTCTCTGTCCGTCAGCTTAACCGTGGCCTGGCCAGATTTCTTCAGGTGCAGCTTCCCGTACCAGGTGTGCATGTGCTTCCACCAGCCGAGGAGCACCTCCGAAGTGTAGCCCATACTCTCCGCCTTCTCTCTCCAAGCAGCCTGCTTCCTTTTGGTGTCCCTGTACAGCCGGTGTCCCTTCCGCCACAGAATAGTCATTCTCTCTCAGCCACTCCAGCACCTCATCCTCGTGTTCCTCCTCAATGGAGTATTGCCTCCTCTCCCGTTGTCACATACGCCTCTTCATCCCTTTGGCAGGACCAGATGGGCCCTCATCAGAGGGGCTCCCAGGTAGTAGGGGCTGCTCCTCCACACCACCAGCAGCAGCAGCACCAGCAGGATCATCATCATCATCATCATCATCATCACCAGCAGGATCATAATCATCATCATCATCATCAGCAGCAGCAGCAGCAGCACCAGTAGGACAGGATCAGCAGCAGCATAGTAAGCACCAGCAGCGCCAGCAAGACCAGGAGCATGAGCAGGACCAGGAGCACGAGCAGAATGAGCAAGACCAGGAGCACGAGCAGGACGAGCAAGTCCAGGAGCATGAGCAGGACGAGCAGGACGAGCAGCAGCTTCAGCAGAGTACGCAGCAGCAGAAGCACCACCACCAGGAGCAGCTTCAGCAGAGTAAGCACGAGCAGAAGCACCACCACCAGGAGCAGCACCAGCAGAGTAAGCACCAGCAGAAGCACCAGCACCAGGAGCAGCGCCAGCAGAAGCTCCAGCACCAGAAGAGCGATCCCGAGCAGCAGAAGCCCCAGCACAAGCAGAGTCAGGGACAGGGGGCGGGAGGGTGGCCCTGTCCCTCTTGCCAGGGATGGCGGCAGGTTGCTGAGGCTTTCGCTTCTTCCCCATGGTTGTGGGGTTGCTGGCTGGCACCAAAGCTCTCAGGAAGTCTGGCAGGAAGCCTGGCAGGAAGACTGGCAGGAAGGCAGGAAGGCAGGCAGGCAGGCATGCACCAAGGCTGGCAGGCAGACTGGCTGGCAGGGAGGCTGGAAGGCAGGCTGGCAGCAAGGCTGGCAGGCAGGCAGAGAGCAAGGCTGGCAGGGAGGCTGGCCAGGAGGCTGGGAGGCAGGCTTGGAGGCAGGCTGGCAGGAAGGCTGGCAGCAAGGCTTGCAGGCAGGCATGCAGGCAGGGCAGGCAAGGACTCGATGTATCCGGCAGCAGGTCTTTCCTCCGAATGGTGACTTGCTTGGGAGCTGCTTCCCTTTATATCCGCAGGGCTTACGCAATGCATCCCCCCCCGCATGCGCAATTAACACTCGGCATCCGTTCGGCTTCCGCTGTGCATCCGCTAGGCTTCCGCTGTGTATCCGCTTCATCCGCTGTGCATCCGCTTCATCCACTCGGCGTCTGCTCTGCAACCGCTGTATCCGTTCCGCGTCCGCTTTGCTGAGGCCCCCCGGAAGCCTCGCGGATGTGCCATCCGCTCTCATCCGCTTCCATCCGCTGGGCTTCCGTTCCGCATCCGCTTTCCATCTGCTCTGCGTCCTCCCCGTGTCCGTTCCTTTCCGTGTTGTCTGCTCCGGTTATGCAAATTTTTGCCCCTTTTGAGAGCGGAAAACAACAGATGGAACATTTTTCTCGTCCGTTGTGTCCTTTTTAAAAATGTTTTGCATCCGTTGGGCAATGTGACAGGGCCTTTAAACTCTAGACCTAGAAAACCTAGAACTATGCCGCCTTCGGTCTGATCTAAGTATGGAACATAAAATTATACATTGCAATGTCCTACCTGTCAATGAATACTTCAGCTTCAACCATAATAATACAAGAGCACACAATAGATACAAACTCAAGGTTAACTGCGCCAAACTTGATTGCAGAAAATGCGACTTCAGCAACAGAGTGGTCAATGTTCAGAATACTCTACCTGACTCTGTAGTTTCTTCCCCAAACCCCAAAAACTTTAACCTTAGACTGTCTACTACTGACTTCACCCCCTTCCTAAGAGGCCTATAGGGGATGTGCATAAGTGCACCAATCATACCTACTGTCCCTGTCCTATTGTTTCTTTTTTTCTTTTTCTTTTTCTCATATGTATCCATTTCATGTATCCATAACTATTTTTATACTTATACCTGTTATCTTATGATTGCTTGACAAAATAAATAAATAAATAAATAAATAAATAAATAAATAAATAAAGAAAGAAAGAAAGAAAGAAAGAAAGAAAGAAAGAAAGAAAGAAAGAAAGAAAGAAAGAAAGAAAGTGTGGCTCAGGCTTTGCAAACCAAAAAAATCTTAGAACATTCAAAAACATTCAAGTAGGGAGACAGAGGGCTCAATGGAAGACCCAGCATACAGTTCAAATGATGCGGTGAGTATCTACCGAATGCTTTCCTTCAGATTTAAGACACCTGGAATAATGTTATCACTACAGTATATCATGAAAATGTCTAATATGTGATTGATTGGTAATTATGCTTATGAAAGACCCTGGGAAGTAGGGAGCTGTTGTGGCCTTGGGCCATAAGGATAAGATCTCTGGAAGGGTATAAATGGGGAGAGATTCCTTCAGAACACTCTATTCCAATTTACAAAAACCAACAGACAGAATGAAAGTCCTGTGGATCTTTGCCTTCCTCGGAGCAGCATGTGAGTTTTAAAACAAATACTTGATTCTTCTACAGTCTCTGAAGTGGGCCAGTACAGTGGGTACAGCCATCTTTTTCTCTCCATCTTCCTCAGCAGGGCACAAAATGAGTGGGTGAGTTAGGGCTCAAATATCTAGCTTTAAAGAACCATCCCTTTTCCCATTAGAATTTTTGAATCAAAGTTTACTGTATAGGCAGTTCTGGTTATCTTTTTAACCAGACTTAAGCAAAGGCTGATGGGTATCCTTTGGATTCAACCACATTAATCAGTTGAATGCCTAAATCAGACTGCCATTTTCTCCATAGGTAGTGCCTTGATTTATATACTTCTACTATTCTCTCTGAACCATTTAGAACCCTGCAATTTTCTAAGATGTACTAAGCCCTAATGAATACATGTTTTGCTGTAAGAAGTGTAAAGAAACCTCCCTTGACACAAAGAAGCCTTTGTGAAACTCTTTTGGATTTGATTTAAGTGAAATTCCTTGTATGTCTGATTTGAAAGAGAGTCCTAAATTTCCTTTGTACTTGACTTAGAGCTAAATCTATTAACAGTAGAAACACATACACACACAAATGCCCCAAATCTTTCTTCTCTCTTCTGAAGATTCACCTGAGTATAAATCAGGTTTTATCATTCGATTTTGGTATTGCTTTTTGGTAACAATTCCCATTGTTCCTTTTCTGCTGTTTCCCTCAAAATATATAGAATACAAACATATTCGAAGGTGGCTTGATGCCTAGAACTATTCGCTCTGATATCCAGTTTTCTGTATGTACTTATATGTGTATATATGAGTGTTCATTATTCATATGTGTATAATTTTATGTATGAAACATATAGATTGCTCCAATATTCCACAACTTGCAAATAAATTACACATACCTACATAAACCTGCATTATATAAATCTGAGAAAACAAAAAACACTGCTGATGACAACATTTTGAGGAACTTATAAACATATATAAGGAATGTTGAAATAATTCAATCATTTGATAGTCCATTATAAAGTTATCTCAACTGAGGCTAACATGCGTCAAATTACCGAGGAGTAGTAGCCTTCTCAATAAATAGCACTCATGGCTTCATGGTATCAATAGGAACATATACTGCAGTTGGTTTGCTAAATAATAGTGCTGTATTTAATCATTTTGTTGTTCTTGTTCTTATCAGTTGCTGCCCCCTTTGAGGATGATGATGACAAGATTGTTGGAGGATATACCTGCCAGAGAAATGCTGTCCCTTATCAGGTTTCACTGAATTCTGGTTATCATTTCTGTGGCGGTTCCCTCATCAATGAACAATGGGTCATTTCAGCTGCCCATTGTTACAAATCGTGAGTGAACAGTATTTTTATGATGTTAAAAGCAGATCTCTATTCATAGAAGTTAAAAATGCACCAACAATGAATCAATGTCATATTCATTCAGTAAAGTCTTGCATGCTTGTGATTCCACTTTTATTTATTTCTAGTCTGGTGTTTTATTATTAAAAAGCAATCCCAAACCTGAAAAAATGCCTATGATATCAAAGTAAGCTTACAGGACTGTAACCGTCCACTCAGTTATATAGATTGTGATAGTGGTATGGAAATATCTCAGACAAATCAATTACACTTCGTCAGAAAAACTAACATAGTTTGCAAATGTAATGATAATGATCTGTAAGGGCTCCTTACATCACTTGCAAAAGGCTAGGTCACACTGGCCGATGGATGCAAAACATATGCAAAAAGGACACAGTGGAAGAGCAAAATTTCGGGGGTGGCTCCATCCATTGTTATCCGCTCTCAAAAGTGCCCCAAATTTGCATAAACAGAATGGAAAACAACGGAAAAGAACGGACGGGGATAGTACGTAGCGAGGATGGTAAGCGGATGTTCGTAGGAAGCCTAGCGAATGGAAACGGATGGAAGCAGATGACACATCCGTAGGGCTTCCGGGGTAGAATAGCGAAGCGGATGTGTAGCGGAAGGAGCAGATGCGTAGCGGATGAAGCGGATGCATCACGGACGCCTATAGGATGCATAGCGGATGCAAAGCGTTCACTGCGCATGTGGGGAGGATGAATTGCATCAGCTCCGTGGATATAAAAGGATGCAGCTCGCAAGCAGTCAGCATTCAGAGGAAAGACCTGCTGCCAGAGACATCTTGATAGAACACCATGGTTCGACAGTCAGGGAAGAAGAGAAAGCCTTTGCCTACTCCTGCCAGCCCTGGCAAGAAGGACAGAACCACCATCCCACCCCCTGGCGCTGACTCTGAAGCTGCTGGTGCTTCTGCTGCTGCTGGTGGTGCTCCTGGTGTTGCTGCTGGTGGTGCTTCTCCTGCTGGTGCTGCTGCTGGTGCTTCTCTTGCTGCTGCTGGTGCTGGTGCTGCTGCTGTGATGGACCAGCCCCAAGGCCCTCAAAGCCCTGCTGCTGAAGGCCCTGAAGGCCCTGCCAGAGGGAGGAAGAGGCAAGGCAAGGAGAAGGGAGAGAGGAAACAGTACTCCATTTCCGAAAACCATGAGGAGGAGGTGCTGGAATGGCTGAGGGAGAACGAGTACCTGTGGAGAAAGGGCCACAGGCTCTATCGTGACACCAAGAGGAAGCAGGCAGCATGGAGAGACAAGGCAGAGAGCCTGGGCTACACTTCAGACGTACTCCTGGGATGGTGGAAGCACATGCACACCTGGTATGGCAAGCTGCACCTGAAGAAATCTGGCCAGGCCGCTGTCAAGCTCGCTGACTGGGAGATGTACGTCATGGCCAGGTGCAGCTTCCTGGAGGGTGAGATCCGCCACCGAGGAGCAGCCCCTCTGTCAACCCTCTCCCTCAGACAGCCCACAGAGAGCAACTCCTCTTCCATCCAGGAGACAGCTACCGTGTCCAGGCAGGTGTCTTTGGAGGGCCCCATGGCAGAGACCCCCCCGATAGCTGCACTCCCCATGCCAGAAGACGTGGAGGATCCCCTGTCTCAAATGAAGCAAGAAGAAGCAGCATCCAGAGACTGACCCACCCCCACCCCCAGCTCTACCTCCACAGAAAGCAGGCAGAGAGGCAGACTGGAGGGCCAGAGCCACACTGTCCTGCTGGAGATCAGGGACACCATCAAGACCAGCACAGATCTTCTCTCTCAGCTGGTCCACAGTGATATGCCATCCTCTAATTGCAAGCCCTTCATCACGTAAGTGAGCCAGACCCTCATGGACCTGCCCGAGGCCCAGTACCAGGTGATGAAGGAGAAAATCACAGCACTGATGCACCACCCTCCAGGCCCAGCTGAACCTGCTCCGACCCAGTCCAGGTCTGCTCCTCCACCCCAGGCGATGTCCCAGCCCTTCCACGGCTTTCAACAGCCCCTCACCTATCAAGGCTACGAGTACCAGGACTTCACACACCAGATGCATCCCTTCCCAGTCCAGGGCCAGGTACATCGCACGCCACAGATGCCTCAGCTGACCCAGCTGCAGACCAGACAGCCCCACTACACTCCTCCTTCCTCCACCCCACAGCCAAGCCCCTCAACAGAAAAATATGTCTTCAGTCCTGTGCCTGACATCCCAGGTCCTTGAGGAAGTGCCTCTCAACCTCACGGGACTGAGTCAGCTCTCTGAGAGCTTCCTGAACACACCATCTCCTGTTGTACTCTCGGGCCAGGCACCCCAATGGCATCTCAGACCAGCACTCCAGCAACAGCCACCTGCACAGTCCCTGGCCGCTTACAGCTGAGACCATGGACATGCCTCAGAGTGACTGAGAATAGTGCCAGAGACTGAGTTGTTTACTTGTTAAGTTTATCTTTGCTTAAGACACTTTACTTGGTTCATTTTGCTTATTTAATACAGTCATAAGGTTTACTTAAGACAGTTGTTAATAAAGGTTATCTTTGCTTCACACACTTGGTTCATTTTATTTACTTAATAAAGTGTTGGTGAAAACTTTGAAAAAAGGGTTAAGCCTTTGCATCCTTGTGGGATAGGTAAGGATAGTTGTGGGATGGGTAAGGATAGCTGTGGGATGGGTAAGGATAGCTGTGGGATGGGTAAGGATAGCTGTGGGATAAGGATAGTTGTGGGACAGATAAACCTCCAGTGCAAGCATAGTGGGACTGTATGGTCCACCCTCCCAGCTGCCACACATATGGCCCTTTATTATCAATAACAATTTAATCATTTATCAACACATTTCAACATAAACAAAACTCTTTATTTATGCCCTATTCATTGTAAGGCCATTCAACATACATGGCACAATCTCATCAGTGTGATGAGACAGGCTGAAGGAAGCATCCATTAAGCATCTACCATCCTGTCTTACCACTCCACTGCTCCAGCTGGGGAGTTGCACCAGTGTATCAGGAGGTTGCGCTGCTTCTTCCCTCCACGTGAAGCTCTGTTGGGGCCTTGCACATCCACAGTGTCTATCAGGTTTAGTCCTTGCCTCCATTCACCAGGCTCCATGTCCCCATTGCCTTGTTGACAGTCCACAAGCCTGTTCTGCAACACTGGGTAGCGGGTGCGCATGATATTGTGCAGGATGGAGCAAGCTTCCACCATGCTCCTCACGGTCTGTGGGCAATGCTGCATGTAGTGAGAAGTACCTGGAACCTGTTGGCCAGGATGCCAAAGGCGTTCTCCACCACCCGCCTTGCCCTGGACAGCCTGTAGTTGAAGATCCTCTCTTCACGGGTGAGGAGTCTGGAAGTGTAGGGCTTCATGAGGTAGGTTCTGAGGGAGAAGGCGTCATCACTCACGATGAAGTAGGGTACATCTTGTGTGTCGTTGGGTTGGGGTTCTGGATCTGGGAAACCCATGATGAAGTTGCGTTCCAGCCCACCCTTGAGGTCACTGGCATTGTATATCTGGGCATCTGAAGCTGACCCGTTGCCTGAAGCATCGATGTACATGAACTTGTAGTCAGCATCGACCATGGCGAAGAGGATGATGCTGAATAAGTCCTTGTAGTTGAAATAATTGGACCCCGAGTTGGCTGGAGCTTTGCAGGCCACGTGCTTTGGCTGGAGCTTTGCAGGCCATCTATGGCTCCAACGGTGTAGGGAAAGTTCCACCTCTGATACCACTGCTCTGCAACTTTCCTCCAGCCTTCTTCAGTGGTGGGGCACTGGAGGAGCTCCTCCACGTATTCTTCGATGATGGCCTGCACCACTTCTCTGACCACTTTGCTGATGGTGTTGTATGGCACCCTCCAGGCATACTGCATGTTTCTGTACATGGTCCCAGAGGCCAGGTGGCGCAGAGTCAGTGCCACCTTCAGTCCAGGGTCCAGGCTGGGACGGAAGTTGGTGCTCTGCTTCGTCAACCTGGGTCTCAGACGCTCAACAATTTCATCAAACATGGCTGGTGGCATCCTCATGAAGTGCTGGAATGCACGAGGGTCTTCATTCCTCAGCTCCACCATCAGCTTGTCATAGAGTCCAAACTTCACTCTTCTCCTGATCCATCTTTGGACCCACACAGCTCTTGGACGTCTCCTTCTTCTCCTTGCGTAGAAAAGGTGAAACAGTCTGAAGAGGGCTTGGTTCTGGTGTTTAATGATGGCAGCTACCATAAGGAGTGTGCGATGATCCATGGTGGAGATCAATGGATGATGTGGAAGAGCAAGAGCAAGGGTGAAGAGGTCTGTACACCACGGCTGCTGGACTGATGGTGAGATCCAGGTGATTTCCTCCCCCTTTTTATAGGAAATATCAGTTTTCCATTAGATGTCCTTCCACATACTCTAGGTATACTGCAGCCATCCTAAATATCTGAGATACGTCCCATATATGAACGTTTTGTCAGTTTTAATGCTTTATATACGAGATGCATCTACTTACATCCTTTCTATTTCCGTGCTACTAACGCTGTGTGGACGTTCCGTGTACCTTTCGCTTCCTCCCTCTTTCCGCTTTCAACTTCAGTGGATGTGAGTTGCAGGGATGCCCAGAGGATGCTGAGAGGATACAGCGGACGTGTAACAGATGACAACGGACGTAGAACGTTTGTTGCCCGTATGTGTCGCAGATGTACATCGTACGCAGCGGAAAGTTCATCTGCTCAAAAAGTTTTGTGCAGCTCAAAACTTTTTGAGTGGATGAAAGCAGTAGACGGACGTTTGACGGATAGAGCATATGAATTACATACGCAGTGAGTACACAACGGATGCATCGCGTTTTCAAACGGATGGCAAGCTTTTTTGTCTGTTTTACATCCTCTTTGCATCCGTTGGTGCAGTGGGACATGGGCTTAAGCTAACTCATTATCTGAAAGTCACAAGTTTCTTCAGAAATAGCTTGTCATGGAATTGATTCAAGGGCCACATTCTTTTGCACCTGGATCCAGTATGTGAGAGTAGAATCCTATTCAGGATCTCAAAATTCAGGGAAGTGATCCAAGGATGAAATGCAGCAAGCAGAAAACATTATTTTGATTATAAGTCTAAAGTCTGTTTGTAACAATTACAGTTTAACAGTTAAGGCTGGAGTAGATGTTTTATACTGTCTGCCAAAAGTCAGGAATAGTCTTGTGCTATTTTGTTTTTCATCTAAAGAAGGCTTTGAAGCTTCAGTATGCATTATGTATACTTAGAGCATAAAACCTGAATCTAACCCTGAAATGAAGGTTCTTGCCTTGTTTCTCCTGCATTTTATCTTTCGAGAAAACACTTCTTTATGCTTAAGGGCAAAGTTTAACTTCTCCCTACATCACGAAGGATGTGGGGAATAACAAAATTGTTATTTTATTGTTGTGAACTACTCAAAGTTGTTGAGAGCCAGTACTGCTTAAATTCTTAGAAAGAATTTTATGCTGTGAAGGCCAACACCAGAACTTTCTGCTGTGACTTCACACTGTTGTGAATAGATAATAATTATTTACCATCTTCTTTCTATAATTTTACAATGGTTGGAGGCCTTGTATGCATATTCCACTAATTTGTGCAACAGTTATATGTAATTTCTAAACAGCTTTTAAAAGAACACTGAATTTTTCTTTGACATTTGCATTTTCTTATATCGGACTTTTAAAAAGATGAATTCTTTCACATGTACATTCTTTTAACATGTAATTATATTTGTTTGTATGCAAAATTCAGGAATATTTTTTTCCAGATACTTTGGGGGAAGCATCGAATAAGATAAAGCAAACATTTCTTGATTAATACCAGAATTTGTACTGTGGAGATGGGTGAAAATAGACCCCCTAAATTCATATTCATCACTATACAGGCTAGAATTGTTTTAACTTCTGCCTTCGTGAAATTTATGATATTAATAATGAATACATGCAAAGTTCCCATTTTAAATTGGAGTCTCTACTAAAACTATGTCTGTTGATCTCATTGCTTGTTCTTTAACATAAGGCATTCAAAGCTTTTTTTTCAGGTTGAAATCAGACATTGCTTTGTACAACAAATATAACACTGTAACATTAACTTCCAGCCGCATGACTGTGATGCTTGGAGAATACAATATTATCGAAGAGGATGGGAGCGAGCAGATTAAAAAACCTGCAAAAATAATTGTCCATCCAGACTACAACTCTTGGCTCTTGGACAATGATATCATGCTCATCAAGTTGGAATCCCCTGTCACTATTGGTAGAAGTGTTTCACCTATCCCTTTGAGTAATGGATGTCCAGATGTTGGTACTAATTGCTTGATCTCAGGATGGGGCAATACTCTCAGTAATGGTGGTGAGTATTAACAAGAATTGGCTAACTTATTCTGAGTCCCAGGTACATGACTGAAAAATTGTAATTGCTACCTATCTGTCAGCCTGACAACATAGATCAGACTAAGAAACCAATGCCATGTAGGTCAGCTTTTTCAAATGGCTCCCACCATTTATATTTCGAAAGGCCCTGAAGATATGGCTATTTTCTCAGGAAATGATAGGGATGATTGACGCCTCCTTTCCTGCCTTTTCCTTGTTCTTATCTTCAGATTTTTTTTTTTCTGTCATTTTTGTTTTGGGTTTCTTGAATTATTCTTTGTTTTTAATTTGTAAACTACCTAGAGCTGCTGGGAGTCCAGCTGCTTATAACTTTTAGCAACAAGAACAACATCTTTCCATCTCAGGTCTGTTGAAAGGACTCAATAGGTGGATAGAAATGCCAAACCCATCCTAAACATCAGGCAGACTGTGTGATAAACCATAACACAATCTTGCAAATTTGAATGTACTCCCACTTCCCTCATTTTAGCAGCATGTGAGCTATGAAGGGGCTTGTATGAGACAGTTTTTTATTTTCTTGGCCTTTGCTCAAATCCCTCTTATCTGACTATTGCCTATTGCCAAATCTGCCTATAGCAGATTTGCCTCATATCTTTCAAGGCCATTCCCTGAGCCCTCTGCATTACCAAATGCAAACAACACTTCCTAAATCTACTAATGTGTTTCTCACTGTTGAATTGCTAAATGTTTCATGTATTCACAGGGATAGAGACAGTGGTGGGATTCAAATATTTTTGCCACCGGTTTGGTGGGCGTGGCTTGGTGGGTGTGCTTTGCATGCATGCACACACTTTGCATGCACATGCGCACCAAATGCACACTTTGCGGAGGCACAGAGGCATTTGCGCAGGTGCAAAGGCGTTCTAACTCACCTCCTATAGTCCTGCACGATCCCGGTTGCTTCAGCAGCTGCTGCCTGACACTATTCTGTGCTGCGCAAAGCAGCTGCATTTCAAATTCAGCAGATAAAGGTGAGTATGGGAGCCCGGTGGGCGGGTGGGCCCAAAAGCATAGCAGCGGAGAGAACCATTCAGTCTCTGCTGCTCATTGCTGCTACTGGCTTGCCAGAACTGGGCCAAACCGGTCGAATAACACCACTAGATAGAGCCATTCAGGGACAACTTGAATCTATGATGAAATTCCAGGTTTAAGCTCTAACATTAAGAAGAAAACAATTCTTGGTCTGAGCCTTGAACAATGTAAGCCTATAAATACTGATTTGAATGGTTTTAGAGAAGGGGTTTCCAACCTTGGGAACTTTAAAACTTGTGAACTTTAACTCCCAGAATTCTGAGAGTTGAAGTCCACAAGTCTTAAAGTTGCCAAGGTTGGAGATCCCTGTTTTAGAGTACTGAAGATGAATGTGCATCAAATTCCATTTTTCCCCTGAGGTACTTTTCTTGTCTTGAGTTGGCTATCTCACCTCAGACACAGGGGTGG
Source organism: Laticauda colubrina (assembly GCA_015471245.1). Taxonomy (NCBI): domain Eukaryota; kingdom Metazoa; phylum Chordata; class Lepidosauria; order Squamata; family Elapidae; genus Laticauda; species Laticauda colubrina. The sequence continues at coordinate 10,536,773 of BLBF01000004.1, read as the reverse complement.
GATTCTACCAGTTCGCATCTATTCACTAGAATCGGTTGTTAACATTCTAGGCAGTTCGGAAAACAGGTTGTTAGAAGAAATTACTGGCCTAATCCTGTAAGGAAGGAAGGAAGGAAACATTCTGGTGTTGCTTACAGAAATTGCCTCTCGGTTAACCCTTATTACATTCTTGGCAGGAATAGACTTCCTGTCTCAGTATTTTTTCCATCCTTTGCTGGTACTTTGCTTGTGTGGTATGACCATTCAAAGTTACAATGGCACTGAAAAAAGTGACATATAACAATTTTTCACACTTACAACTGTTGCAGCATCCCCACAGTGATGAAAGGCCAGGCGAGGAGATGCATGCCTCGATGTGAGTGATATTGAGTTGGCCACGCCCAGCCAATAACATGACCACCAAGCCACATCCACCAACTAAGCCACGCCCACAGAACTGGTTGTTAAAAAATTTGAATCCCACCCCTGCTCAGACACCATATTAATATTCCATTACGTAACTACCATAGTTAGTTGCTTTTACTTGTCTTGAATTACAGGGTTGTTGTTTATCATTTAAACAGAATCTTGTAGCATCTTTTAAGACTAACAAATTTTAATATAAAACATGTGTTTTTATTGCCGTTCACTTTCTTATTTTTTCCTTACTCTTTTTTTTAGTAAACTACCCTGATCTTCTGCAGTGCCTGAATGCTCCAATCCTAAGTGATGAGGAATGCAATGCTGCTTACCCGGGACAAATTACTCCAAATATGGTCTGTATTGGATACCTTGAGGGTGGCAAAGACTCTTGTCAGGTGAGGATACTTGCTTTCTCGCCACCTGAAATTATATGCATCCAGGATTAATTTACAGATTAGCTATATTATTTAAATAATACTTTTAACGTTTCAACAAACATGGGTAAACATTACCCAAAGCAAAGCAGAAAGCAGAAATAAAGTTAAGCAGAAGGAAAAAAAAACAAAAAAGAGGATATTAAAAAAAAAGGAATGAAAAATGTTTGGTGTTTTAAACACTAAGTTAAATACTGACCACACAGAGTAAAACTGCTCAGATTTTCCACTGTGTTAATGAAAAGCTGTTCATATGTAAGAAGTGGAAACCTCTTGAAACCTCTTTTCAGATCAGAGTGTAGCAAGACCTTTCTTTGGTATAAGAAGATAATATTTTTAATTGCAGACCACACACAATAAAACCCAAGTTCTTCAAATATCACCAGATGTTGAGTTATGGCTGAATTATATAAATTTAAACATACATGTACATCTTTAACATTCATTTCTCCTCTAATCAACTTGGTTATGGATATGAATCCATGTGGTGTAATTGTAGAATGCTCTAAACATGAACCAAAGCTCTGCCTGGTAAATACCAAACAAGTCTTTCACAGGAATTTGAGCTTCTTAAGAATGTAGAATACAAAGATAACTTTCTTTAAAACTGTAACCACTCATTCCAACTATTTGTTCCACGCTTCTTGTCAGTTTCCCTTTTTTATGTTAGTGTTATTTTTCAATTGTACAGGAAATATTAACTGTAGGTTATGGAACCTCTAAAACTCTAATAATATGAACAATTTTGGACTTTGGAACACTGCTAATATGTTTGGCCCAAACTGTTACATATAAATATATTTTAATTGAATATATTGTGATTTTGTATTTTCGTTAGTCCAAATTCCTTTTGCAACCCATTAAATTTAAACTAATAATAATTTAATCAAAAATATTGATACATTATTTATTCAGGGACTCTGAAAGAATTCTGGGAATTTTCAGGGTGGAACTGAATTGAACTGAATATTTTATTTGGGCAAGTGAAAATTTCATTTAAAATTGATACATTTATAACATATTTCGTGTGTATACATTTTGAGTCATATGATACAGAGATATACATGAAGAGACCATGTATTTTTATTTTAGAATTTTTGTTTGTTTCTTCAGAGGGCTACTTGTAGGGCACTGTAGACTTTGTAGACTGAAGTGGTAGGAAGGGAAATCTGGCTGTTTTTCTTACATTTTAATTCAAACTGAAGCAAAATATGGAAGATTACAAAGGTCCCTCCTGCTTTGAAGAAAGCTTCTATAAACTCCCAATCTTTTATGAAGCTTGGAGGAATCTAGCTGGGACCACAAAAATGATTTGGCTAATCATTCAACAAGGTCTCCTTATGATCTGATGCTACTTCTTAGTGTAGGCTTAAAAAATTCAGTAACAAATTTTCATTTTTATTGATTGCCAACTGGAATATCAAATCTTTCTTCTTTTCAACTCTTTTTGTCTTTTAGGGAGATTCTGGTGGCCCTGTGGTTTGTAATGAAAAGCTCCAGGGCATTGTCTCCTGGGGAATAGGTTGTGCTCTGCCTGGCTATCCTGGAGTCTACACCAAAGTTTGCCAATACATCAACTGGATCAATAAAACCATAGCTGCCAACTGAAACAGATACTTTCCTCTTAATGTGATTTATCTTGAGAATGAAATGAAATAAATAGAGCCTGATTACTTTACTCTCTGTTTAATGTTTTTACTTTGACAATAGTCATATAGATTGAGCAGCATATTAAGCAGCAGATAGATAAAGAGAAAATATTAGGCCTACCTTTCTGCCAATTTAAGAGTAACCAATTGGAGAGACACAATGGAATGTATGATCCTTGATCTGAAAAAAGGATTTGTCTTCCTTTCCTTTCTTTTCTATTTACTATATTTTTTCTTTGAGTGTGTTTCTTATTAGATACATAAAATCTTTTAACAAAAACTATTAAAAAGAATAAAATCAGAAACTGGCACAAACTCACTTTTCAGAGTTGGGAAATACTACTGTCATCATGACGTTTTTGTTCCATCTGTTCAGATTTCTCCAGTAGTTATGCGACAAGGCAATATAATATACAGGAGTTTAAGTAAACATAAGAAATGAGACATCTCAGAAAACCAGGTCGACAAATTCTCTCTAATTTACTACATTTTTCAATGTTCATTTCCTTGTGGTGTTATTTTTAAGGGCTTTCTTCTAATTGCTAATTTTATGGCAATGTTCTTTGCTGGTTCCTACATAGTCCATTTCCAATTATAATTGACTGCAAGAATGCCCTTTTATAGTAAACTTTTCCAAAACTTGTCAATTAGTTTATTAATTATATAAATCTAAAGAGATGTCCATCTTTCAACCATGATTGTAGGCTGCCCATAAAGAATAAAACATATAAAACAAAATACAATGAAAAAAGTAAGAAAAAAATAGCAGTTGTGAATGAACACAACTCTAATCATGACAAAAAGTGATGAACTTCAGACCCAGTGCCTGAGGGAACAACCCAGTCTTCAAGGACTTCCATAATGTTAGCAAATTTGGAATCAAAGACAGATGATACAACAGAGAGGATACTCTTCCTGGGTCCCACCAAATGGCATTGTTTAATAGATGTGGCACAAAGTATGCCATTCCATTGGATCAAATGAGATGGCAAAAATAAATGGGGAAAAATGGTTCTGAAATTAACCTGGATCCATGCCAAAATTCTGTACGTGGTATATTTGGGATGCACAAGAATCTTATTTCTCCCTCTAGTTTTTTTTTCTCCAAAGTATTTAGCAGGGCTATGGTCTTTCCAACATAAACACACAAAGACACCAGATCATACAAAATTACATTTTGAAAATCAAAGAACATGTAGCAAATTCACAGGGCAGGAGCACTGAACCATGGATGATACAGATAGACTGAAAGGGAAACTTTTGATTTAGTTCAGTTTTTCTCCAGAGAGAAACTATCCCATCCAGAAATAGTGATTATATTGCTAGATACCTGGTTGTACAAGAAAGAAAGACTTCAAATAGAGTCTATCCCCAAAAGACAACTTTATTTATCTTATTTATTCATCAGATTTTAAAACCACTCTCACAGAGAGGCTCTGGGCACCGTATAATAAAATATTAAAAATATAAAAACATATATAAAATGTCAAAGAAGCAAGTGATGTTAAAAATTAATTAAAAGATGGGAGGGAGTTTTCAGAACGCGAACCAGTCCCATGGCTGTATGTTCCTCTCTGCATCCCAGACAAGGCTACAGAACCATGTTTTCACACCTTTCTGGAAGGGCACGAGAGTGAGGGAGAGGTCTATCTCTGGGGGGAGAATGTCCCACAAAGCGGCAGCAGGGAAGACTCTCTTTCTGGATTCTGCCAGTCAGAATTCTTTGATTGGTGAGGTCTGCAACATTCCTTCCCTGCTTGCCCAGCTGGGACGAATGATGTAATAGGACAAAAATTATTCTGTAGGTAACCTGGATAAAAAATGCATGGCTCTAAATGATTAAATTAGCATGCACAGCTAGTAGAAAGAATAAACAAACCTTTTTGTGATAGCAGTGAACCCAAGACTATAATAATCAATGCAAAATATATATTGAAGGAATGCACTCTGCTGAAGAGATCAAATATTCCTCTCAATTAAATTTAACCAACAGAATCACAAACAAATCTGCTTCTCCATGATGGACTGAACTCAGAATGGATTCAAAAGATTATCAAACTCTCCACATGTATTGCAATAGAGCATCTCATTGATCTTCAGGGTTAATGTGACAAGCCATGTCATAATACATGTAAAAGCAGGAAGTTTCAATGTACACGATAACAATGGTATATCTTCTACTGAAACTAGATAGCTGAGAATCAAGATAGATTATAACTAATATAGAATTTAGTTTCTATAGTGAAATATTTCTATATTGCAATATCGAAAAACTGTCAGTTCATAGTCCTAATCCACTGGGTGCAGGAATATTGGCTAGCTTTAAAAATGAATTGTGCAAGAGTAAACATAATATCTAGGTTTGCTCCAGATATATTGTTTACATATTATTTCTTGTGTCTTCAACTTAACAGAATTGAATGCAGCTGAGAATCTCTGGGAAACGGAACCTATGTTATTACTATTTGTTATCAATAGTTTCTACAGTCTCATAACTTCATAATAGAATATTGTACATTTTCATATTTATTCTAGCTCCATGTTCAGTAAAAACCATGAATTTGAGATTCACAAAATAGACTTATTTTGTCTATCTAAAGAAAGATTCTGGGAAACCCACGTGGTTCCTTGAGTTTGTGTCCTAAATATTTAGATATGAACTGAATGGTTCCTTGCTTTGCTATAGTCTGCAGGTAGAGTGAATGGATCAATACAGAAATAATTTCAGTCAACTGGAATAATTATCGGCTACCTAATTTTCTTGAGATATTGCCTTTCTTCCAATATAATTCAGCAATATTGAATGTAATGACAAATGTATAATTTGCTGCTGCTCCCACCATATATTATTCATTATTCATTTATCAGACATGTGCATGCATTTCAGAATGAGCTAAAATGAATCAAATGAGAGCCCTTCAGATCAGTGTTCAATTGTTTTAAAATAAGAGATTGAAATGAATATTTTTTCATCTGCATCAAAATTGCATTATGCCCATCTTTTATTTGCACAGGCAGTTGGCAGCTTATTGTATCACTGAGAGCAGCATCATATTAATCCATGATTATTTGTTTTCATGATTGACAACTATGTTTGGAATATGGCACAATTGGTACATCAAATCATAAATAGTTAATTCAAGTCAATCTTCCAGAAGCTAGTTCTGTTTACATGCGTTGAACCTCAACTTCCATCATCTTTAATCTATGTGATTTTTTGGAAAAGTAACCTACTGACATAGATTTAAATGGATTAATCATGATCTGTAAGACCATTAATACTGTGAGAAACTACTAGAGATATCAAAATATTATAAACTTGTCAGGCACTGAATAGAGTTCAGGATATCTAGAGTATATATTATAAAAAGCTATTGTGTCTGTAACCTTTAATTGGGCAAAACCATGTATCATAGGACAAAACTTTGTCAACAAAGGTATTGCAAATGGGCTACCCTACAGAATTCCAGGACCATTATTCCTGAAGGAATGAAACTTGGGGAAGTTGGGGCTGCTTCAATTGTTTCAGTGTGGCAGGGCTGCTGCTGTGGTCATGTGATCCTAATTTCCAACATTTCTTGATAGTTTCTCAGCCACTTACACAATCCTTCATCCCTCCCTCACAGTAGCACCCACAGCAGCACCCATTTACTTGCCTGTTGGAATGGGAAGAGAATGGAAGGGAAGGGAGGAAAAAAAGGAAAATAAGATCAGGGAGGGAGGGAGGAAAGTCAGAAAGAAAGAAGGGAGCAAAAAGGATGGAAGGGGTAGAAGAAAGAAAGAGGGAGGGAGGGAGGGAGGGAAAAGGAAGGAAGGAAGGAAGGAAGGAAGGAAGGAAGGAAGGAAGGAAGGAAAGAAGGGATTTCCAATGCTACCTGTCAGGAAAACTCAATGGGGGAAGTTAGGGTTAGGTTTATCTCTGAAATGAAGACTCAGTGGTCTATTCCTTGATCATGGTAAAAAGAGACATTCCTTTATATGATTAAAAGTATGGGTTGGAAGATATAAATAATTATATTATGCTCCATATAGATTGCATAAGTTGTATGTAAGTACATATACATGAATTCAATTTATATAAGTGTACATATTTACATGATTCCTTAATAATCTAGAATTTTACAATAGTTCTACAAATATATATTGATGCATGCACATGTATATGGAAGGGGGGGGGAGTTATAGTCCCAGATACAGGTTCATTGGATTGTTGTTAAAGGAGCTTGGGAAGCTATACATGCTCACCAATAAATAACCTTTTATTAAAGTCAAAATTCTTATTTTTTTAGAAGCAGTTGATACCTTTTCTTGTTTTGAATTTTGGGTAATGGCAAGCTAGCAATACTTGAAAATTCTACTTGGACCAAAATTTACTTAATTCCCAACAGATTTAATGCACTGAAACCCAGACAAAACAAATTAGACTATATTTTTGCAGTATGCTGCAATTATCAATTTAGTTCAGCTTTTGAATTAACAGATCATAATAATATGCTAATTAGTATGAAATGCATTATTTTATTTCTGAAAATGTGTGTATCAAAAAAGTTATTGTGTCAAAAAACTAACTTGTCTACCCAAGAATTTAAAACATTTTCTATCACTTATCTAATTTTCTTGGGAAACATACCTTCTCTGAAATCAGTAATTTAGGATTACTAAAATGAAAGACAAATATATAGCTTTATAGTGAAGAGCGGCAATAAAAAAATCTTATCACAAAGTATATTATGACTACTAAACAATGATTAAGCATGTGTTCATATTTTGGAATAAATTAAAGATGGAATCATATGTGGCCTATTCAGAATTTTGTTCCTTTATTTTCAAATTAAAAGAGTGACTATGAATAGGCATTTAATTTGTCATGCTGTCTATTCTTTTCTTACACTTTCAGCATATCAGCAGCAGCAGTGTATCAGTTTAACATTTTTCCCCACATTTACCATCCACAGGTTTGGAAAAGGGCTCTATTGGTATGTCCAAACACTAAGCCTTCTAGACTGATTCTGGTTAACTTCCCCAAGCTAGTGCTCTTCAGATGTGTTGATTTACAACTTCCATGATTCTCAGTCTTCATGATACTTGAAGAAGTCATGAATCACCTGAATGATTCATGGATTAATCAAGATCTGAAAGACTATTACTGTTCAGCAGTGCTTTGCAGACCTGCCTGATTATCAAACTGTTGCTAGTCAGCAAGGCACAGGAATCCCTAACCCACAGTCTGTGGCCTAGTGTCAGTCTGCAGCTCATTCGGAACTGGGCCACAGAGGTGGTGGGCGAGTATGTGTGTGCTCATGCGAAGCCATATTTGTGAAAGTGGTGCACATATGCATGAAACCAACTCCTCTTCCCCCCACCACCATTGCTGCCTCTGTTGGTCCAATGAGTCAGAAAGGTTGAGAAACATTGGTCTAACAGAACATTCTTTATTTATTCTATTATTATTTGAAAAAAGTTAAAATATAAAACTCCAAAAAAATTTAAAAATAAAGAAAAAAACATAAAATAAACAAGACATTGAAAAAAGTACATTAAAAAAGAAAAAAAAACCTCAACACATCTACACATATTGTCTGCCCTAACTGAATACTGATTAATACATTATTACAATATTGGTTTCCCATCCTTGCGAAACAGACCTCCAAAATTTTTGAACCACATTTATTTGGTTCAAAATCTAAGGGACTGGTTTGGACTAAAGTCAGCAGGACTTTTTGTGTGGCTGTTGATAAAAATGTTGGATCACCAATATCATCGCCAATGTCTGATGACGGATATTTGCAAATGACCTGTCATCTATGTACTATATTAATGATAAAATACTTAACAGGAACAAGAATAAGAACAACAAGAACAAGAACAAGAACAAAAACAAGAACAACAGCAGCAACAACAACAATAATAATAATAGACAAGATTAAATTTCAAAATCCTCTGTTAATGAACTGTTATTACAATCAACTTGTAGAAAATTTACCACAGCATCTTATTTATCCCAAATCATCTCAAGAGTTAATAGTAATTTGTCCTGGGTCAAATATCTATGTTTGTTTCTTAATACCATCTCTTATCAACTGTCTAATTAAATATAATAAATTCACTCTCCACAATTGGTCTATCTCCAACAAAGTCCAGATGAAAGTGGTTTCCTTTTAAGCATAATAAATCCATTCCCCAAGCTTCCTCAGTTCTTTTAGAAAAAAACAATCAATCTCTTCTCCATTCCGCCTGTTGTAGAAGAATGAAGGCTTGAACTTCAGAGAAGCCTATGCACTCAGCTCAGTTAGTTCTACCCCTGTACAGTCCCTATCTCTTTCCAAAGGACCTGCAGCTTTCAAATCACCTTTTGTGAATCTAACTTATAAAGAGCTCCATGCATCTAAAGATTTTCCACAGCCTTTATTATTTCATCAAACTTTTTAAAATATTGACTTTTGACTAAAATATTGCATGTTACCAAAAGATCTTTTACCAGATCTCAGCCATCCTTGGTTGTCTATAATCTGACAAATTGTTGTTCTGTGTAACATAGCTAAGAAACAAAGAATGCTGAAAGAAAAAGGAGCAAGAAGATATTTTCTGGATATTTTGATTCAAGATTAAAACAATTTTTTTTAAAAATAACTCCAAATATTTGCAAATTTAATAAATGCAAAAATTTACCATCCAAGAGTATGCCATATTTCCTTACAGGAAAGCAAAAGTTATTCAAACAACAACATAAATCAAAAGGAAAAGGAATAGTTAGAGTCCCACAGGGGGTTAAAATAAATCAACATTCAACCAACTGGTCAACTTTTAAAAATAAAAGGCAGAATAAACCAGAAAATTGAAAAAGTAAAGTTAAAACCCAGGTATGCTCAAGAAAATAACTGCTGAGAGGAAGATGGATGACCAGTGACTTTCTGACTGCTCCCAAAGGGAACTGGGATCTTCAAGACTCTCCTTCTCAGGTGGATCCACAACCGTCCAAAAGGCATCTTGGCTCATTCCTAAATGCTCCTATTCAAGTCCAAGGAGCAGTACTGCCACAGTACCAGCTTTGGCAGCAAAACCAGAAGATCATAGGCAAGAGACAAAAAAAATCCCTTACCATTCAGTAGTTATCTTGGAGAGGAATATTTGTATTATCAATGTCCTAGTAATTTACAAGAGTTCGGCCATGCATATGTTCATTCAAATACATGTATGGGAGAAAAAATTTAGTTAGCATGTGTTAGGAGAAAAAGTTTCTTAGCATGGGTTAAAGGACCTTGTGAGTTTATGTATGCCAAAGCTGGTGGCTATGCCAAGAATCTCTGAGAAAGTAACTTCTGGAATTGACAGAGGCATGAGATGTCATCTTTTACATTATATATAAGGTAATGTGAAAATTCAGGACTCATATCTGGAAATATCCTGTCATATCAAGGACAAGTCAAGAGAGGTGATTCTTAATTAGTTTATTGGCAACAAAAGGCCTTGGAGCTGTTTCAAGGAAAAGAAGTCAGAACGAGACATTGTGTTCACGCACAATTGACAAAAATATTTTTCTATTGCTTCTGATTAAATTTCATGCTTTGTAGCATCATATTGAATTAACTATGTATTTTTAGGAATTCTGTTTTTTTTAAAAAATTACATTTAAAACCAACTAATTTAACATCACAAGTCATGACAGCGAACAATCTAAAGGATTTTTAACTATATTTGAAATAAGAATAGCAGTAGCAATAGCACTTATATATCACCCCATAGTGTTCTACAACACTCTCTGGACAGTTTACAATGTCAGCATATTGTCCTCAACAATTTGGCCCCTAATTTTACCAACCTCAGAAGGATGGAAGGCTGAGTCATTCTTGAACTTTGTGAGGATCGAACTCCAACCTGTGGGCAGAGTTTGTCTGCAATACTACATTCTATCCACTGCACATGAGGGCTCTTAGAGATGCTGAATTTATTGAACGGTTGAACAACAGGAATCTCAGGGATGTGCTGAAGGATGATAAAGAAATTCCAAATGAGTTCCAATAGTCTAGTTTCCTTGTGGAAATGGTAGCACAAATGTTTATGCTTGGATGATTTCTTTTTCAGATTAATTCAAAGAACTGAGTAAACAAGAGATGAAGAGACAAAGTTATTGCATTAAGTTTTTGGTCCATTTTCTTTCCCAGCTTTTTTATGGTGGGAAATCTTCTCATTGTGTAAAACATGGTTTTTGAGTCAATCAACAAGCAAACTGTTTAACTGTTGGAGAAGCATATCTTGGTGTCACTTTCACTGAATTCTGTAGACATCATATTAACAAATCAAATCATCAAATCAATACAATAGCTACTTAAATTTCTTTAAGGAATTCAAATGTAAAATTGCTATTCCTCTTACAAAAATATACTTTTCTTTAAAGCATAATTTGAAATAAAGGGCTTCATATAATCAGTAACAGAGTTGGAAGGGACCTTGTAGGTCATCTGGTCCAACCCCCTGCTCTCATCTATACTATTTCTAATAGATGGCTGTCCAACCTCCATGTTGGAGCACCCTCAATTTCCAAAGGCAATTTGTTCCACTGGTTAATTGTTTTCACTGTTAGGGATTTTCTTCCTAGTTCTAGGCTGCTTCTCTCCTTGATTTACTTTTATGCATAAATATAGGATCAAAAGTAGATATAAAAATCAGCTTTGTGTTTTTGATAGATTAGAGGAAGTTTGTCAGGATTCTAGTAGTTTACTTAACTGACAAAGTTTACTTAGGAATGAAAATAAATATAGAAAGAAGAATCCATCTTGCCTAAGTGGAAGGGACATAATTAGGATTAGTGTCATTGTCCTTTTAGTTGTTTTTTGTAACATTTTTATTACATTCAGTCGACATATTTGGATTTTTCTAGAAATATGAATAAGCTGCAAGATAAAGACATTCTGTAAAAGTTATAACTTTATTTTTTTATATATAACATACAAATAAAAACTAACTGAAACAAATAATCAAAGAGAAAAATAGATAGAAAAGAAAAAGAAAGTGCAAGAGATGAGACAGAAGAAGCAAAAGATAAAAAAAAAGGATGGAAAGAAACAAAAGTGTAAAAGAAATAAAAGGATAGTGTTCAACTTATTTTACAGAAGACATTAAATTCCATCCTTACATCAGCATTAAACTGTAGCTTCCATTTTCAGTCAATGAATTTTACTAGTCATGAAATCCATATGTTGCAATTTGATTTTTATTTTTTTTTTGCAAAAAATCCACAAAAGACTTCCAATTACTAAATTTTGCCAAAGTCTTTTCTACAGGGACGGCTGTCATTTTTGCCATTGCTGCCATCTCTATCCTCTTTTCTAATCACTCTTCGATTGTGGGTAACTAGGTTCATTCCAGTGTTGAGCAAATTGGACTCTTGCTATTATCATGTACAAAACATATCATGTAATTTTTCTGAGGTTTGGTCCATTATCCCTAACAAAGTAGTCTTTGGTCTAAACTGTATATGTTCATATTTTTATTTTTGAATTAATACATATTTCAGCCCAACACTGGAAATTTTGACATGTTCAAAAGGATTTTTCCAAACTAGATGAATGGATTTTAAACTGACGGTTACAATTAATAGAAAGCAAGTGAAAACTGATACATATCTGAATCCAAATGAATCTAAACTGAATATGCATACTAACATTAAAATTGCTTTTGTCTCACCTCAGCTCGTAAGTAAGACTGGCTTAAGCAGATCATGTATGTGCTTCAATTGTAAAGTAATACTCCCCAGGTAACATTTCCCCAACTGGCTGAACAGTTGTTAAATGAGTAGGAACTGAGTGTCATTTAGTGACAATCATTTGTCCCATTTTTCTTGCAGTTTTCTCAGCCTACCCAACTGCAGGAATCAAGGAAGGGAGGCTACTGGGTTTTGAAAGAACCTGCTGACTTGATTTACTGCAGAAACTCCCTTGTTTGAACAGGTGCCTTCTTATGTGATGGTACCCGAGGCACGTCAGCCACCTGATTCAACTTGCTCGTCCCTACATTAACATCCCTGATTGGTAGATGGATTCCTACTAGTTGGGCAAAGCAGGAGAGCAGCAAGAGAGGGTAATTTAACCAATCGCTTTGCTTAAGACTCCCAAACTCGTAAAATCATGGCACTACCATTTGGCAAGCAGTCAAATCAGTGGCAGGTGAAGGATTGCCAGTGGGGACAGTGCATTTTATATGGGATAGTTGTCTGACAAGATAGTAGATTGAAGAAAGACTGGTAGTTTGACAATGAGATTCAAAGATAATATCCTATTCTGGATAATAATATGGAAAATAAAAGTGTAATTTCCAGTCTGCAGTAGTTTTTAAACAATTAAAAATTATATGTCTAAAGAAACCCACTGATTTGAACACCCAAATACTTTTGCAATTAAAATAGTATCCAATATTAAAACCAAACAACCTAACCACATATGATGTTTTGATGATTAAATATTTTGTCTGTACCAATATTTTTCTGCAGGTGTACCTGAACCATGATTTTCTCTGTCTCCCTGGAAGAGAAAGAGGACAGCAGAAAAAGAGATGGAAGGAACCAAACAGGGCAGCAAATAATTTCTGAGAATCCACAAGGGATCCTTGCAAATATAGGGTGGGGTGAGCTGCCTATGCTTTCTACAATAGCATCTTCTAGGCAGCCAGCTGTTTCCTTCTCCTGCCATCTCTTTTCTAATCCTAATAAAACTCTTGATCTAAATATTATCTGATTCCTGGTTTGTTCTGTATTCTCCAGTCACAGAATTGGATATGCTGATCATGGTATTTTGTCTAGTGTCCTTTGTTTTGCAGAAGTAGCGTCTTTCCTTCACTTCACTAGTATAGGAGTGTCCAATCTCAGTAGCATAACGCATAGAAAATCTGAATCTGTTGTATGAATGAAGCTAATCATCTAGCATAACAGTTGTGCAAATTTTATTCTTATATAGGATACTCTTTAAACAGAAGAGTCTGACTAGAATGCTTCAGCTACTGTGTGAAGAAAAGAACGCAGTATTTGTAAAGTTTTCTCTCTCAGGTCAGCATCTAAAATTACAACTATAGTAAAAATCAGTTTTGTTCCATTGCCAATTGTCCCCTCCCCCAACCCAACCCTTTTCTATTTTACCCTGCTATCTCCATCCAGACCTACTCCAATTATTCCATTCAAACATGTTTAATCCTGGTCATGTCTTTTGCCTGGACAAGCCAATGGAGTTTTTTTGGCAAGTTTTTTTCAGAAGTAGCTCACCACTGTCTCCTTCTAAAGGCTGAGAAAAAGGAACTAGCCCAAAGTCACCCAGCTTATGCCTAAGACAGGACTATAACTCATAGTCTCCTGGGTTCTAGCCTAACGCCACTAACACCAAACTGGTTCTTAATGTTAATTATATTTAAATTTGTGAATAAAACACTGTTTTATTTGCATGCAATACATACTAATGCTTACCATAAGTAATCAATACATCAAGGAATATAACTGTAGAAATCACATCCTTGAATAAAGCACAGTGGTTCTAAATTCTCTTCGTGGAAATTAAGATACTGAAAGTTGACAATCACTTCTCTGTTCTTTAACCCATCATTCAAGCTTCAGACTACAATAGGTCTCCATTTCCTGTGAATTGTGCTGCTGGCCATGCCCATATTTCCTCCCTCCATCATATGTGAGGGCAAGATCAGAAAATTTTGGGGACAGACAAATTACCTATGGAAAACCAGAAGAATCCTATGAATTATAGATGGATGATGCTTGTTTTTCAGATGGCTGTCATGATGCTGTTGCAGATGGAGAAGACACTAATTGGATAGAACTTTCACATTATGCAATCAAATCAAGCTTTTTTTGTCTGGCAGGTGATTCTAGTAGGACAACCATCCCAAAACCAAGATGGATTTGTGAAACAGGGATACCTGCTGGAATACTTCTGAAATCAGGACAATAACTAGAGCATTTGTCAAAAGTCTCTTCCATGGTGTATTTAGTGTAGAGTAAACAAACAACAACAAAAAAGCAATGGTTCTTCAGAGTAACGTGTATTCTGACATAAGTGTGGGAAGATTTCCTGTAGTTGGTTGAGTCTGGCCCAAGTTGAGAAGAGAGCTGAGTTTTGGCAGCCATGTCTTTGCCTTCTGTCTCTAAAAAGCTTTCTAGGATTAACTGTGGCCCAGATTTTGCAAAACAAAGATCTTTGAAACATTTCATAACCGTTCAAGAAGGCAGGAAGAATATCAAGACAAGACCTAGCATGCAAGCTCGGCATTGAAGCACCTGCCTGTCTTTTCCATTGCTACAAGTGCTTCCCTTTAGACTTAAGCCACGTGGAATAATGCTATCATCTTAAGCACATGTGAAGCTGTATAATTGTGCAAGACCCTGGGAAGTGGGGAGCTGGTGGGCCTTGGACTGTAGAGATAAAATTACCAAGAAGAGTATAAAGAGGGAGAGAGTCTTTGGAAAGTCCCACTCAGATTTGTGTGACACAATATACAAAATGAAAGTGCTGTGGATCTTCGCCTTCCTTGGAGCAGCAGGTGAGTTTCAGGCATGTATTTGACTTTGTACTGTCTTTTATGCTGTAGTGGACAAATGCAGCAAAGCAGTAAAATGAAAGAGGTATTGTTTCAAACCTAAGGTATGAAACTTTTCCCTAATTCTTTGTCATTTTTGTAAACTTTTCTAACTTGTATTGTGTCTATTATGACTTACAAAGAGATGGTTTTCTGTAGCAAAAAAAGACAAAGAAACCTCCCTTGAGAAACAAAAAGGTCATTGTGAAATTCCTTTGGACTCACTTTAAATTAAATTGCTTGGATGTCTGACTTAAGAGAGAACCCTAGATTTGCTTGGTACAGGTAGTACAACCATTCATTTTGTGACCGTTCAAAGCGACCATGGCTACCAAAGCTACACTGAAAAAAGTGACTTACAACTGTTTTTTCACACTTATGATTGTTGCAGCATCCCCTCGGTCATGTGATCAAAATCCAGGTGCTTGGCAACTCACATGCATTTATGACAGTTGCACTGTCCATGCATTTATGACAGTTGCACTAGGGTCACAGCTATTACTTTGGGTAAAATCTACTGGCAATCTATGTAGATATACTTAGGTACAAATCTCTCTTCTAATCCTTTTAGGATTTACCTGAGAATAAATCAAGTTTTATATTTTCATTTTGGTATTGTTGGGCTGGGATTTCTATATGTATGCTGCCTGTCCTGGTTTTCCTCATGGCTTTTATACTGCATTTTCATATCAGTCCCTCTTTTCTTTAGCAAATTTAGTGGGCCTTATTCTTTATTTGAAGTGGGAATGGAATTTCATTGTGAGAATAGGGTTAAGATCAGAAGCAACTTCAAAATCCTGTGTATGTATGTGTGTCTGTGTGTCTCTGTGTGTGCGTGTATTCCTTCAAATAAGTCTTAATTCCTGGTAACTGGGTGAAGATGTCCCTTCAGTTTTATTGGCAAGATTTTTGAGAAATAGTTTGCCATTGCCTCCTTCCTTGGGCTAAGAGAGTGACTGGATCAAGGTCATCCAGATGGCTTTAGGCCAAAACAGGACAGTCTCCCAGTTTCTCCCCTGATGCATTAACCATCGCCCAAAGCTGGTTGTCACAAGTCTTGATGTATTCATCCAAATGATAACACAAATTCAAGCCATCATGATACAAACTCCATTCCTTTTGTACATATTTGTGTACATCTCAATGAATATTCAAAAGGGGTGAAGTTTGTGTTGTAACAATAAGACAGTCATTTTTTCAAACTCACTCCCCCTTCCCTCCCCTCCCCTGTTTCTGGCTTGGGTGGTATATTTTAATAACTAAACCAATCCAAAGAAAATAAGACCCAACTGGAAAATATGCCCTTTCATGATTTTTCCAGAGTGCTTGTAATTTAAGCCCTATCCTGAAAATAAGCCCCAGTTAAGATTGTCAGTGAGACAGATACATTTAGGACTGCATTTCCCTGAAACTAAAGGCCCTGTCACTCTGCCCAACGGATGCAAAACGTTTGTAAAAAGGACACAGCGGATGAGAAAAATGTTCCACCCATTGTTATCCGCTCTCAAAAGGGGAAAAAATTTGCATAAGCAGAGCGGATAACACGGAAAGGAACGGACGGGGGGAGGACGCAGAGCGGATGGAAAGTGAATGCAGAACGGAAGCCTAGTGGATGGAAGTGGATGAGAGCGGATGCAGAGCGGATGCAGAGCGGATGCAGAGTGGATGCAGAGTGGATGCGTAGAGGATGCAGAGCGGATGCGTAGAGGATGCAGAGCGGATGCGTAGCGGATGATGCAGATGCGATTTGCATCCGCTTTCATCCTTTCTCCGTCCGTGCTACTAACGCTGCGCGTCCGTTCTGCTTCCTCCCTGCGTCCGTTTACTGCTGGAACAGATTTGAGTTGCGCGGATGCGCAGTGGATGCCTAGCGGATATAGCAGATGTGTAATGGATGCAGAACAGATGTCCCCGTATGCCTAGAGGATGCAGAACGGATGCATTGGATACATTTTCCGCTCAAAAGTTTTGAGCAGCTCAAAACCTTCTGAGCGGATAAAATGCCAATAGACGGATGCTGGACGGATAGAGAGGAAGCAAAACAGAGGCAGTGAGTACAGAACGGAAGCATCGCGTTAACCAACGGATGGCAAGTGTTTTTCTCCGTTTTACATCCTCTTTCCATCCATTGGTGCAGTGTGACAGGGGCTTAAGACCTAACTAGAAAATAAGCTCTAATGCGTCTTTTGTAGCAAAAAATTAATATGAGACTGGGTCTTATTTTCGGAGAAACATGGTACTTTCTGATCTATGAACTAAAATGTATAATTTTATACTGTGAGTGGTGCTAGCATATTAACTATTATTCCTCCTTACAGAATAAATAAAAATTCATAGAATGCTAGAATATTTGGAACTTAGTTTAAGACCTAGAATTATTCTCTCTGAAGTTCTATTTTTATATATGCATATGTAAGTGCTTAGCTGTGTATTATTGCTTTTGACATATAGAATAGAATTCTTTTTTGGCCAAGTGTGGTTGGACACACAAGGAATTTGTCTTGGTGCAAATACCCTCAGTATACATAAAAGAATATATATATAATATATTGCAGATGTACATATGCATACAGATAATCTTTGAGATGTGAATGATCACTGTCCAGTTGAGTTGTGACAGACAGTTCCTCCACTCCCCTCCCAAGTTACATAAGTTATGGCTGTTGCAGCAGCCCATGATCATTTTCCTTTACAAACAAGAACAGAGATGCTACAGCACTTCCTCGCCTCTCTCCCCCAATCCCATCTCGCCAGGACCCCAAAATGTTTTGGCTTGTTCCCTAAGTGCCCATCAATTTTCACACACTTGCCTTTTAAAGATATCTGGACCTCAGATCAGGCCACACATCTCTGGACCACATGGAAGCTTTTAAAAATTTTCTGCAGTGCTGTGCAGATCTCACTGAGGCAGTAAATTGAGATGTTTGTTCCTGGGACACACTGCAATAACCTCAAAGTGGCTGCCATTTTATGGTTGGGACAAAGTAGCAGCCAAGGGACAAACCACTCCTTTTTGTTTGCCTTAAGAAGATCTGCATAGCACTGCAGAAAGTTCCTGAAGACTGCAGAAAGCTTCTGCAGTGCTGTGCAGACCATGGAAGGCAGCAAAAGAGAGTGGTATATCCCTTGGCTGCATGGTGCAATTCCAGAAAACGACATGAGGCCGAGGGAGAAAGCAACCCATTCCGCTTCACTAATGCTGTCTGCACAACTTTTTGGAAACCAAATGGTTTCTGCTTTATCCCTCAGCTGCAGGGCATGATTCTGGAAGGGACTGCCATGTTTTCAGCTGCCAAACTGCATTCTGACAGCTGTAATATTGTTGATGCTGCTTCAAAATCGCATATATAGCTGCATGATGAAGGAATCTGATGTTCCACTGCTCTTGAAGGCCTTAGGGTTCTTCAAAAGATAAATGAAGAGGAAGGTGTTTGGCCTGGTAGGGTGGAAATTGGGCCTAAAGCCTGTGGGGACCCAGTGGGAGTGGGAAAAGACTTGTGGGGACCCAAGCAGCAGGAAATGGAGCATGGAGTATCTCAGGGAGTGATGGAGGCCTTGGGAAGCCTGAGGTAGATGGACATGGGCCTGTGCTAGTCCTCCAAGGGCTTTCGTCTCCTATTAGGTATCCCTGCCTTGTTTAATGATCTGCACATTCATTTAATAGCTGCATCAAGGAGACTAGGGGTGTGTGCAATTAATTAAGTAAGGCCATTCTACTGAACAGCTATTGCGACATACAACTGTAGTGGTAACTCCATTAGTATCTTGAAGACTACTAGTACAAGGGGAATAAAAAAAAATCAACATGGAGGCTTCATGGTAGACTAAGATGACTCTGAAGAAACAGAAATACCATTATAGTGGTGACCAGAGATCAGATGGCCAGTTCTGCCTGGTGCTTCTCTGGACAAGGAGAGACCACATGTTTGTCCACTTTCACTCTGGCCAGCTGCTCCTCGTGAGAAGAACCCTGGGAATTAAATATTCGCGTGGCTGACTTGTTATTTGACAGCTGGGAATTTAGGGACAATAACTGCAGCATCTATTTGTGATCAAAAAACCCTTATGCACTTTTTGCTGAAAAAGAAAAAATGAACTTGTGATGCATAGACAGGTTTTATGATTACGAAGTTTAGATGATGGAAAGAAGGAAATGTTGTAACTTTAGAGAGAGAGGATAAAATATAAATGTAATCTTAACTGTTGCTAAGATAATTGGAAGCCATTGTAAAGGGCTTTTTTGTAAGTTAAACTTTTCCCTCCTATCTTCTGCCCTGTTTTTTTCTTTTTTCATCTGTTTGTTTCTCTACAGTTTTTGCCACTTACTTTTCTTTAGTTTCCTTACTTTTCTCTGTCAAAATATTTATTCTTTTAAAAATTTACAGCATATAATAAAAATATTTATATCTTAATCTACTGTATAAAAGTAATGATGACTGCCAAAATGGTGTCATCTGCCCCTTTTTTACTTTTTCTGACCTTCTCCCTAAGGTCACCCAGGACTACGTGGCTGGAGAAGTACCTACCTACATGCTGAGAAATCACAGACCACAGTTTATCACCAGTATATTTACATTTAGGCTTCATAAATTAGGAATACTGGAGGCAGGAACAGACTGTCTTTGACTTACAGCAGATCATTTAGTGGCCTTTGAAGTTACAAAGGCACTGAAAAAAGTGATTTATGACCGTTTTTCACACTTAAGACCTTTGTAGCTTCCCATGGTCACATGATCAAAATTCAAAAGTTTGGCAATTGACTCATATTTATAATGGTTGCAGTGTCCATGAATATGGGATCACTTCGGACAAGTCGAATCATGGGAAAGCCATATTCACTTAACAGTTGTGTTACGAACACAACAGTTGCAGTAAACAAACACAAAACATTTGCAGCATGAAAGGTTGTAAAATGGGACAAAATTCATTTAACAAATGTCTTGCTTAGCAACAAAAATGTGGGGCTTAATTGTCATCAAAATTCAGGACTACTTGTACTTTGGGCTCTCAATTTGAAGGAAGAAGCAAGAGGCCTGTGGATTAGAAGACAGGCCTTCTCCATAGTGCCCCCGAATCAGGGGTGGGATTCTACCGGTTTGGACCAGTTTGGGCGAACTGGGTGTTATAGTTATAGCTGATTTGCTGAAGTGGTATTTCAACTAACTGGCTGGCCCCACCCACCCTGCTCCACCCCTCCCAGGAGTCTCCACACGATGTAGGTAAGTGCAGGGTCTGAGTGGAGGCTCTGGCAGGGGGAAAAACGGGCCTTCCGGAAGTCTGGAAACAGGCCTGTTTCCGGCTTCCGGAGGGTCTCCAGAGCCCGGGAGAGGCTGTTTTTGCCCTCCTAAAGGCCGGAGGGGCAGGCCAGCCTCCCCTGGGCTCTGGAGGCCCATTGGAAGCCGGAAACAAGAAGTTCCAGTAGGCCATGCTCAACATGGCCACGCCCACCCAGCAACCGGGCAGCGAACCGGTTGTTGGGATTTTTGAATCCCACCCCTGCCCCAAATTGGGGGAAAAGATATCTCCAGAGATGTGCTTGACCCTTCCATTAGTGGCTCCTGGGAAATCACTGCTTGTTAAATAGGCATTTGATACTTGGTGTTGATTGTTGTCAATTATCTTTACTTATGCTTTCATGTTGCTTTTATATGTCAGGTATAATTATTTTGTAAGATGCCTCTATTCTGCTATTGTTTTCTTCCATGCCATCAAGGATATTGGGAGTGGCTAGCAGGGATAGGATTCTACCAGTTCAGACCAGTTCTATAGAACCGGTTGTTACAATTCTGCACAGTTCAGAGAACCAGCAAATCATGCCCCTGGCTGGCCCCGCCCCTCTCCACCCTCCCCTCTCCTCCCTGCCCAGTTGGTCCTTTTCTTCCTCCCAACGATCAGCTGTTCCGACAATCAGGTGTGCCTGGATCCCCCTTGCTGTCTTACTGCTTTACCCAGGAGGCTTCTCTGAGGCCCAGGAAGGCAAAAAGGGGTGCAGGGGAGGGTGAGAAGGGATGCTGAGAGCCCCCCATGCTCCATTTTTTGCCTTCCTGGGCCCCAGAGAAGCTTCCCGGGAGCAAAACCGCCCTCACCCCAGGAGGCTTCCCTGAGGTCCAGGAGGAAAAAAAACTGGGAAAGGGGAGGATGTTTTCTGCAAAAAAAGAGAAGCTACGCCAACCAAGTCACATGGCCACACACCCCAGCCACGCCCACAGCACTGGTTGTTAAAAAATTTGAATCCCACCCCTGGTGGCTAGTATATAAATCATGGCCAATGCATGAATAAATAAGTGGAATAGTAATTCAGCAGTTGCAATAGAGGTAGTCCTTGACTTACAACCATTTGTTTTGTGACCGTCACAGTTACAACAGCATTGAAAAAGAATGACTTACAACCATTGGAGCATCCTCATGGTCACATGATCAGAATTTGGACTCTTGGCATTTGGCATGTTTTCATGATGATTGCTGTGTCCTGGAGTCATTTCATCAGCTTTTGCAATCTTCTGACAAACGAAATTAATGGGGAAGCCAGATTCACTTAACAGCTACATTACTAATTTAATAAATAGTAACAGTACTTAGACTTATATATCACTTCCCAGTGTTTTACAGTCCTCTCTAAGTGGCTTTACAGAGTCAGCATATTGCCCCCAACAAGCTGGGTCTTCATTTTACTGACCTTGGAAGGATGGAAGGGTGAGTCAATCTCGAGCTGGTGAGATTCGAACTGCAGAACTGCTAGCAACTGGAATTCAACAGAAGTAGCCTGCAGTACTGCATTCTAATCACCGTTCTACTACTGCAGCAATTCATTTAACAACTGTGACAAGAGAGGTTATAAAATGGAACAAAATTTCCTTAGCAACTGCTTAGCAATCGCTTAGCAATGGAAATTTTGGGTTTGGTTGTGGTTGAAAGTTGGGGACTACCTGTACAAACAGTTATGATATGTAAAAAAACAGTGGAGTTGTGCTTTCCCTCTATAACTGGCCCCTGTGCCTTCAGACATATACTCTATTTGGCATGCTAGCTCTACATGTTGATGTTCCTTTTCTCATTAGTTGCTGCCACCTTGAATGTGGATGAGGATGACAAGATTGTTGGAGGATATACCTGTCGGAGAAATTCTGTCCCTTATCAGGTTTCACTCAATATTGGCTACCATATCTGTGGTGGATCCCTTATCCATGACCAATGGGTCCTTTCAGCTGCTCATTGCTTCAAATCGTGAGTATTTTATATTATTATTAAAGCAACTTCTGGTTAAAAAGATGTCTTTAAGCCAGGGAAGCTAAAAATGTGCTAATAATTATACATGAATCATCTTTACATAGAAAAAAATCTCACCAAGTTTTGATCCTTTTATTTATTTTTAGCCTGTTGTTTTCATTGTTAAAACAGTGCTAAAGCAGAGAAAATTCCTTACCTCTGATATCAAAACAACTGCCTATCCTATGATAACTGGCTACACTAAGATGGTAATAAGTAAATGACTTAAATGAATCAATAACAGTTAAATGGAAAAGTAATAAAAAGATTGCATAAAAGGCACTTCTGGAGACAGTTTTCCTTCCATTTCTTTTTCAATTTGCTAATCTTATTCGTTATCTGACAGTCACATCTCAGAGCTATTAATTCAAAAGGCACATTTTTTTTACCAGGTGGCCACAGGGGTGGGATTTAAAAATCCCAGCAACAAGTTCGCTGCCTGGTTGCTAGGAGGGCATGGCCATGGTGTGCGGGCCTACTGGAATTTCCTGTTTCCAGCTTCTATTGGACCACCAGAGCCCGGAGAGGCCATTTTCACCCTCCCAAGGGTCCAAAGGCCTCCCCTGGGCCTCTGGGAGGATGAAAACAGCATCCCCCGGCTTCTGGAGGCCCACCAGAAGCCGGAAACAGGCCTGTTTCTCGACTTCCAGGAGGCCCATTTTTCCCCCTGCCAGAGCCTCTGCATGGACCCTGCACTTACCTCCATCAAAAATGGGCCACGTGGAGACACCTGGAAGGGGTGGGGTGCGAGTGGCAAGGCCAACTGGTCAGTTGAAATACCGGTTCAGTGAACCAGCTGTAACTTTAACATCCAGTTTGACCAAACCAGTCCTAATCGGTAGAATCCCACCCCTGGATGGCCACAATGGTAGATTATGATTGCACAATTCTGTTCAGATTTTTGAGACATTGAACTGACCCAGGATTCAAATGTAGCAAGCAGGAAGTACTCTTTGGTTAAGAAAAGGAGGTAATGTCAGATCCTAGAATTACTACAAGCTACCATGTTTCTCATATAGTAAGGCTGGGTCTTATTTTATTTTTTTTGAGCCCCGAAAAAATGGCTAGGCTGTCTTTTTGGGGATGACTTAATTCCCCCCCTTGCATCTTCAGGCGGGCGGACGGTGACGGCTTGAATATTGACCTCGGCGTTGATGGGGCACTTCATATCGGGGTCAGCTCAGGTAGCACCATATCCAGGTGTACAACCAAAGTACTTCATAACAGCAAGCCCTCCCCCACCATTCTCCCCCATTTTGCATGTTTTAATATAGGCCTTAATTTGGGGGGAGGGGCTTAATTTTATTTCATGCCTATAAAACATGCTGGGACTTCCTATTGGGGGAGGCCGTATTGTTGGAGAAACAGGGTAGGAACATTCTGAAGCTTTCCACCATCTATCAAATAAATATTTTTTTCTGTTTTGTCATACCATAAAAGGGCTGTAGGGACTAAGTACTGAACAGTTAAGTTTGGTAGAATGTTAGAAACAAGTAGTTATTTCTAAATGGGCATCTTAGATTTTTAAACTTAGAACAATGCTTCAGCCTTAGAGCTAAGACTAAGCCTAACTTTAAAAACTAAGATTCCTACTTTGAGTTCTTATATTAATAATTAATTAGTATTACAGCAAAACATTATTTAAACCTTATATTGTAGTTGTTTCAAGTTTTAAAAATGTACTTCTCCTGTGATCATGAATTTGAAAAACAACAAAAATTGTACCCACTTTATTGTCCCCATTATAAAGCAATATTGAAGTTTGGGTGAAGTCTCACCAACTTTTATTTGCGATACATGGGGACTTATGTGTGTTTGCGCTTAGACTTTTCAAGGATTATGAAAGCTCAAGTGTTGCAGTTAAAAAAAAAAAGTTTAAGAAGCCATTAGGAAAAAAAATAGTAGTGACTGTTATGAATCAAATACAAGATTGATTGATAGTGTAACTGAGGTTCAAATTCTTGCATCTCTTTTTTCCATTGATATGCTGCAGTGAACTAGAAGTCAATCTCTTCTTGGCAGGAGTGTCCACCTTCCTTGTCTTGATATCAAGATATCAAACTGATTTGGTATCAAGTTGTGGCTTGTGAAGATCTGAGTACTACTGCTGCTCACAATAATGCTTCTTTCATTCAATTAAGTAACTGTTAAACAAAATGCCTCACCACATTTTTAAAGGTAGATCTTTGCTTTCAAAGGTATTTTCTTCATGTGGGCTTTTTTAGGCATAATTTGTTTATAATTTCATTAGGATAAGCAAAGTTCAGCAAAGATAAGCAAAAATAGTCTGATGCCAGCATTTGTGGAATAAAATGAAAGTAAGAGTGTTCAGATGCAACCCTAATTCGGGCAGATACATCCCTAATTCAACTGCATTTATGGAAATTGATGTTGATTTTGAACAATGGGAAAATTTCCATTTCAAATCTGAACTCTTTCTAAAGAAATTATTGACTTCTTTGATATGAAGAATACAACTATTGCTAAGCTTGCGATTAAACTCTGCACAGTGCAACCAATATAGAATTGCCTTATTGATTTTATAGAATCCTTAGTGTGAAACTGGGAGCATACAATATTAGGAACCCAGAAGGAGATGAACAGATTATCAAGGCTGAAAAAATAATTGTCCATCCAAGCTACAACTCTTGGTTCTTGGATCATGACATCATGCTCATCAAATTGGAGAAACCAGCTGAACTTTCCAAAAGTGTCGCACCCATCACCCTCGGCTACGGATGTCCAGCTGTTGGCACCAACTGCCTTGTCTCAGGATGGGGTAACACTCTCAGTGATGGTGGTGAGTATTGACAAGAATTGGTCAACTCACTCTGACTCCCAGGTACATAACTGAAGAACTGTAATTGCGAGAGTCTGTTTTCGGCAAATGATACTTTCTAAATCTAGAAATGTTTTTCCCAATCATTGTTGAATCACTATATGCTTTAAATATTCACAGGGATAGATATGCCCAGGGGCAATTTGTCTTTATTTTGAAATTCCAATTTTAAACCCTAAAATTAAAAAGGAAAATTTCCTTGGACAAAGCCTTGGACCAACTTAAGCATATAAATGCTGGTTTGGATGGTTTTAGAGCACTGAAAATGAAGGTGCATCAAATTCCTCTTTTCCTTTTATTATGAGAATTTTCAAACATTTTTGATATATTGAATTGGATAACTCCATCTCAGACATCATATTCCATAAAATCATTATTTAGGTGCTTTTACTGGTCTAGAATTCCAGGATTGCCGCTATTCTTCTAATCAGAAAGAGTCGAATAGCATCTTTTAAGACTACAAATGTTAATATAAGACACACATTTTCATGAATGTTGCTGACTTCTTACCTTCCTTATTTTTTCCTTTTTGTTTCCATCTAGTAAACTACCCTGATTTCCTACAGTGCCTGTATGCTCCAATCCTAAGTGATGAGGAATGTAAAGCTGCTTACCCAGGACAAATTAGTGAAAGCATGGTCTGTATTGGATATCTAGAGGGGGGCAAAGATTCTTGTCAGGTGAGGACACTTGCCTTCTGACCATCTGTAAAAACAAAACAGAATAGACATTTGCAAATTTGTTTGAAAACAGCCATCCAGCTATAAGCGATTATATATAACATGTGAAAATAGTTTCATCTTCACAGTTTACCTGTACGTAGTTGGCATTTTCACCTATTTTCTTTTTTCTTTAGCGAAAAATACATGCTAAGAATCAGAAAACAAGCTGTGTTTGAAGGTGAAATTTGCATCTTGTAGCTAGAACCATTTTCCATTTGTTCAGGAACTGAGTCTTTATAGTATTCCAATATGTTGGAAGCCAAATGGTCAAGTTTGTCATGTTGTATTAGATCATTAATTAGATTCATTAATTTTTCCTATGAGGAATCGAAGGGAATCATATTGCTAGAGAAAAAGTTTTATGCATCTATTTATCAAAATTCTATACTGTCCATCTCACCTAAGTGACTTTGGGCAATTTACAAATGGCACATTTATGTCATAACAGATATGCATATATTCTGACCAGTATGGGACAGAGAACTGTGAGAAGATGTCATATTAATAAGGCTCCAATGTAGCTTCTTTCACATTACCAATATTGTTTATGTATGGCGGAAGTAGGATCCCACCATTAATTCTAAGCACTTGACTTCTTGTTTTTATTATTATTGTTATACTCCTTCAAGTCAATCTTGACCCTGATGACTACATGGGCAAGTCCTTGTAGTTTTTTTCCGAACATTTTCAGAAATGGTTAGCTAGTACTTACTTCCAGGATGTTTTTTAAAAACTTCCCAATCTAGGACTGAAAAGGAATAATGGTTCAAAGTCATTCTAAAGGAGGATTAAAAATTTTCTTACTATTAGTCCTATGCCTTCAACTTCTATGCCAAACTGGATTTTCTGCTACTCTCAGTACCTGTCAGTCTTCCCAGGTAGACCAGACATGAAACATTACTTGATGATCTAATTCTACCTTATTGTAAAGTTACATAAACAGAACCTTGCAAGGCTGAAAGTACAAATCCCCAGCCATCAACTTTATAGCCCAAAACTCTTCCCACAGCAGTTTGAATAGGATGTATTATCACACATGACAAGAGAGATATTTCTTAGTAATAGATGGGGGTAACTGAAGAATAGAGAAATAATTATATGAATACAATCAGAAGATGAAAACAGGAGAACAGAATAAGTACCACTTAGTAATTAAAATCAAACATCCCGCACCCCAATGAGCTGAATAAAAGATGCAGACTCCAGATCCAAGATGAAGCACCATAGTGCTTTGAGAAATGAAGCAACTAAATGAATTAAGAAATCCAGAGTGAATGCTACCATTATACTACAATGACAAATACCAGTTACAGTGTAATGGAGAGTAAAAAGAGGAAGACATTACAGACTTGAAAAAGCAGAAACTACCTTAGGACCTAAACCCTTCTTCTTTCTTTTGGTCTTGCAGGGGGATTCTGGTGGCCCAGTGGCTTGTGATGGGTTCCTCCAGGGCATTGTCTCCTGGGGAATAGGTTGTGCTCTGCCTGGCTATCCTGGAGTCTACACAAAAGTCTGCAGATATGTTGACTGGATCCATGAAACCATTGCTGCTAACTAAAGCAGCAACTTTCCTCTTATTCCAACCTTTTCATGTGCTTCCTCTTAATAGAAGAGGGAATAAATAGAGGATGATTTTCAAAAACTATCTGGTGGATTTTTTTATTTTATAACTTTTTTTATTTTATATAGTAGCGGTGAGTTGTATAGATTGAAGGCTGTAGTTATAATCCAGAACTCTTGAATTCTGGTGTTTTTCAATGTTCCAGTTATTTCAAGTTCTCTTATAAAAAACATTCCCTCCACTTGATGGCCATATCCAAGGAAAAATAACATGAATTTCCCATCAGTTTTGCAGAGCCACATTTCTACACTCTAAAGTAAATCTAAATTTCAGAAGGCATCACTTTCGCTTGACAATGAGGAAAGCCTGGAACAAGACTACCTGGTCTACTTTAGAGTTTCATTGTTGTTTTATTTGAGGAATGTGTTTATTTAATAACATTTCAGTGACTCCTACAAGCTTACAAGATAAAAAAGCAATGACCATTCACCTCCTGCGATAACAAACAGACGATAACAATCAATGAGCTCCATCTCATTCTGGAGTCCCCAGCCCTATTGGCAAAATCAGCTGTTCATGGCCTTGTGAAGGAATATCAAAGTGGGGGCCAATTTGATTTGTGCATGGATGATGTTCCACAGGGAGGGAACCATCATAGAGAAGGCCCTTCTTAATCTCACCAGGAGAAGGACCCACAGCATTCACTGCCTCCCCACACTGGTGGTCAAATAGAGGACTAGATGACATACAAGGTCCCTTCCAACTCTGTTAATCTGTTAAGGTGACCAGGAAAAGACAGTCTATCAGAACTACCAGCTTTGGCTTGGCGCCTTGCTGGCATTCTGTCATCAATGGGGGAGGGAGGGGGGACAACTGGGCAATTTGCTGTATACCTTTATGGCAGGAAATTGGGAGTAGGAATTGACAGCTGAGGAAGAACAAAGCTATTTGGAATCCGTTTCATGCTGGTGCTGACATCTTCAAGGTCATTTGCCCTGAGTGTGGAATTTCACCAGCCCAAACACCTCGGAGTTTCTCACAACATCATAGTGGTGCTGGATGGACCGTCATCAGCTACCTTCAGATGGACCAAGTGGGGAGGGCTTGGGGAAACCAGAGATTTTAGTTCTGTATTACTGTGTGGGAATTTTAAATTCTGAAATCAGCATTCCTTAGTAAAAGTGCCCTTTCATTTCAAATGGAATTGAGAGTTTTACTTCCCTAAGAGATCAGATTGGGGCAGGTCTGAAAAGTGCTTCAAATAACAAATGTAGAAAGTATGCATATTTTTTCTTAAATACAGTGTGCAAAACCAGAAAGCTTCTGAGTATAAATCCATCCAGGATTCTGAAAAATGTTATTCAAGTGGTTGATAAAAGATGTAGAAAAAAAAGGGGGGTGGAAAATGCATGTGGAATACGAAATTAACTAGGAAGGCCCTTGGAGTATTCAGTGATGGGGCATTAAAATGGGTTGATGGAGGATAGAGAAATACCATAGAAAAAAAGCCCAAATGAATTATAGGTAATCCTCTACCTACAACTATTCATTTAGGTTGTTACCATTTTACAAAGACCTCAACAGGTGCACCAACCAGCTTCAACTAGTTTTGTGCTATTCTACAGACAGGCTATTACTTCCTCCAATTCAGTTTAATATGTTCCATCAGTTGTATGGGGGCATTCTGTTGCTGTGAGAACTATAATTTGTATCTTCTTTCAAATAATCAAAACTTTCAAATTTTCTGGTGCTTTTTCAAGTGATGTGTGTGTTGAAACCCTCCTGAGCCAATTTTTCTGCTCTCATGGACTGCCTTGAGTGGGTTTCCTCTCCTCCTCTCCTCTAAGCATTAATATTTCATTCACACCAATATATGCCATAATTATTTAGAATGGCATCATATACTGGCATTTATGTAAAAGTTTTACTTCACTAATATGGTTATACACATTAGTATTACAGTAAGCAGATTGTAAGAGCATCAACTTGGTTTTGAACGAATGCGCTTAAATTCTTGGTATTCTCTTTTAGTGTAAGATGGGCCATTTCTAGGTGTGGGTGCCATCCTAACACATCTCTGCTTTTCTTAACTGGATTAGGTCCAAATTCTTGCTGTTCAAGAATACTATCACTGCAGTGATGAAGAGAAACAGTAATAGGCATATGAGCCCCTTCCATCTCTGTTCCCTTTTGGTCTTTCCTGTGAGTTTGGGTCTCTTCCAATTCTACCCCTGGGATTGCCAATTTCAGTTTATTTATTTATTTATTTAATTTATTTATTTTGATTCATCAATCGCCTACAAGATATTAGGTATAAGTATATAAATAGTTATGAACACATGAAATGGGTACATATAAGAAAAATAAAAGAAACAACAGGACAGGGAGGGTAGGCACGTTGTTGTGCTTATGCACCCCCCCTACAGACCTCTTCAGAAAGGGGTGAGGTCAATAGTAGACAGTTTAAGGTTAATGTTTTTGGGGTTTGGGGAAGAAACCACAGAGTCAGGGAGAGTATTCCAGACACTGACCACTCTGTTGCTGAAGTCGTATTTCTTGCAATTAAGTTTGGTGCGGTTAACCTTGAGTTTGTATCTATTGTGTGCTCTTGTGTTGTTAGGGTTGAAGCTGAAGTATTAATTGACCGGTAAGTCATTGCAATGTATGACTTTATATACCATACTTAGATCAGACCGAAGACGGCCTAATTCAAGGTTTTCTTGGTCTAGAATTTCAAGTCTGATGGCATAAGGTATTCTGCAATGAGTAGAGGAGTGGAGAATTCTTCTTGTGAAATATTTCTGGACTTTCTCAACTGTGCTAATATCAGATACGTAATGTGGGTTCCAGACTGATGAGCTGTATTCAAGTATTGGTCTAGCAAATGTTTTATATGCTCTCATTAGTAGTGTGATATTACCAGAGAAAAAGCTACATAGGATTAGGTTAACAACTCTTAATGCCTTTTTGGCTATGTAGTTACAGTGGGCTCTAACATTTAGATCATTAGAGATGAGCATTCCAAGGTCCTTTACAGAGCTTGGATCATCAACAAGGTCTTGACTTTTCAGCTTGTATCTTATTTTCTGATTTTTTTTGCCAATATGTAAAACATTTGTTGAGATTTAAAGTTGCCATTTGTTTGACCATTCTGATACATAGTCAAGATCATTTTGAAGGGTAGCAGTATTGTCTGTGGTATTGAACAGCTTTACATCATCTGCAAAGAGAACGCAGTTGCTCTTAATGTGATCACAGAGGTCATTTATGTAAAGTATGAAAAGAGTTGGTCCTAGAACACTGCCTTGGGGGACACCACTATTGACAGGTACAGAATTTGATAGGACACTCCCAATTTTGACCATTTCTTGTCTGTTTGACAGGAATGCTTCTATCCAGTTGTGCAGTTGTCCAGAGATATTGTAAGATTTTAGTTTTAGCAGTAGCTTGTCATGTACCACTGAATCAAAGACTTTACAGAAGACTGTATAGATTGCGTCTATTGTTTTGCTCTGATCGAGTTGTGTAGTCCATATGTTTCTACAGTGTAAGAGTTGCAGATTACAGGACAGTTTTTTTTCTGAAACCAAATAGTTTATTAGAGAGTAGGTTGTTTTTCTCTAAGTGGAGGATAATGGATTGGGTAAAATTGATTCCATGACTTTACAGGTGATGCAGCATAAGGAGATTGGTCTGTAATTTTCAACTAGGCTGGGGTCTCCCTTTTTGAAGATGGGGATGACCATGGCTTGTGACCATAGTTTTGGCAAGGAGCTGGTCCTGAAAGATTTTTCAAAGATTATGCTTAGAGGTTTGGCTATGGCAGTGGATAGATTTTTAAAGAAGGAGGCACATATTCCGTCTGGTACAATAGAAAGAGATGGTTTTAGATTGCGTAGTGCTTTTTCAACATTGTCTTCTGTAAAATCGATATGTATTAGATCATTGTAGTTTTCTGTGGTTCAGCTAGGAAATACTGGGCATGATCCATTGCTGTTTACAAATACTGAACCAAAGGATGTGTTAAAGTTGTTGGCTTTAATGTTGTCATCGTTGCAGTCTTTACCATTAGATTCTATCAGGGGAGAGATGGACCTTGAGTCTTTTAGTTTGTTGTTTACAAAATTGTAAAAAGCGTGGGTGGAATTTGTCCGTAGAAAGTTTTCCTCTTGTTTGATGTGATAATTCGTGCATTCAGTCTTTATCTGGTGGCATAATTTTTTGTATCAGCTTTTGAAGTTGGCAACATGACCAGATTTGTTTTTCTGCCAGAGTGATCTCTTTTTGGATTGGAGTTTCCTTATTGTTTTGGGTAATCTGTTTTTTTTTTTTTTTGGGAAGTTGTTATTGGTACATATAGTTTGATGACTCTTTTGACTTCAAGTAAAATATGTTGTAATGGTCTTCAACAGTATTGCATCCAGTGAAAAGAAATTGCCAATCAAGGGATGAAGAACGTTGTCAATAAGATCATAGTTGCCTTTTTTGAAGTTATAATTGGGGTTTACATCATTGTGATGATTTTTGGGTGGACGTATGTTGAGACAAAAGTCAATTATATTGTGGTCACTGTTGGAAAAAGGTTCTTTAGTTTGTATTCCGTAAATTAAATTCAAACTATTGCAGAAGATGAGATCGAGGCAGTTGTTAAGTCTAGTGTTGTTGGTTACGAGTTGTTCCAGTCCCAGATTTGTAATAGCATTGTAGAAGGTTGTATGTATGGGTTCAGTTGTACATTTGCTTAGGGTCCAGTTAATATGAGGTAGATTGAAGTCACCAAGAAAGATAAAAGCATGTGGGCAGGATGTTGCCCATGTTAGTGGTGAATTTAGCTTGTTTACATGTTTGATGTTATAATCAGAGGCTCTGTAACATAGTAAGAATCAAAATGTGATATTTAAGGATAGTTCACAGATGATGGTCTCAGGAAGAGCAAGCTCATGGGTAACTTGGATGTGTTTTTAGATGTAAGGACCTTTTATAGAAGATAGCAATACCACCTCCTCTATGAATTTCACAATCTGATTGGTAAACATGATAGTCTCTTACTGTGATAATGGAGTCAGAGAGAGATGTGTTGAGCCATGTTTCACAAACAAATATGATGTTGAATTCAGCCATATTTACTAAGAGGAGAAATTCAGGTATTTTATTCACAAGGCTTTTTGCATTGAGTAGCTTGCATTTAAGGCCAGCTGTAGTTGAAATTGAGGTAGTTAGGGGTGTGTGTGCCTAGTCTTGGGTGATGGTGGATTGGTTGAAGTAGTGTTGTGGTTGAAGGTTAAAGCTGAGTTGCGGATGGTGTGACTTACTTTTAATAAAGTCAGCATGGTAGTCAATGTCCAGGTCCTTTTCTCCATTGTCTTGATGTTTTTGAGTTCTGTGAGGAGTACATGGGAGCAGGCATGTTGCTGTATGGTTAGGTCAGGGTGATAACGGAGGTTCTTATGGTTGGTGTTGCTTTTGGCAAGTGTCTTGGGAATAGGTATATCAACAGCTTGACTAGACGAAACTAAATTCATGGGATATGTTTGCCATGGCCTCTTTCCCAAGGCTGAGAGAAAGTGGCTTGCCCAAGATCCCTCAGCAGGATTTGTCCCTAAAGCAGGACTAGAACTCATGATCTTCAAGTTTCTGCCCTGGTCCCTTAATCATTCTACCCATTCTTTTGTCCCCCTGTTATGTTGTGTCTTTGTAGAGTGTGAGCCTTATAGCAGAGAACTCCTTGTTTTTATTCAAGAAAAAACCAGCACAGAATCCATAGGTTGAGTCAGGGGTGGGATTCAACCGGTGTAATAACCGGTTCAGTGAATTTGAAAATTATCTTCTCCTGCAAGCCTGTGCAGCAATCAACTGTGCTGCGCAAAGCAGCTCAGGTTGAAAAAGCAGGAAATAAAGGACAGCCTAGAGCCCGGATGGGCTGATTCCTGCTCAGCTCATTTTCGAAGCTACCAGTTTGGCAGAACTGGGCCAAACTGGTAGAATCCTACCTCTGGGTTGAGTCCTTTGGGGTTGCACAAATATTGCAAAACAAACAAGAGGTCACTAATCAGATACTTACTGTCAGTTGAATAATATAAAACAGCCAGTTAGAAAATTGGGCAATTTCATATTTTGTTAAAAGTTTTATAAGAGCTAAATCAGTGTTTTTCAGTTTTAGCTAAGGTACTTTAAGATGTGTGGACTTCAGTTCCCAGAGTTCCCTAGTGTAAGATTCATTGCCTAGTTTTGAAATAAATAAACACCAGCCAAAACTCCCAAGAGAAAACAATGGTAATTTTATTTACTACTTTGCAAAGAGGGTGCTTTCAAGCACACACAAGTAAGTGTACACACTGTAAATCATCAATATGTTTCCCATATATTCCCTATTGCCATTACAAATTTACCTCTCACCTTTTCCTCATTGGCTTAGTACTCATGCCATCACAATCTATCCAAAGCATCTAAAATGAATAAATTATCTCCATCCCTGATTACATCTCCCATTTCTCTATTATATAGCTTCCTCTCCTTATTTACAAATTACCTTTTATGGCCCTAGTTCCTAGG
The DNA here is from genome assembly GCA_015471245.1 of Laticauda colubrina. Classification (NCBI taxonomy): domain Eukaryota; kingdom Metazoa; phylum Chordata; class Lepidosauria; order Squamata; family Elapidae; genus Laticauda; species Laticauda colubrina. The sequence continues at coordinate 10,502,778 of BLBF01000004.1, read as the reverse complement.
GGTCTCTGAAATAACTATCACTCCAGCAAATTCTGGTTAAGACGGATTTCTAGAGTAACAGAGGCCTTCCTATATACAATTCTCAAGCTTCAGCAGGGGTGGGATTCAAATTTTTTAATAGCCGGTTCTGTGGGTGTGGCTTAGTTGGTGGGTGTGGCTTGGTGGTCATGTGACTGGCTGGGTGTGGCCAACTCAACATCACTCACACATCTCCTTGCCTGGCCTCTCATCACTGTGTGAATGCTGCAATAGTCATAAGTGTGAAAAATGGTCATAAGTCACTTTTTTCAGTGCCATTGTAACTTTGAATGGTCACTCCACACAAACAAAGTGCCAGCAAAGGTGGGGAAAAAAACTCCAGAGACATTCCTGAGACAGGAAGTCTAGTCCTGCCAAGAATGTAATGAGGGTTAATGTAGAGTCAGTTTCTGTAAGCAACACCAGAATGTTTCCTTCCTACCTTCCTTACAGGATTAGGCCAGTAATTTCTTCTAACAACCGGTTCTCTGAACTGCTTAGAATATTAACAGCTGGTTCGAGTGAATAGGTGCTAACTGGTAGAATCCCACCCCTGGGCTTTAGCCTAGCTCGTGAGATTAGAAATACATACAACGTAGTTTCTTCACAGGCTAGCATGTCTTCTGTAGTTTCCTTAAAAAACAATAAGCTCTGTTTCCCACACCCAGCCAGCATAAGAAATTCTAGGAGTTGAAATCCACATAACTCAAAGAGGTTAAGGTTGAGAAATACTGATCTAAACCATGTTTCTCAAGCCAATGCTGTTTTAAGACTCACTATGGCCAGCAGATGGCAACATAAACACAAAGAAAATCCTTTACCAATTTAAAATAAATTTAATTTTTTTATACAAAGTCAAATCTCCGACATGTTATGCTTGTTCCTTGGTGATTTCATGTAATGAAATTCCCTGTAGTTTCCTTTCTGCATTGCCTTGCATGTTTCCATACTTTCAATGACCTGCAGTCATTGAATTCCCTGGTGGTCTCCATCCACATCAAAATTACGTTTCCCTGCTTAGATGACATCCTATCCTGTGGGATCAATCACAGTCACATATGCATTGCAGATTAGCTGAGCTCCTTTAGTGATGAAGTTTGTTGTAATATTGGAGGAAGAGTGTCGCATTTTAGTTATCTCATTCCAAAGAAAGCCATTGCATGAAAAAATACGGTTTCTTTTGTCTTAAAATTACAGGGGCATTGCAAGGGGGAAGTAACTTTATTGTGTTTTGTATTGGATGTATGTGCTCACCTGCTGACCTGCTCTGAACAATCCCCCAGGAAGCAGCTTTGACCAAGGTGATTTTGATCCCAGCATAATTTGAATCCCATTCAAACCATCTGTTTGGATTAAAACTGCAAGATCAAAGGAATATTTTGTGCATTTCTTTTGTGGATCTTTCCTTTCCACCAACCCTCCATTTGGTATTCTTGAAATTAACTTTTTAAAATTTGTTTGTTCTTAACACAAAAAAGAAATAGAGCAATAGAAATAATAAGGATCAGAACTAGCCTGTCTTTTGCTGACATTTGCTTGCCTGTCAACCCTAAGGATTAATTTTATTTTTATTTTTCAAAATGTTTTCAACTTCAGCCTTACGTCCCTCTTGTATTATAATTTTTGGAGCTGCAAGCTCTTTAGCAACATCATAAGCATCCATCACTATAGCAAAAGTGCCCTTTTCTAGGATATCACATGCGACCCTATTTTCTCTCTGATTTAAATTCATGCCATCTCCATTATGTTAGCCAGCATATAATTCCTGGCTGACCTAATGTCTTCATTCCTTATTTGTCTCTAAGAAATTAGTCTTCAATTAACTCAGATAGTAAATATATCCACTGCACAAATTAAGTGTCCTTTGAATCATTATAAGAAAAAAGGGTGTAATTCAACTTGGTTAAGGTGATTCTGCCCTCTATCTCACCAGTCTCAGAAGGCATAAACCATCATGAATGAAGGTGAATATATATCTATAAAGCCACATACAATAGGCACCACATAAATACCACACACAGAACAGCACACACTCTGCAAGAGAGAAATTCCCTGAAGATGGGTTCTAGCATGAGTCCAAAAGCTCGGAAGACAAAACTCTGGTTCCGGTGTCCAACCCAGATTAGATCCTGTAGCAAAAACCAGAGGTGGTATTCAGCAGGTTCTGACCAGGTTTGGAGAATCGGTAGCAGAAATTTTGAGTAGTTTGGAGAACAGGCAAATACCACCTCTGGCTGGCCCTGCCCACCATCTATTCTCTGCCTCCCGAGTCCCAGACAATCGGCTGGGTCTTCTTTTGTTGCCCTGCACAGGAGAAGGGAGCTGGAAAGCAGGTTAGTGGGGATTCTGCAGTAACCTCCCCAAGGGAGTGGGGAAGAAATGGAGATTTTACAGTATCCTTCCTCTGCCATGCCCACCAAGCCACGTGCACAGAACTGGTAGTAAAAAAATTTGAATCACACCACTGACACTGTTCATTGCAAATCAACAAAATGAGTTCTGAGGATGCCGCCATTTATTTCTGGGCTTCTAGCTTCACAATGCTAGAATGTTTGAGGAGCTCCTTGCAAAAACTGTCTTATGAAGGGTAGGATGAGAGAAGACAAAAGAGACACTGAAAGAATCAACACAACAGAATCTTCCCATGGAAGCTTGGAATCAAAATTTGCATCTCTCTCTCTCTCTTGTTTCACTCCTATGTGTCTGCAGAGAGTAGACAAAAGAAATCAAGATGGCAGCCACAGCTCTATCTCATTAAAAGAAAAGAAGAAAAGAATGGGACTTTGATTGTGCTGCTCCTAACACCTCTGCTCTTTCCTGTACACATACCAGAAAGATGAGCACTAGATTTGCTACACACCATTTTTTTTTTAAAAAAAAAACCAAACAGTTTTTTAAAGTGACAACTGTGGGTTTTGGGTTTTTTTTTTTCCCGCCTTTTCCTTATGAACTTAAAGCATTTTTGAGAGCAGTATCAAACTTCTCTGTTGAATGGATGGTATGAAACTTCTCTGTTGAATGGATGGCCACTGTGGATGTTTACACATCAAGGTAGTCATAAGAGTCTTGCAACAAATTAGGAGAGAATTTCAAATTTCTCCCACATGGACAGCAGAATCAGATTGGTTTAGATATCACCCCAAATGATGTGGCTTCTCAAGAAGCAATCGTCATATAGACTTGAAAGATGTTCACAAATAATTTCAGAGTAGACAACCAGAAAAGACAAGTATTTTTCTTCCAGGTTTTAATGAGCACTTATAGATATTCTGTAAGAATAGCTAGCAAATTTATATGCCTTTAAATGTTTCATATTTCCTCAATAAAGCTCAGTTTACTGTTAGATAGAGTAGTTGTATTGCTTCCATCTTGAAAAAGAGCTAAGGTTTTGAGTAGGGTTTCTTTAGTTCATCACCAATGCACTACACAGTCTTAATTATATCCCTCTTTCACTAAAATTTTAATCTTTATGCTGTTCTTAACTTCTCTGCAGAGATTTCTTTTTCTGGCCAACAGAGTCATGAGGAATATTTTGAAGGAAAGATACCAGTTTGAAACAGCACTAAGAAAGGAGAAAGGGAAAAAAAATGGTCTGTTATGTCTTTCTGAACAGAGAACACTTTCAGAAACTTTGCACCTGCCTGAGAACCTTTGAAGTTTCTTACCAGTTCCACAGCTGTCATTCTTGCTGGAAACTTTCACTTCACTGCTGGGAGTGATGATGGAGTAGAAAAGTGAAATCTTTCTGTATGAGACTCAATCATTGTGGGGACAGGGGGCACAATGATTCATTTCGTGGAGAGCCCTTTACAAAAACCTTGTCTTGCCTTGCTTACCAAATAGGATTTAGCTAGAATTGCCATAGTATTTTTTTTTTTTTGGGGCACAATACAGAGCTGTATGGCTTTTTTTTTTTTTGGCCAAGATCTCTGTCCCTTATGGCAGATTATGTCTCCTACACATACAATCCAAAGTATGGATCAGTGGTGGCATTCGACCAGTTCTGCCCGATTCTGGAGAGCCGGTAGTGGCGATGAGCAGCGGAGATGGAACTGGTTCTCTCCACTGCTCTGTGTTTTGCCCACCCACCTGCCTGGCCTCCCATACTCACTTTTATGGCCAGAATTCAAAGCGCAGCTGCTTTGCATGGTGCAGAATAGCGCCGCATGGCAGCTGCTGCAGTGACTGGCATCGTGCAGGCTTGCAGGACGTGAGTTAGAATGCCTCTGCGCCTGTGCAAAGTGCATGTTTGGTACATGCATCACACAAAGTGTGCATGTGTGCACAGCACACTCACCAAGCCACGCCCACCAAACCGGTAGCAACTTCATTTGAATACTACCACTGGTATGGATCCAGTATGTAGATGACACCTTTGTTATAATAACAAAGGACCATCAACATATACAAAGGAATAAAATTCACAAGAGAAGAAGAAGACAACAACCTTTCCTAGATATTCACATCAACGAAGACAGTGATGACAAACTATAAACACAAGTATATCAAAAAGCTCCACACACACACCTACCAAGTGCTCCACAAGCAATGTAACAGCCCAACCTATCATAAAAGAAACTGTCAGAACACTATTTAGATGAACACAAACTCACTGCACCTACCCTGAACATCAGAAAAAAGGAAACAGATTATCTATACATCTTTCAACAAAATGGTTATCCATGCAACTTCATCCAAAAGTGCCTGATCGTTCAACCCAATATAGCACAACCAACATGAGGTGTGAAAAGGATAACACCACAATATACCAAAAACATTTCAGAAATCACCAACAGACTATTACAACCACATGGTACCATAGCTAAAGCTCTCCAAAACATACTAAATAAACCAAAAGACCCAATAGCCCCAGAAGAAAAAACAGGAGTCATTTACAACATATAGTATAAGAGTTGCAAGAGCCACTGTGCAGGATGAGCAGGCAGAAGACTAGCACAGTGCATTCATGAACTCTAACTAGCAGTCATAAGATATGGTGAAAACTCCTTAATTTCCACAACACATGGACAGACTTAATCGTAATTTCAACTGGGAAACAGTGACCATCTTCGGCCAAGCCAAGTGCAAAAATGCTAGAGAATTCCTGGAAGTCTGGCACTCTGACAAATTGACCGTCAACAGGCACATAGATATAAACAACAAATACATACCATTCAAAAGAGACAATCAATAAGCCAAAAAGGAACAAAAAGATCAAAACGCCTTCTGACCAGCAATTAACATCCAGATGAGCAGAGATTAACACCAAGATTAGCATTAGACTAACAATCAAAAAGTAAGCCACATTCCAGTCAATGAACTGCCAGACCAGCTAACAATAAACAGCCCAACAAAGAACCATCAAGTTCACTCCCACCAATACTGACAGGGCAAGCTACTAGAATATAAAATAAGAGCAAATTCCTCTTCCTACTAGCACTGATGATGTTATCTAGTTTGGATAATGAAAGATCTGCAAGAAAACAACCAAGCTCAGAGAGCACCAAGGACCTCTCATTTTATCCCTTAGCTACAACTATTCTCCTCTAATGGGACATTAATTGAGCCCGGAATTATGGCTGTAACTTATGCTGGTTGTTAAACAGGTCATCATGTGACTAACCTGATTTTACAACTTTGTTTGCAGTAGTCATTAAGTGAATCACAATGGTTGTTAAATGAATCTGCAGTTATTAGGCAAATTTAATGACTGCATTGTGAACCCACTGTCCACAATGGGCATTTTTTTTGCCAACCCCCCCCCCAAAAAAAAAAATAAAAATAAAAATGCCAGTTTCCAGCAAAAACAATGCAATAAGTTGCATTCACATGACTGCAGAATCCTGCAAACAGCCATGACTGTTGCCTGGTTGCTGAGTGCCCAAAATGTTATCGGGTGACAATGGGAAAGCAGTTGTTAGAACTTCAAATATGGGTCATAAATATCTTTTTTGTGTCCATCATAACTTTGAATGGTCACAAGTCAAGCAATATTTGAACATGAGTATATAAACATACGATCTAGCAGGCAAAGGAAAAAAGTATAAAATATGGAGGGGGGAAGGATCATGTTCTTTAATAGTGGTGGAGGATTATGTGGACAATATGTGCTGGTGAATAATTAGTCTCTAAACTGCAGAAGCAGCAGCAGCAAGGCACTGAACCTATTCCCCATTCAAAAGGATTTTTAAAAAATGCTTGTTGGCCAAATAGCAATAGCAAAATAGACTTATATACTGCTTCACAGTGCTTTACAGCCCTCTCTAAGCTGTTTACAGAGTCAGCATATTGCCCCCAACAACCTGATCCTCATTTTACTGTCTTCAGAAGGAGGGAAGGCTGAATCATTAGGACCAAACTCCAGACTATGGGCAGAGTTAGCCTGCAATACTGCATTCTAACCACTGCACCACCATGGCTCTTAGGGAATAGCATTTTTTCCTTTTCTAACTCAATTTCATAGAAGAGGATTGTTAGATCTGCACACTTGCCACTATAGAGAAGGCAAGGCAATAGCAGGAGTATGACTAACTCAATGTCACGAGCATATTTGGTCTTGATCCATATTTCCTTTCCAAAACACTGAAAGCTAAGTATTAAAACTTTCCATGAGAAGGATCAGAGATGTGACAAGTGGAACATGTTTAAGATGTGTTGGAGTGAGTCTTTGATACTGCTTTGGTCATTATTCTGAATTTTCACACTAGGGACGCGTACACGTTTGTTAGGAAACAAATAATAACTGTAGGAATCAACAATTTTGTAAAAGACCAAACAACAGTGTTGGATAAGAAAGGATACATGCAAGGTCTGCTTAAAATATAAACAGAAAAAATAGGTATATAAAGCAATAATGGCCCCTATGGCTTTCACAGGGAAGATTCCACTTCATCAAGAGCAGACATGTTATCCAAATAGTGTTTCCAGAGGAGATTTTTAATACATAACCTTCCTGTCTCATTCATAACTTTTCCAGGCAATCCAGATACATTTGGATCTCTTTTATATTTTTATTTCATTTCTTTTGTATATTTTAACAGACAAAATTTTTTGGGGAAGAAAAGAGGAAATAGCTGTACGGATACTTTAGAGGGCCTGGAACTATGCCAGGTTGGCATGATAGATACACTCAATGATATATAAAGAGACAAAAGAAAACTTTATAAACACAATGACCAGAAAATTGGGAAATGAAAAAGTAGCAATTATACCATATAAAATTTGTCATAGTCACCCTTATATTTAATTTAATTTGGGGGCCATTTTGTGCTTGCCTTTATGAATGTATATGTGATTTGAAGTTAATAATGTAAGTATTTTATGAAGTAGGTTTTGCTCCAAGATGATACAATTTGTCTCTAAAATGCCTCGGGAGTTTTTGTTTTTGTTTTTTTGTTTTGCTATTTTGGAACAACAGACCAACACCGCTGCCCCTCTGGAATGTGGCTCTTTGGTTTGCCAGATATTTTCTTCACATTCATCTTAGAAAAAAGGAGAAAAGATCAATAGATTTAGTTGGAATTAGTCAAGATTATAAGAATAAATAATGAGGTTCTAGAGACAGAAGATGGGAAAAATCACCCAGAGGGAGAACCTGAACTGACAGTGACCTCTGATTTAGTTCATTTTTCCTCATTAAAAGATAAAAAGTCCCAATGTTTTCCAAAAAGTTTGTTCATTTATGCACTTATCTTGTGTGTTAATGAGAGATGATTCACACACTAGTGAATTTGTTTCAAGCTGATAAGCTCTCTGGGATATTCTTGTAATGCTCTTTAATACTGTGTCAAACACATTGCTGTACTTTGGCCAGGGAACTAGACTGACAGTGCTAGGTAAGTTTATCAAAGATTGTTTTGTAAGGTTTTCTTGCCTTAAATACATGAGATTAGTGGGAATGTGTGGTTCAGCTTGCTTAGAAAAACTTTAACATTTTATAATTGTACACCCCAAGTTAAAAATGATAACTGTTTTCTAAAAGAAAATAAACAAATACATTTTAGTGATCACCAAGATCCACCTAGGTGATAAGATTATACATAAGTATTAATTTTAATTAAGTATTGAATATCCTGGATGCATATAATTAGAAAGTTCTAGTTTTTCTATGTGGATACTTTGAAACTGAGCAAAGCAGAGCCTTGCTTGTTGTTTTTTCCTATTGTTCCTCCTTTGCATGTCAACTGACAACTGAATGCCATCTGGGATGTGAGGGTGCATTCAAGCTGTAGTTGGAGAGGGTGGGGGAGAGAGAGAGAGAGAGGGAGGGAGGGAGGGAGGGAGGGAGGGAGGGAGAGAGAGAGAGAGAGAGAGAGAGAGAGAGAGAGAGAGAGAGAGAGAAACCTCAACCAGAAGTACCATTTATTTTATGTGGTGATTTCGTCACTGTGTACATACGCTGAGTTGCACTTTGGAAAAGGAACTCAATTTACAGTACTTGGTAAGACAAAATCCATAGCTTATTATTACAAGCAAGACTGAATTTCTTAAAATGTTAATGTATGTCTGATCAATCCTTGGCTGAAGTACAGATTACTTCCAACATTCATCCCTCCTCATAAAATGTGTTGTCATGAACATCTCTTTTGGCTTTCCTTGATCATTATAGCATCTATTGCTTGAGAAGAATTCATCATGCATGTTAGAATATGTAGGTCTCTTCCTCTCCTTCAGTCCCATGAAAATCTGTTGGGTTTCTATAATTTGTTTCAGGAGGAAAGATTGTGAGCAAATTTCACATAAATAACCTTTTGACTGAGGCTGACTAGTAAAAATAAGCAGAAAGTTTGATTTATTTATTTTATTGATTTAAAACATTTACATAGCCACCCATCTTTCAGTCAACTCTGGGCAGCCCTCAATCAAAAATTAAAAGAATATAAAATAATATTAAAGCTATAAAACTCAACTGATTAAAACATTAACGTTCTATGTTCTCTGTTGGAATTGATTGCCAACATCTATCTCTTCATATTTGTCAATAGGTCTCTTGGCAATTGTTTATTGAATATTAGATATAATTAGGGCTACTTCAACACAAATTATGCCAATCTTCTATAAAAGTGAGACAGAAGAGATTGAAAGCTTGGGGAGATTTAAGTTGAATCCTTTCTTATTAGTGTTTTACTCTTTCCCTAAATAAATCATTTATATTTATAAAGTCCTGGCCACAAGAGAAAACAATGGATTGAGAAAAATTACTGATGGGTAAACCAAAAATCTGTGTAAAGGAAGAATTTGATTACTGCTTTTCATGTTGCACCTACAGTTTTCCCCGCATTAACCCTCATTTTGCAGTGATCAGTCAGTTGATAGATTCACTGCTGCCACATCTAGTTTAGCCTGAACATTTATGATGTGTTAAGAAAATTCTATAAATTGGGTATGGTCCATTTCATATTATGTTTGTGTCCATCCCCTGTTTCTGTCTTGCTATGATCCATACCTGCACACATACACCCGATACACAAAAGTCACACTGGATGTTTAGTCAACAAGTGATGGTCAAACACATTTATGAATCAAAAATCCCACTCCTCATAATTTCAGTTTTTACATAAGAGCAAATTCATCCTCATACAGATGATGGTTATGACTTCTGCTTTGTGGCTTTTGGCCTCAAAGCATGAAAAAGATTCTTAGGAAACAGATGGTCTTAGATAACAACATGCTCCTTAACTAAATATCCGTGACAAATCAAGAGGAAACAAAAGTTTATGCCTTCTAGCAGCTAGCCTTAGACCTTCTCTTTCTGCATTGGAAAAACTAAGACCTAGGGGCAGAAGGAACCAACTTGGATGGAACAGCTTTCTAATTGTAACCGACAGAATAGGATGAAGAAAAACCTATCAGCTTCCTTGTGGATAATCCAGAGGGGAATTTATTTCATGTCCTTGCCAACTGTGCAATACTAAGCAGACCTACTATGGAGAAGGGACCAAGCTGAATGCTTGGGGTAAGTAAATATATCTAATGGAAACTGGTAGAAATGTGCTGAAAAAACATGGCTCTGTATTGCTATAGAAATGGAGATAGCATAGATTATACATGCTGATATTGGCAGAGATCAAAAGGCAAAGTCCTTAAAGACTGGGGAAAATAAAAGGAGAGAAGGAGAAGGAGAAGTTGTAAATGTGTCAACTTTAATAAACCAATGGTTCAACATGGACAGCCAAAGATTAATATGAACAGCATGTGGATTTTTTTTTCAGAAGCCTTCCTGCTCGTCTCTGTCAGCTCATTAGTCAAGGATAGCTCTAATCACTGTGATAAGATCTTTTGAAAAAATGGCCCTGATGACTTCCATGCTCTCCTGGTGCTCCTTACATGAAATCACACTGTTTCTATGAAGATCACAAGGAATGGTGGAGTGCTTTGACCCGGACATGCCATCCCTAAGTACAAAATTCCCCATTTAATTTCTCAGTTCAGCTCTCCCTACTTGCATGTCCATCAATATTTGAAGGATATAAATACAATATGTACACAATTGCACCCAAAAGTGTAAGAATTGGATCAGAGTTCAATTTAGCTGAAAGGTGCTTTCTGCCCAGAGAAAAAGTTGCTGTTCGTGCACATGGGTGACTTTTTCTCTGAGCTGAAGCATCTTTTCTAGTAATAGGATTTCATGCTGTGGATAAATTCTGAACTGAACTTCGGCCCAGGGACTCGAGTATCTGTATTAGGTAAGTTATATGCTGTGGGGTCTTATGTGGATTGAATGATTCTTTGCTATGGAAACTAGGCACAACACGTAGGATCTTAGGAAGCAACTACTATGTGAAAATTAAGGAGGGGACAGCATAGTGGGTTATGCAGCGGACTTAAGAAATGTGACTTTGATTCATTGGTAGATTGTAGTATTTCACCTCAGCCTGCCTTACAAGGGTGTATTGAGAGTAACATGGAAATATATGTATTCCTTTGAACTCTTTATATAAAGGATTCTCCTTGTAAAATACAGATCAATAATTTGTATGCTAAGACTGTCACCATGAACTATAATGAGATTTACGTGAGGTGACTAGATGAAACAGAAAAGCCTAGAAATCTCTTTTATACCATCTTCCTTGGCTGTATGAAATGTATAAGAATTAAATACCAAGTATTATGGACTCTTTCTGATGGCCACCGCAGTACTGTTTTTATGATTGTGTAGATCTATTGCTTATTATTTTTCTTTTAGTCATACAAATTATTCAGACAATAGAAAATGTGAACAGATAAAAGGATTATCTAATACATGGTAATTGGTACTGTGAGGGGGTTCTTATAATTATTATGTTAATGGCAATAAATTGGCTAAGTGTTAGTTTATTCAACAATTGAATTTATAACATGCATGCTTTTGGTTCAGATGCCTGCAACTGTTAACAATAAAAAACAAATGTTCATTGATAAACTCTAATATTCAGACAAAATCTATCAATGCTATATAAAATGTATAAATAAAGAGCAAGCATAACTTCCAATGTAAACATATCAAGATAATATCTAAAAGTTCATTTCAATTCTCCAGCTTTGGATGTTGCTTTCAGACTCAAAGCAATGTTCAGAAACAGGATGGATAGTTAATAAACAGGAGACATTCCTTCAACATAGCGGTTCCTAAAGGTTTCATTTATAGGACAGACATGTTGTGTGTCTCTGACAAACTCAATTTTGGACAAGGAACTAGACTGACTGTACTAGGTAAGATCTATGAGAATAAAGGAGATCTGAAGCAATTATTTAGCATGTCCATCAAGATAATATGGTGTAGGGCTAAGGAAACTGGTATCTTCCAGGTGTTTTGTGCCCTGGTTTCTATTAGTTCCAGCCAATATGCCCAGTGAAGAGATGAATCCATTTATCTTCAAATAACAACAATATTGCAAATCAGAGTTTTGGCCAGAGAATGGAACCGTTCAAACAGAACCACAATGCTTTTTGAGTGAGATGTTTGTTATGATACATGGAAAACACATTGTGTATCAATGAGAAGCTGCACTTTGGTCAAGGAACCAGGCTTACTGTTCTAGGTAAGGTTGAAATTAGGGGCATAAGAAACTTGCATGGCGTACATTTCAAGGGCCAGTATGCAATTGTAGTTATAGTAGTATAACTATATAGTAGTATAGTAGTATAACTATAGTAGCAATGTTTCATAAGGTAGGACAATATCACTTTTTAAAAACTTTTATAACCTTGGATCTGAGGCTTGTAGTCCTCCCTGAGGCTTGAAAAACAGCATGCTAATATCTGAACGCCTGGATGATGCTAAAGAGATTATAATATAGAAAGGCAGCAGAAAAAAAAATGCTGTTTTAAATGATGGATGTCAAGTTCTTTTGCATTTCTCAAAGTTTTTCAGTCTCAGTTCAGAAGAGTTTCAAAACTCTTGGTCATTTTTATTGATATTCTCAGAAATTGTTTTCAGATAGCCTGTAATGCAGCGCCAAGAACTGGATGTTATAATTAAGGTAAGGTCTGACCAAAGCAGAATAAAGTTTAGTTATTATTTCCTGTGACTTGGAATGAAAATTTTTGTTGAGACAGCCTTTTCATTTACTCAGCCAGGAATCTTATCCTATAAGGGAAAATTAACAACCAGCCTGTAATGATTGATTTCATGTGTCCAAAAATGATTTATCTACCTGTAGATTCACTGCTACTAGTCCCTATCAAAAATGTATTCCCTTTGTAAGGAGAAACCTGTAAACCCTAGATTGCAAACTTTAGACCCTTCCTTATTCAATAAAGCCATAAAGGCATATAGGGCAAGGGAACCAGTCCTTGATTATATGGTCTACATTCTCTGATCCTAAAAACTGGTGTTGTTTAATTATGTGGGTGGGATAGTGTGGATACACCAAAGATGCTTTTTCAAAAGGCAACTGGACCTTGTTTTTCCTTGAAGATGTTTCGCTTCTCATCCAAGAAGCTTCTTCAGCTCTGACTGAATGGTAGGCAATGGAAGGATTTATATTCCTTGCAGTCATCTGATTATTAGCATGCTTTTTGAGAGTTGTTGAGGTCACTTGGAGGTTTATCTGTGCCCTCAGGGTCACCCAAATAGTGCAAATGAGTGTTGAAAGGACTGTATTGCAAACAGGACATAGATGGTATTGTATCCCTCCCTATGTTGAGAGAGGGCTGTTCAATCTTAAGATAGATGGCCTCTTAAAGATAAACCTCCAAAGTACTTTTCCAACATTCAGTCAGAACTGAAGAAGATTCTAGGATGAGAAGCAAAACCTTTTCAAGTAAAAACAAGAACAAGTACAGTTGTCTTTTGAGAAAACATTTTTGGGACAACCATGACCTGGATGAATAAGAATCTCAGACAGATATTGTGGATACTTCCACAGATCAAACTGCCTTAACTATAAAAACTAAGCCCACACTTGTCTCTGTGGGAAAACCCCTTTTTGAAGGGTGGCATATAAACTCAGAGAAGGCCAAGTCTGCTGTAATAGTTAAGGCATCAGGTTAAAAAGTGGAATACCCTGAGTTTAAGCCCTTGCTTAGGTCTGAAGCTAGCTGGGAGACATTCTCTTTCAGCCCTGGGAAGGAGCCAATGACACACTTCCAAAAACTTGCCAAAAAAACCACAGGGACTTGTTCAGATGGTTGCCAGGAGTCAAAACTGTCTCAAAATACAAATAAATAAGTAAACAATAAACAAACAAGCAAGCAAACATGAAGTTCTACCATTCTCTGAGTATAAATTTGAATACCAACGCTTGAATTATGCTTGTATGGTTGGGGCTGCAGGTGACACAGAGACAATACCTGAATTCCTTCCCTCACTTATCTTCTGATTCTCCACATGCCATCACTGTGAGATTGATTTGTTGGTGCATGTATGATATTTAGCCTCTCTTTCTTGATTCTCAACATTTAATGACTGGCATCTGAAACATTCCTCTGAAATTCATTCCTCTGAAACAGCCTGTGCTTAAATAAGACAGCCAGCAATATTACTTCATGATGCAATTGACAAGCTGACATATGTAGGTCAACCATAGCTTGAGGAGCCTTACCATCTTTTTCATTATATGCTGCTTTATCTTCCAGAAAAGGGACACATTATCACACCCCCAACTGTGACCATATTTTCTCCATCCAAAAGAGAACTGGAAAAGAAGCAGAAAGTTACAATTGTGTGTTTGGCTACTGATTTCTATCCAGATCATGTCATTCTTACATGGTCCCTAAATAACAAGGATATAATAGAGGGAATAAAGACAGAGGAGCCCAAATATGAAAATAAGAAATATTCACTGATCAGCCGTTTAAGAATCACTGGGAACCAGTGGCAGAATTCAAAAAACAATTTCAAGTGCAAAGTCGATTTCTACAATTCTTCCGAAAGCATAAGTTATGAAGCTTCCATAACTGGAGAAGGTGGGTGAAAGCAAGACTAAGTTCCACTTTCTGGGGCTTTTCTGAACTTTGCTAGAATTGTCCATATATTGTCCTTGTGAGCATTTTAAAATATATTTTGTTGAACAAAAGTACAAATATTAGCAAACATTTTCATGATCAATTCTGATCATGAATTGATCAGAATCAAATCATGATTTGAATTAACGTGATAGCTTACACTAAATCTTTTTGTACTGATTCACTCGCTCATAATGAACTCTCTCTCTTTTTCTCTCTCAGCGGTATTTGTCTATTTGCAAAATCTGATAATTTTCTGAGATGTGTCTAAGAGTTTCTGATACGGCCATGACCCAGGAAAATGTCAGAACTTAGCAAAGTTCTACTATTTTTCCATTTTTATTATCTCTTAAAAATATTTACATGTTACCTCAAATCAGAACAGTGTTTTTAAGGAGTGGATTTTTGAGCCTTGCTTTAGAAACATTGCCTTTAAATGTTAGAATGTACCTACCTAATATTAAATTGATAGAATTTATAGAACACACACACACACTTTATAAATTATATATTTCTAATATATAGAAATCTTGAACACAAGTTTTCTCCATTTTTTATTTTTTTATTCTTTGTGTTGGATTTATTAGTTGTAGTAGAAATGATGACAATGATGATGAAATATACCTAATGAGGATTTTCTTCCTTCTGTTTTTAGAATGTGATAGCAAGACCTCCATAAATGGTAAGTCAAGTTTAGTCTGTTGATTCCAAATGTATATTACACAGAATCTTTAACTTTCTCCAGGACTTCTAAGTATAAATGAGCTTTGAATTAATGTGGCAAAATTCAACATGTTACATTCCTTAGAGATACATTTAATTTTTGCAAATTATTTGAATATATCTGAGAAATTAAACCCATTTGTATGCAGAACTGATTTCAGTATCACTGAAGATTTTTCTTCATGAAAAACAAAACCCAACCTTGAAAACACAGCAACAAGCCGACCTTTTTAAAAGTTATTTTGACATACTTGGGCAGATGGAATACAAATTACTATTATTTGGGATGATGATAGGAGTAGCAACAGCAATGGTTTATTTCCTTTAAACAGTTTGCTTTTTTTAAAAAAAATCAACAAGCAAATTCTCTCACATTTTAAAACAGAAGCAAAGAGAGTGCCCATTAGACCAGATATGCAATCACTTTTCCTTTTCTTGGTTCTAGTTGTGTGTTTGCACAAGAAAAATATAGGATTTGGAAAGGTGGGGACAAGAGTGAGATGACAGGCTGTAAATTCAATAAAAGCAAATCAAAACAATTCACCCCCCCAAACACACACACCTGGAAAAAAAACCTGGGAGAAGGAAAGTTTTGGTCCTTCCCTACAGCTTCTGCCCACAGAATATCTTTCTCAAAAGATTTTTTTCTCTCTCTTTAAAAAAAAGGTAATATTCCAATACTAAGCATTTAAATATATTGCATATGTGTGTGTATGTGTGTATGAATGTATGTATACGTATATATATATGTAGACACACACACACTCACCCACACACACACACTTCTCATATTGTTATTTTTCCTTATTTTTCCTTCACATTTAGAATCTTATCTCAGACAAACCAATCTTGGAAAACTGGTGTATATTCTTCTCATTTTCAAGAGTGCCTTGTATGGGGCATTTATAACGTATTTGAAAATAAGAAAAAAGGTAATGTGCCATGTGTGTTCTTTACATCCAGGTTTATCCAGTTCCTGATAAAAATGCATTGTATTTGATATCCTTTCCTGAACAATATCCCTGTCCACTCCTACAATCTTTCCCTTCAACTGAGTTAAAATGTTCTTCTCACCTACCCTTGAAGTGGCAGAACATGATTGCCAATCTCGATTCTGCCTCAGTTCCCAATCATTGTTAGTCCCTTGATTTTCCTCCCTGGTAATTGAGTCTAACCTGACTTTGGATGGAGGTTAAGAGGGTGTTTGCCTTACTCATTTGTGCTGAGGAGGATATGAAGGCAAATCATGGGGGCATGGCAGTAAAAACAAAGCTGCTTGTGAGCTTTTAACATGGTTAGGTGAAAGGGATGGGAGGAAAAGTCCTTAATTAGAGTAATCTAAATAAGACAACGGATATACGACCCAATTCCCTCATGGCAATCTGGACAATAGAATCCATTAAGAACCCAAATCTTGGATGACTAGCATAAAGAGGGAAAATTTATTTCACCATTGTCATGGTCTGCTTAGGCAGGCTTTTGGACATCTTCAGAACTTTGTCTGTTGTCTGTCAAGTCCTGGTTTGCCCTTGCCTCCTTGCCAACTCCCAGTTTCTAGCCTGATGCCTTAACAACTACATCAAACTGGCTCTTGAAATCTATCCAATTTATTATTACTTAAAATGTTATGGCCTCCAATCCATTTCATTGGATGCAGGGAGTATTATCAGGGTTCTAGTCTAACATTTCTGAAATGAACTGTTATTTATGATAGTTATAATCAATTGGTTCCACCAGACTCTGATATGGTTCCCTATAGGCATAAGACATTTCTAACAAATATCTTTGTGTATCACTGATATACAAGGTTGTATAAGTAGCTCTGGAAAGTAAATCCAAACTATATGCAATCATAATTTAAATCATGTTCAGAACAGATATTGAAAAGTAAAGTTCTTCCAGCTTAAACAAATTTATGGAATCAGCTATCCAAGATCTGGTAGAAGTTGGAACTGAATTGGAGATTATATTTCTTACATTTTCTTCATCATGTAAGAAAAGACAGTTTGTCCAGTTTCTTCCAACATTTTCCCTTTCACTATGGGAATTCTGTAGTCTGCATCTGAGCTCTTTAATCAAAGAGAAGTCATGTATGAAATGTGCCCCTGGGCCTTTAATAGTTGCTCTGGTGTCAAGAGATAACACAGTAACAGCATAACAAGATTGTGTTGGATCTTGGAGGTCTTCTACTAGTTCAATCCCCTGCTTAAACTCTATACTATTTTAGACAAATGGTTATCCAATCTCTTCTTAAAAACCTCTGGTGTTGGCGCATTCACAACTTCTGGAGGCAATTTATTCCACTGATTAATTGTTCTAACTATCAGAAAATTTCTTCTTAGTACTAGATTAGACTTCTCCTTGCTTAGTTTCCATCCATTGCTTCTTGTCCTGTCTTCAGGTACTTTGGAGAATAGGTTGACCCCCCTCTTCCTTGTGGCAGCCCCTTAGATATTGGAACTCTGCTATCATGTCACCGCTTGTTCTTTTCACTAAACTAGACATATCCAATTCCTGCAACCATTCTTCTTATATTTTATCCTCCAATCCCCAAATCATCTTTGTTGCTCTTCTCTGCACTCCTAGAGTCTCAACATATTTTTATATTATGGCAATAATAAAAAAGAATAGGTATTTAATCTAGGATTTATTAGTTGCCTTGTTTCCTTTTTTTCAGTCGTGTGGCAATTGATACAACAGAAGCCTTTTACCTGGGAACATCACGTCTGAGTTGAATGAATGCTGGACAGAGAAGAAGAATGATTCTTGCCTTTAAAGTCCAAAGTGGCATTCTGATTCTTTTTTTTTTTTTAATAAAAAATGTTTGGTTGTTCCCACCCTTATCTTATTGTTCTTGTTACTATCTCTGTAGGAACATCCATAGCATTTCATGTCTCTCTGTTTTGTTTTGTTTTAAATTTTAACCATATTTACATGGAAGGAAATATGCATAGAATTGCAGCTTTACACTGAACATGAACCTGTCACCGCAGAACATGGCCTCCATTGAATTCAACAAGACTCATTTCCCTCAGGGAGGTGCCATAGAATTATAGAGATGTCACACAATCTGATGCATGCAAATTCTACTGAATGTGATGGGATGAGATTGAAGTGCAAAAGGTAGAAGCATCTTGACCTTTTAAAATTCTCATAACTGGCTTTAAGATGTTTAATGGTGACTTTTGACCATGTCAGTAATCTTGATTTCTTTACCTGTTTCTAGTAAAATCATTCCTAACAGAAAATTTGGATTGAGTTTGATGCGTTTCATTCATAAATCCAGTGGTATCAAAGTTAAAATGAACAAATCTTGCAAACTAATTATTCTAAGATTAATATCATTTTACAAGTGGAAGGAGATGTTGAAGGGTTTTCTTCTTTTCACTCTAGTTTTTAGTAAAATACTTATCTAATGCTTTTCAATAAAATTTGGCATTTAAGTGTTATAAAACCAAAGGTGATTAATTAGGTGTGAACATAACATCTCTCTCTGTATTATAATTATATATAGATAAAATCTGGTAACCCAGATCTTTTTCCTGCAGTTCAGGTGATCTTGAACTTTGTTGTTGCTATTGTTGTTGTTGATGGAAGTGTCTGAAGGAAAAAGCTTGTGGTATAAGCAGCAGCATACCTCTATAAGCACTGCCTTCTTTGTACATGTGTTGTGATGTTGCACATAGATATGAAACAGATGCAGCTTGCATTGCAACTGGGAACATTATTTCAATATTTTGACAAAAGTAAGCATGTTTGATATCTGTGCAGTAATCTCTTTTTCTCTTTTTCCTTCACCTTCTCTTTTTCTTTCTCTCTCAAAACTATATTGTTTAACGAGTACCAATATTGAGTTACATCTTGCCCAAAACAACCAAAACAAGTATGAAGCTTCCTCAGGAGAAAAGCTTGCAGCTCTGGAGTGCTTTTCCCTAGGAAGTTTCAAGAACTAGCCCTAATTTGTTTCATAATGCTATCAATGAGGAGGCCCCAAGTAGGACTTCTTCACATTTTACTGAATATGAAACAGCATTCAAGAGGAGACATCCCTTTGATCTTGATTGATTCATACTGTAGTGTGATATATGGTGCAGTGAGATATTGCTATCACTTAGAGCAACAGAACACTCTGTTCTCTCTCTCTCTCTCTCTCTCACACACACACACACACACACAAACACACAAACACACACACACTCACTTAGGAGCCACCTCTTTTCCAAAAACATGGCATCGCTCTGAGGAGGGCTACCGACCTACATTTCAAGGCATCAAGGGAACAGCAGAGGAGCCTTATATTTGGTATTTGCTCATGAAACTTATACACGTACAATCACATATATATCCTATACTCCTTCTGAGAAAGGAACTGCACAGCTGTACAAAAGGATTAAGAAATAGTAATGAAAAGGAAATTAAAAGAAAACAGCAATAACACCATTACCTTTATTTCTTCCTTTTTTAAAATTCATGCAAATGGCATGGTTTCTCTGCAATTCAGTCCTAATTCATCCTGCACTTAAAACTGAGGCACTTCAATATTCTTCTTTCATCTGGACCACTCACTTTTGTATTCAGTCCACATTCTTTCAGCATTTATTTATTCTTGTCTGTATTATTTCTTTTTTTTAAAATCATATATAATTCACCCCTCCCTCCCATTCCCACTGCATTCAAGTTACCTTTATCTCTCTCTTGATATATCCAACTTTTACTTCCTTATAATAAAGTGGGTAAAAGCATATGTTTCATAATGACATCAGATGGCTAATATTAGGTGGCAAAATATTGACATTTCAGCATTGCAGTTTTGGGCCAATGAAGTGGTGGTTAAGGGTGCCCAAGACTCCTGGCTTCTCAAACCAGAAAAGACTGAACCACATGCACACACTTCCAAGTAATATCAAGGTTTTAGAATAGCCCTCTGCAACCAAATGGAATTTGATTGGCTGATTTGTGTCACTGACCCCTCACAATGCCCAATTCTATATACATGAAATATTTGTATGTGAAATATCAATATATGGATAATTTTATCAACAAAGAGACAAGGAAGACAATTTTTGAACATAGTTGGAGTTGTTTTGCTTCTAACAAAATTTCCCAGGTCCTTTCTTCCATTTTCTCCCCCTTCTCCCTCCTCCTCTCCTTCTAACCCATCAGTGACATCATCATATTTATTTATGTTACATTACTTTACCGTAATATAATTATATAAAATGAGAAATCCAAGTGATGTCTGCTGCTGTCTGGGAGGCCTCATCAGTGAGGGTTTTTTTTTATAAAAGACAGACATTTTAGGAGTGGTTGTTCTGAAAAGTATAAGTGGACAAGAAGTTGTAGGCTAGATTGTGATGCTAAAATGGATGTCCTTACAATCAGTTCAACTGACATGAA
Source organism: Laticauda colubrina (assembly GCA_015471245.1). Taxonomy (NCBI): domain Eukaryota; kingdom Metazoa; phylum Chordata; class Lepidosauria; order Squamata; family Elapidae; genus Laticauda; species Laticauda colubrina. The sequence continues at coordinate 10,482,213 of BLBF01000004.1, read as the reverse complement.
AAAAAACCCTAATTCAATAAATCATCTTTTATTTTCTGTCAGGAGAAAAATGATAATTTATTTTCCCTGGGTAAATTATTTTCATATTACAATATGAAATGCTTTTACACTTGTAGTCTTGCAGCTTGTAATTCTTGCTAATGAAAGGAAGAAAGAAGGGCTTGCAGTGCACAACAGGATGTGGCTTGATATTTCCGTGTATAACAGTTTGTTCTGAGCAGTGGTTATCATGGTACATGTTCCATTACAGTATGGAGGTTCAGTGATCTGTCATCGTTCCTGCTTTGGTTTTAAATAGCCACTTATCGACATATCTCACCTCTGCAAGTGGTTCATTGCCTGGCACTATCACACCATCTTTTGCTTCGCCCCAAAGCTTTTGATTGATGTTGCTGCAGGTGCACCAGCTGAAGACAAGGCAGAATGTTTCAAATAGAAAGTTTGTGGGGATTAGACGTTATTGCTGATGTGTTTTGATAAGCGGAAAGGATCAATGATTTTTGGGGGGTTGAGCTATCTCCTATGCTAATTTAAAAAAAAAGAAAACATGGCCTCAAATGTTCTAGATTTCAGTGACATCTTACTCTGTCCTTCAGAAGACTTCCCTGTTGTTTGGGGCTTATTACTATGGGACTGTAATGTCCTCATCAGGTACATTTGCCATACATTTGCCATTAAGTGATAAATGGTAATACGGTTGATGTTGCTCGTACTTTGCACCAAGAAAATAAATGAATTAAAAGCAGAGAATATAGGCTACATAGCAGGGGAATACCCAGGTGTTTTTTTTAAAAAAGAAAGAAAACAGGATGAAGTTGTCCCATTCAACTTTCCTACAAGTCAGCAAAAAGTTAGTGTAAGTCTTGTTACATTTCAGTGCTGACCATCCTGAACCCAGGACTATATCTGAAAAATGAGGTAATAACCTACATGGGTTCATTCCAGCAACACAAAGGTTGTCTGAAATTTAAACTAACTCACATGGGTTTCTTTTTTCATATTTCAGATCTTGCTGTTGCTGGAATGTGAATTTATTCTATATTTAAATAACAAGCTTCATCATCACCCTGCAAATGTTGGGCATGATCTAGCCAATGAGAAGCATATCTTAAGTATGATGGAATGTGCACCTGCAGCAGAAAAAGGGGAGGATTTTGCCAACTCAGAACATTTTCAAAAGGAGTCCTGGGTCAAGAAACTGTACATTCCCAAGGAAAGAGGTCTCAGGCAGGGGTGGGATTCTACCAATTCGTACCTATTAGCTAGAACTGGTTGTTAACATTATAAGCAGTTTGGAGAACCAGTTATTAGAAGAAATTACTGGCCTAATCTTGTAAGGAAGGCAGGAAGGAAATATTCTGGTATTCCTTATAGAAACTGCCTCTCCGTTAACCCTTATTACATTCTTGGCAGAACTAGACTTCCTGTCTCAGGAACTTCTCTGGAGTTTTTTTCCCCTCCTTTGCTGGCACTTTGTGTGGAGTGACCATTCAAAATTACAGTGGCACTGAAAAAAGTGACTTGTGACCATTTTTCACACTTATGACTGTTGCATCATCCCCACAGTCATAAGAGGCCAGGTGAGGAGATGCAATTTTGTCTCCATTTTTTTTGTTTCCTCGGATGTTCTTTTACCATCACTTGTCAGTTATAAGGACAGGGTTTTTTGGTTAGTATATCTAAAGATACATCTTTATGAATGACATCCAACGCTTCCTCTGATTCCATTCTACTTATCAAGTGATTCTTTTGTTGAACTTTGAGCACTGCTACATTTAATGTATTGGTTGAATGTAAATGCATAAAAATGACCATATACTCACACAAGTTCTTCCATAAAATTGCTTATCAGGAGCATCTAGATACAGAAGTAAGAACCCTTACATTTTTATGGCTTTGGATATTTTGATGGAAAATAGTTGTTCTGGAATTGTATGAAAGCTTATGGAAAATGTACAAAGAGATTTTAGTCCAAAGTGATAGAAACTGCTGTGTTAGGAAAAACCTAGTAAAGAACAATTCAGAATGCATGCTGACAATTAAAAATAATGAAGGTGTGCATAAAATTTAAAAGTATTTATTAAAATGATACTAAAGACATAAAAAGGTTCAACATGACTCTTAGGTAACTGATATTTTTTTAAAAAGCAAAAAATAATGAGAAAACTGGCTTAGATATGCTGAAGAGAGAATGCTGGAATAAAATTCACTACTTAAGGTTAAAAAAGAATTATATTACAAATGAAGTATTGCAGAACTATGTTATTTTGATGTTGATGATAATATGATTAGTTTATGGGCCATAAACATTTCAAGATATAAATATCAAACAGATGAAATCCTGGTACCCAGGATTTAATCTGCCATTTGGGGTTGATTTCTCAAATGTTTTTGAATAAGAAATTTGTAGAGTTCTGTAGGCCCTTCTTTCAGAAAAATATATTTCATTAATAACAAAGTAAAATTTAGGAAGCCCAAAGTGGATGATTTAAACTTAAATACAACTTTCAAATTTAAAATGAATGATTTAAAGAGGTGGCTTCTTTGCCAGCATTCACCATACATTACTGTGCTTAGCACAATACTTAGCACAGAGATGAAATAGTTCCTTTGTTAAAATATTATGTCTTTAGAAGCAGGCATTTGCATGGAGCACCAACTCTTTTCAAACTATTAAGATCTTAAACATTTCTTAGTGATACCAAACATCAGTTTATGATGTGCTTAATTCAGAGACTAGAAATGAATCCAATGATTTCACCAACTGCTTCATGTTGGTAAAAATTCAAACCCAAATCCACCAAAAACCAATTTTAGCTGGGTTCCATTTATGCTAAATTACATGTCCTACATGTGGCTGAATGCATTTCAGGAACCCAGCAATTGAATTTCACAAATCATAAACATGCTTAACATGTTTTTTCGAGTCCAATTCGGCATGAATTATTTTTGATGGATTCCTGAAAGTTCCTAGCAGAGTTTCTGGTTGGGAGAACTAGTATTCCTGCCCCATATTTGTTATCTTGTGGAACTGAGTAATAAGATACTGCTTGCTCTTCCTAGTGGGCTCCTAGTTTACTCTGGAAGAATGGTTGAAATAAATTATTGAAAGAAGATTCACAATAAACACAATTAAGAACTAATTTGTAAGAGTGAGCTAAAGATAGTACTTCTCCCCTAAGACTGGGTCTTCAAGCTGGACAGTGTATTGTTGATTCTCTCTTTCTGAGGTGCAAAATTAAAAAAATCTTCAGGACCTGCATGGTCTTTATATATGAAGTACACCCTATTCCTATTTTATGGAGCAAAGTTGATTGTGGGCAACAAGCTTTATGTACAGTAGTATTTGGCACTTTGACTTTTATCCCTCATGTATTCGTTTATTTCCTGAATCAATTATACCTACTAAAGGTTTGTTTGGCTAATTATGATAGTGCTCGTAGCTTCTAAACAAGAATAGAATTAATATGCAAGTGTACTGCTCTTCAAATTTCTTATACAACCTATCCCTATTTCAGCAATCAATTCAATATCTATGTATGATGGAATCAGAATACAGTGGAACCTCAGGCCATGTACACTTCTATTCATGACCAAATCAGGTGACAACCAAAAAATCCACCCAATTTTTGAATTGGATCATGATTCAAAAATTGGGTGGCAAACAAAATCAGCGTGGAAAGATTCCCTTTCCGAGCCGATTTCCCCTTCAGCACCATTTTGTTTTTTGTTTAGTCCGTGCATGCACAGATGATCATGTTTCCAGTCATGACTAAACTGGGTTGCAGCCAAAGTTCTGGAATAGATTACAGTCATGACCCAAGGTTCCGCTGTATTTTTTTTTTTTAAAGAGTACTAAAATGGCAAAGTAAAATGGAGAGTAAAGTTTAGTCAGAGAGGCTTTCGCTACTTGAACCAAGGTCTTCACAGATAGGCTTAGCTACTTGTGATACTCTATGCTCTTAAAGGTTGTGATAATCTTGGAAAGCTAATTAACAATACCCTTTTCCTGCCACAGAAATTAATTAAATCAATCACTAGCACCGATGATGTTACCCAGTTTGGGAAATGAAGCATCTGCAAGAAAACAAGCAAGCTGAGAGAGAGCTGAAGGTCCTAATCTTCCAAAAAAATAATTTTTCATCTTTGTTTCTAAATGAAAAAAATGCCTCCAGACTTCACTTGATCAGAGTTACTACGTCCATTATATATATGTATTCATCATCTGATGAAGCTTGTTGCGTCTCAAAAAGCTCACTCCTCTTAATAAAATATATTGTCATAAAATATTATTTGTTTAATATCCAAAAGAGCCATCTAGTGGTTACAGAATAGTATCAAGGCCTACAATATTTTTCATGTGTGTCAATGTGCATTTTCAGAGGAAGCTCTTCCCTGAGCTGTAAATTTTAAAAATTTATATGGCTCTCCATCTCACATAAAATAACTCTGAGTGGCTAACACCATAAAAACTTCAGCACAATAACAAAACACAATAGATAAAACACATCAAAAAGTAAAAGAAAAATGTCTGCCAAGGATAAACCAACTAACCATAAATTCATATAACTCATGAGCTCGTCCACTTTCTGACCCCATTCCTGAGAGAAAAGACAGGTGTTAAGAGCTATGCAAAAGGCCAGCTGGGTTGGGATCAATCTAATCTCAGAGGGAACAATGTTCTAAAAGGCAGACACTATTGCAGAGAAGACCCACTTCCCAGGTCCCATCTGGTGACACTCTTTAATCTATAGGACCTGGAGCATGCCCCTTCTGCCAGATCTGATGAAACAGGTAGAGGCAATTGGAAGGAGGTAGAGGAATTAAGTACCATACAGATGAAATTCAGTGTGCATTTGCAAAAACAACACATACCCCTCTTCTCTCTGATTTTGGAATAAATGTCTCAAGAAGACACAACTGGTGCCAAACCACTTTATTATTTTGTGCTAAATTAAAATATTCTTGCTTGCTTAGATATTAAACTAGGAAAAGTTACGTTCAGCTCAGTTCAAATTTAGATGAGATTTGTCTTTCACGGTTCCAGGTTGTAGAAACAGCTTTCGGGGATATCTTTGCTCTAAAGGCAAGCCTTGGAATAGAATAGAATAGAATAGAATTCTTTTATTGGCCAAGTGTGATAGGACACACAAGGAATTTGTCTTGGTGCAAATGCTTTCAGCGTACATAAAAGAAAAGGTACATTCATCAAGAGTCAAGAATCATAAAGTATAACACTTAATAATAGTCATAGGGTACAATAAGCAATCAAATCATATGAGGAAACAGTCAATAAAAATCATTAGGATACAAGCAGCAAGGTTACAGTCATACAGTTATAAATGGGAGGAGATGGGTGAAAGGAAGGATGGGAGGAATTCCCCTCCCCTCTTCTTATTTTTTGCAGAGCAAGATTCCTTCAGGTTAGGCACCAGGATGTGCACAGAGGATGCACTTTATATTAGAACCTCATTAATTAATTTTGGAAGTTGCACACTTCGATTCAGCCTGACCTGAAACTTCCTTCCAATTGCAGCCTAAATCTCATCCCCCTTTTTTGTGGGATACCTTTGAGTTTGTGTTGACTCCTGATGACCACCTAAACTAGTCCCTGTGGTTTTTCTAAAGCAGGTTGTCATTTCCTTCTTCTTGGAGCTAAGAAAGTGGAACTGGTCCAAAGTCATCCAACTGGTCTCATATCAGAAGTAGCACTTGAAACCAAGCACTTGGTTTCCTGGTCTCTACCCTGGTGCTTGAATCATTACACCAAAACTTTCAAATCTTCTCTAGATGATTATGAAAGAAGTCTAACTTCCTTGAGTTGGAATACATCATGTGGGGTATTTTGACTGCAGTACAGAAGTGAGTTGCCCCTCTGTGCTCCGTTTTCAGCCTGGGCACCCTCCTGCACCACTTTTTCAACCAAAACAGGTGAGGGGGGCTGCGTGTGGCTCCCCACGCCCTATTTTGGCTGCCAGAGACACTGCGGGCCAGTCCTTTGCTATTTCCAGGCCGGCCCCATGGGCCAGATTTAAGTACCCCATGGTCCTTGAGTTTGACACCCCTGATCTTGGGAATACTCTAGTTTTTCCTGGCAATTCTTTATTCAGATCCAAAACAGGCACCATCCTGTATGTGCAGCTGATTAGGCTGGCTTAAGCAAAAAGTTCTCCTCCATATAATAAAATCCCAGTTTTCTGTATCCTGTACAGAGGTGGATTTATAAACTGTACAGATGCAGAAAGATAACTCAACAAGACGTCCATAACAAAGTACATTTATTCATTCATCAGGTATCCTCATAACTCATATTTGTGATGAAGTTCTTCTTTAATGACTAATCCTTTGCATATCTGCCTTGTAGTAAAAGATGGTTATCTCCTAATCCATCTCATAGCAAGAGAAAGAAGCTGCCATGAGTTAGAGAGTTCAGGCAAAAGTGAGGAAAACTTCCCCAACCCATCGAGGGTCAATTCAGTGACCAATCAGGATTACAGATGTGGTCACGTGACATGGACTATATTTCCCAGGATACCTTTAACTGCATTTACCATGATGTATTCCCTTAAGGGGACAGCTCATAATTCCTACATAACTATCCAATTCCCATAGACTGGCTGGGACAACACACTCCTCACACCCAGGCAGATAACACCAGTAGAAGGGACATACATTAATCATTTCAGAATGATGGCAATATGATTTTAAACAATGGGAAATTATACAACTTTTGTTCATATAAATCCAGTTTCCTGTTCTGTTCTTCTCCCTGATCAGCCATCTTCCTGATAGCACTCTCTCTCTGTGTGTGTGGAAGAAACAGGTTAATCTGGTAAAAGCAGCATTGTGTCATCCCAATACAAGCTCTGACCCTTTTGGATTGGCATTGCAATATCACCTGCAAAAGAGGCAGAACCTGCAGTGTGATGGTGCAATGTTACATTTATTATTGTGATGGTAGCAGCAAAAACATGTGAACACCCAGGACTTGTACTGTGGAATATGATTGGGGTGGAGAGGGTATAGTATATTCTCTTTCTAATTTTACTTTGGTGACCAATTGCTTATAAACTGTTAGAATATTGTTTAACAATAACACTATTTAAATAGGATAAAACTGATCTCTGTTTAAAGATATAGAAATTCATTCTTATTTATAGAATAATACTTTACTTTTCCACCAGGGCTGCTATCCCTTTCCTTTCCTATGACAATTCCTCTCCACTTTCCCATTCTTCTTAGCTTTATGCCTTGTATAGCTTTATGCCTCCCTTGTAAGGAATTACCTGCCATGACTTTGTAGGTTGCCATTTCATCATAGCATGATCATGCAATGGGATACATAATGACAGAGGCAAAAGCAATTGAATATCTAAACATGTCCAAGCCAAACTCCTTCTTTGTTCCTACTAACTCCAGTAAAGCTCTTTAGCGTACTTGTTGCTGGAAGATAAATAAGAAAATGTGAATTCTAAAATAGCCTTGTGGTACATTGCTTCAATATTCATTCCAAAGCATTGTCATTGGCAGCTCTGATTCAAGGATTTAATCTGGATGGCAATTAGAGCTGGAAGTCACAAAATATTCAGTCTCTCTCACTTCAGCATTCTGAAATTTCTTCATTTGGAAAGAAGAAATTGTTTGATTTTTTTTACAGCACCTATGAAAAATTCACATTCATTTAAGCCAGTAACACTGTTTCTTTGGTTTACTATCTTATGTAATGGTAGCTGAAGTTCATAAATTGTAATTTATGGCATAGCAGGTTTGTGGTTCCCAGCCATTTGTAGTTTATTCAACCAATCAGTGTAGTTAAGGTGTTGGTCTAGAACTGATGAGACTCAAGTTCCTCATTCACTGTAGGAAACAAAACTTATTGTTTTCACAGAAACTATAAGAAAACATGCTAGCTTTTGAAGAAAACACATTGTACAGTATATATTTATAATCTCATGAGCGAGGCTACAGCTTGAGAACTGTACATAGGAAGGCCTCCGCTTTGCTAGAAACTGATTTTACCCAGAATCTGCTGATATGATAGTTACTTCAGAGACAACCCCTAGGAACTAGGACTACAAAAGGTAATTTGTAAATAAGGACAGGGGGCAATAGAATTAGAGTAATGGGAGATGTAAAAAGGGGTGGAAATAATGTTTAAACACTTTAAACACTTTGGATAGATTGTGACGGCATGAGTACTAAGTCAATGAGGAAAAGGTGGGAAGTAAATTTGTATTGGCAACATAAGGGAAACACTGATGATTTAAGGCATGTCTACTATACATACGTGTGCATGGTAGTACACCTTTGCAAAGTAGTAAATAAAATTATCATTGTTTTCTCTTGGGAGTTCTGGCTTGGTGTCTATTTGTTTCAAAACTAGACAACAAATCCTACATTCACTCCCAGCATGGAAGCTCCCTTGGTGACTTTGGGTTAGTCATTCTCTTTCAGATCAATCAAATTCTTGGAAAACTAAACTAGGAGGAACGACTGCTATGTAAATAACTTTGTCCAAGGAGATAAATCTAACATATAAACTAAAATAAAATTCACTTCAATTTGCACAAATTAAGCCGTTGCCCACATCCAGGGCTAAACTTCAAATCCATTTTACAAGATCCTTGGTTTGATTCAGTCAGTGAAAAATCTGTCCAAATTCAGTCCAGTCAACTTCACAGTGGTTATCAACTATAAAGATTATCAGACCCTCAGGGTATGGAGATCAGATCTGTTCTTATCCAAGCACCAATTAAACAGGCAGGCTATGATTATGATTAAACAATGGCTAATGCCTATTGTGTGAGATAGTTCCTACAACCATCACTTATCATCACTTCTGGTTAGTAAATAACTAACCCAAATAAACATACAAGCTCTATTCATAGCCATTCAGTGCATTTGGATCAAATTAGTATGTCAATGGCAGCAGGCTGGCACCTATTCTGGCATTAGCTGAGATGTAATTGCTTTATTGCTGCTCTCCTTTCCAAAGGGCAGAATGCCTAACTATTTTGACCTGTTTGTGGGACAAGAGCTAATGAAAGTCTTTCCCTTCACTTCTCTCCCAGTTCCCCCTTCTCCCCCTTCTGGATTTTATTGAAGACCATTCAGCCATTTATCCTATCAGAAGAACATGTACCCAGATAGATAATTTACTTTGTTTGTGCTTCTTTGAGTATTGAGAACAGCTTCTGACTTGTTCCTTACACCAATTTTGCTACTGGAAAATATTGCTATTTTAGTTAATATTCCTTTAATGTGCCCTTCACCATGCCTGAAATGGTATAGATTTTCTGTCTGAGAAGGGTTGGAGGTCTCAAATCTTCTGTTATAATAGAACAGCTCAGCTGACAGCATGAGAGCTCAGATATGCCTTCCTCATTTCAATTACTGGCTTCAAAAAGCATTTACCAGCGTTGTTGTTCTCAGCTACATCAGGAAGGAACCTGATCTCTCTGAAGCAGACACTTGTTAGCTGTTTCCCAGCATGGCAATGAATTTGTCCCACCCACTGAGAAAGAAAAAAAGGAGGTTTTTGTTGAGGGATTGTGTTATTTGGCACGATGTGAGGCTCAAGGCACAATAATATATCCTGCTATCATTAGTTGTCATGCTTCTGATATTCAGAAAAAAATTCTCATTGTTTGGTCTTGAACCTTTGATATGGCTTGGTCCAACATTATTTATAGATGTTGTAGTTGTTGAAAAGGCAAGCAGGACTATTGACCCACTGGTTATTTTCCAGAACAAGTAAAAATCGGGAATGGAGGTTGTCTTCGTGGAGCATTCCAAAGAATAGTCAATGCCAAACTCCTCTATCACTGCCGATACTGGCCTCTGGACAATGGTGTACAAGTCTTCACCTATAAATCTCAAAAGAAATTGGAAATGGTCAGTACACTTAGAAATTATTTAGATTAACACAGACCATGTTAGAACGTGGTGATAAATGTGACTTGCCATATTGAAAGTTGTTTTGTTCAGAAAACACACGAGGTAGACTGGGTTCCAACAACAATTGCTTTATTATTTAACTAGTCAGTAAATAGGAACACATGGCTGAAGCCGAGGCCAGCCTTTTATACAGGCTGGCTTGCCTGCTTGTAGCCAATGGCAGTTGCTTAAATTTGCTGCCTTTCAGCAGCTCTTTGGATTGGTTCCTAGTGAACCAATCCAATGCTTAGTTTATTTGACCAATCAGGTTTGCAGATTTGGAGTCACCCACTTTACATATAGAACACCCCTCCCCTCTTAGTTCAGTCCTATGTGGTGACGTAGTCTCGCAGGTAGGCGGGGCTTTTCCGGACTCGACTTGACTTGCGTGGTTCATTCTTAGTGAAGACTTCGACCGGTTCGGATGGGGCTGCTGTGTTGTCCGTTCTTCTCCCTGGAACCGTCTGGAAGGGTGAGTCAGCCATTTTACTGCCGCCTGAGTTTCTTAGGCTGGCGGTTTTGCTGCTCCCTCCCATTTCCTCCGGGCAGGTCGAGCTGGCCTGGCTGGCCCCTTCCGATGGGCTCTTCACGCAAGTCTCTCCAAACAGTGAGTGTTTTATTTGCTCTTTTTGTTCATATGTTTCATTGGTTTTATTTTTTAATGGTTCTTTATTTAATTCTCGCATTTCCCCCCCCCCCACCTTAGTTGGCAATTCGTCGTTTTTTTCGATGAGTGGTTCTTTCTATATTTCGGGATCGAAGCTGGGCTATATCTTCCATTCCCTGCCATCATCTACTGTTAACCGGTAGGATTTGGGGCCTGTTATTTGGGTAATTTGTTCTGGTAGCCATACTGGGTCCCCCGTGAAGTTTTTGGCATAGACTAAATCGCCAATTCCAAATTTTCTAAACTGTGTAGAGGAGTCGGGGGGGGGTTCTGGCGTGAATTCTGGGTGCAATCTATCAAGGTATGACCTTAGTTTTCTCCCCATGAGTAGCTCTGCTGGGGACTTGTTGGTTGTGGTACTGGGTGTTATGTGCTGGAGTGTGAGCAATCGGTTAATTTTTTGCTGTACATCTCTATTTTTTCTAACCCTTCCTTTGTAAATCAGACCATTCTCTCTGCCCTACCGTTTGCAGCCGGATGGGCCGGCGCGGTTATGGCATGTCTAATACCTAGGGAGGCTAGGTATTGTTCAAAGTGTAGGCCGGTCAGTTGTGGTCCATTATCTGACACGAGGACGTCCGGAATGCCATGGGTGGCAAAAAGGCTGTCCAGTTGTTTTATTACTAATTCAGTTGTTGTTGATGGCATAATTTTTACTTCTAACCAGTTAGAATAGGCGTCCACAACAATCAGAAAGGTATGTCCTTTAGTTGGACCAGCGAAATCGATGTGGATTCGTGATCAGGGGCCCCGTGGGATTTCCCAATCTCTAATGGGTGCTTTGGGTGGGGATGGTCTAATTGCTTGACATTTGTTACACGAAGTTACCCAGTATTCTATGTCCCTATCAATACCCGGCCACCAGACATAACTTCTAGCAAGGCTTTTCATTTTTACAATCCCCGGGTGACCTTCGTGTAGCATACTAAGTACCCTAGGTTGTAGTTTGTTCAGAATAACCACCCGATCACCCCACAGTAAACAACCTTTTTGAATAGAAAGTTTGGTTTGTCTGGTCCGGAAAGGTTTAAAGTTTTCAGTTTTTTGATTTTCTGGCCAGCCTTTACCTACCCAGTTAAGAACACAGGCAATCAAAGAGTCTTTTGCGGTGGCTCTGGCGACATCATAAGCTGATATGGGTAGATCGGGGCAAGTCTCTATTTGTAATGCTGTCATCGCTGGTGCCGGGTCTTCTTCAGTCACTGGCAAGGGTGCTCTGCTTAAAGCGTCCGCATGTGAAATCTGTTTCCCCGGTTGGTGTGTCAGAGTGTATGAGTAGGCTGCTAGGAACTCTGACCATCTAGTCATTCTTGGGGAGAGGATATTTGGTGTCGGTTTGTTTCCCGCCAAAATTCCTATTAGCGGTTTGTGGTCTGTTATAATTTGAAAAGTCCGCCCATATAGGTACTCGTGGAAACGTTTCACTCCTGCGACAATTGCTAGTGCCTCTCTGTCCAATTGGCTGTAATTCCGCTCGGTTTTGGATAAAGTCCTTGAATAATATGCGATGGGTGCTTCTCTGCCATCAGGTAGTTGGTGGCTTAGGATGGCACCTACTCCAAATGGGGAGGCGTCGCAGGTCACTCTTAAGGGCAGTGTGTTGCTAAATTGAATGAGAACGTTTGATGATGTTAGCAAGCTTTTAATTTTTTGGAAGGCTTGCTTTTCTCTGTAACCCCAAGTCCTAATTGCTTTCTTGTCTAAAAGACGGTGCAATGGTTCTGCTATAGTGGCCTTATTTGGCAGGAATACATTATAGAAGTTAATTAGTCCTAAAAAGGCTTGTAATTCGGTCTTGTTTTTTGGTTCTGGTGCATTTTTAATCGCTTTAATCTTTTTGTCTGTAGGGTGTATACCCTCTCCGACTATTAAATAGCCCAGGAATTCGATGCTATTCTTAATTAGGCAACACTTTTCTCTTTTCACTTTGAGGCCAGATTCTCTGAACTTAGTTAGTACTTCTTTGAGTCTTTTTTAAAATTGGGTTCATCTTTGGCTGAGATCAGGACGTCGTCAAAATATGGTACGACTCCTTGTATGCCATTTAGGAGGCGTTCCATTAGACTCTGGAAAACGCCTGGGGCCACACTCACTCCAAATTGGAGTCGGTGACACTTGAATGCGCCCTTATGTGTGACTATATGTGCTTCAGCAGTTTCTGGGTCCACTGGGAGCTGTTGATAGGCTTGTGCTAGGTCAAGTTTAGCAAAAACTTTTCCTTTTCCCAGGGAGTGAAGGAAATGCTGGACTACAGGCACCGGGTATGCGCTTGGTTGTAATGCGTGGTTCAGGGTAGCCTTATAGTCACCACAGATTCTAACGGACCCGTCGGGTTTGACCAGTGTGACTATAGATGTTTCTATAGACTATAGACTTGGCATGGTCCACAGGTTCTAACACCCCTTGGGCTATTAATTTGTCCAGCTGTTCCTCTATTTTTGCCTTTAGTGCAAAAGGAACTCGCCTGGCTTTTATTCTTTGTGGGGCTATTTGGGGGTTTAGACTGAAAGAAATGGGATTTCCCCGATACTTGCCAAGTGAGCTGTCAAAAACGTCCTGGAATTCTCGGATGAGGTCGTCTTCCCAGCCGGTTGTAGTCACTTGATCGATCCCGGTCATCCCGATGCCCAATGGCGCGAACCATTCGATGCCCAGGAGGCTTGGTCTGTCTTGGTCGACTATGGTCAGCGGTAGCACCTTGACGTGTTGTTTGTAGGCGACTCAGAAATGTCCCATGCCGACTACAGGGATTTGGTTTCCCTGGTAGTCCTTGAGAGTTAGGTGCTGCTTCTGTAATTCTTTGGGTTTGATATCTGGGACTAGCTGTTTTATTGTGTCCCACGATACCATGGAGAGGAAGGACCCCAAGTCCACTTCCATCTTGCAGTGCTTTCCTTCGATTTTTACAATGACTTTAACTTTCTTCCCGCTTTCCGTCTTAGCGCTCTTTATAGTGACAGTTTGGTGTGTATTGGCTTGCTTCTCTTGTTGCCACTTTCTCTCAGCTCGTTTAGGCTCAGCTCGTGTTGGGGAATTTCTGCATCTCGTTGGGCTGTAGCTTTTTTTGTTCCTGCAGACTTTCTCGATGTGCCCTCGTTTCTTGCAATGCCTGCAGATGGCATCGAGAAATCTGCATTCGGCTCGGGAATGGTTTCCTCCACAGCCAGCGCACTCCCACCAATTTCTTCTTTCGCACTCTTTTCTGTTCGTGAGCAAACGGTGGACCTCGTCGTCTTCTTCGCTCAATTCGAATGTTTCACCAGACTCTTCATAGTGGGTTGTGGTGGCAGGCTGCTTTCTGTCTTTGGTTGGGGTTGTTTCTTCGCTGTGTGTGTTCATCTTTTTCATTGCGACAGCCGATTTTTTTGTGGCTTCAGTGGCTGTGGCTTCCGCGATGGCTTCGGTCACGGTGATGTTGGGCTTGTTGAGTAATTCACTCTGTGCGGTCGAGTCTCTCAGACCCAACACCACGCGATCCCTCATCGCTTCATCAATGTTCAGGAAATCACACTCACCCCTTAATTGTCTAAGGGCAGCAACGAAATCGGCGACGGTCTCCCCCTCTCTCTGGTCTCTGCGGTAAAATTCGTGTCGCTTTATTAAGTTTGACACCATCGGAGCGTAGTGTGCTTTGAGAATTCTTTGCAATTCTAGCCACCTTAGTTGTTTAACATCTCGGGGCTTTGCAAGGGCCTTTGCCATCTTGAAAACCGTTGGCCCGCAGTGAGTCAGGAACACAGCTCCTTTAGGTTGCTCTGAAATGTCTTCCATTTCATTGCTCTCCAAATACATCTGGAAGCGGTCTGTATAGGAATCCCAATCCTCTTCATTGGGATTGAAGGGTGCGGGTGGTGCGTTGTTTCCAGGCATCTTGGTTGTCATCTGGACTTCTTATCACCGCGTGCAGGTTTTTTTTTTCGTTCAGGACGATCCCATCTTCGTTGCCAGTGTTTTGTTCAGAAAACACACGAGGTAGACCGGGTTCCAACAACAATTGCTTTATTATTTAACTAGTCAGTAAATAGGAACACTTGGCTGAAGCCGAGGCCAGCCTTTTATACAGGCTGGCTTGCCTGCTTGTAGCCAATGGCAGTTGCTTAAATTTGCCGCCTTTCAGCAGCTCTTTGGATTGGTTCCTAGTGAACCAATCCAATGCTTAGTTTATTTGACCAATCAGGTTTGCAGATTTGGAGTCACCCAATTTACATATAGAACAAAAGTCTTTTAGCAGCCCTTCAAATTCCTTCGATGGTGGGGAGCCTAAAATTTGCATTCATTTTCCATTGCAGAGATATTTTAGCAGCGACACTACTACAGAGGCTACAACCAACCAGCCCTCTTCCTTCTTCAGTGATTGATAAATTAATTAGCATTTTCACATAGCAATAAATTGTCAGATTAATTGCTTATGGATTCTCCGTTTTACCTTTTTAAACTATTAATTTGTTTGCCATTCTGCATTTGTGGCTCATTCATTATATTACTAAAGTAATTTAAAAGCTTACAGAGCTATAATGTTTATTACAGTTCACAATAAAAAACCCTTTAATTGTGTCTGGTGGATTCAAGGCAACACAAAGAGACAAAAAATAAAAAAAATGGAATTTTGCCACTGCCTTCATGGGGAAATAAATTGCTTCCATGACTCATTTTAACTGGGTTTTCTTACACTAAAATCCACCACCTTTAATATTTTTACAGACTTTTGTACAGTCATTGGATTAAAAAACGAACAAACTCTGCCTTTATATCTTAAGATGTCTATGCAATGCAAAAGTCCATTTAGAATATTTTATACTATATGGACTGATGAAACAAAACTGAAAAATGTTGCTAATTGTCTTCAGGGTTTCCAGAAAAGAACAAGTTCCTTCGAATCGCACAAAACCAACAAAAGCAATGAAGTCTCACAGGTTAGAGATAGACTTCAGATCTAAGGAGAGCACAATTTTAGTCTATGCCGGTTGCGATACAAGCAATGATTTTTGTTAAATTTGTTTGGATAAAGGATAATTAAAGGTGCACTAAGCATCATATCCTAATGTTTGTCTGCTTTCTCTGGAGAGTTTGCTAGAAGCATTGGATGGATGCTTTTGGAATGGGATGCAGAACTGTCTGAACCTTCTATTTGATCCCAAAGGATCCAATGTCAAAGACGTTTTGTAAATTTTCCTGCTGCCGCTGAAGCCCACTTGACTAAGGCAAAAGGGATGAGTGTGGATATTCCACTTTCAACCCTCTTCCACCTTTTTTGAATTTAAAATCTGATAATCCCAGCAACCCTGAAATGAGAAATCATTTGTTTTTCAGGCTGCATTCAAGTTTTTGGTGGCTTCATCAGAGAGAATAGTTCTGACAAGATTCTTATCCCAAGACTTTTTCATATTGGTTATCTAATCTTTGGCTCCTACCCATCAAATGCATTTCTCCACATCCTGGAATTGGGGAGTTAAACTCAAAAATTTCTGCTGTGTCTGACAATTTGAATAAATTGCAGTTTCGATGCTCTACCAATTAGTTCCTCATCACATTATTGATTTACTCTGTACTCAAAAGTCTATATTTCTAAATGATTAAACAAGAAGATAGGAAGATGAGGAAGAGATAATTTACTTACATAAAATTGTTCCTGCCAAAGAAAGAAGAAAAGCAGTAGACCCTATGTGTGCCAAGAGCCGTCTTTCTGTCATGCTGCTGACACTGAAAATCTCTTCCTTCTTCTTGATGGGGACACTTTTATAAACCCATTTCTCATCGCTGTATACATATCTTACTCTCATAGTGACCCCTGGTGAAAATGTCAGAAATTACAGAAGAAGTTCCTTTTTTTTTCCCAAAACAAAAATGTTCTGTGGTTGATGTTGAGCAACTCAAGACTATAAACAGAAAGAAAGAACCTTTCACTCACAACCAGGATTGCCACTTCTTTCATCCCCTGTGCTTTCCATAATAGGCACACATAAAACATTTAGTGTCAAGTATTTTTCTCAGAATCTGGAATTTGCTCAAGAAATTTATTTATTTATTTTTATTTTATTTGGTTTGTTAATTGCTTACAAGATAATAGGTATAAGTAAAAACATAGTTATGAATACATGGATACATATAAGAAAAATAAAAGAAACAATAGGACAGGGACGGTAGGCATGTTGGTGGACTTATGCACGCCCCCTACAGACCTCTTAGGAAAGGTGTGAGGTCAATAGTAGACAGTCTATGGTTAAAGTTTTTGGGGTTTGGGGAAGAAACCACGGAGTCAGGTAGAGTATTCCAGACATTGACCACTCTGTTGCTGAAGTCGTATTTCTTGCAATTAAGTTTGGTGCAGTTAACCTTGAGTTTGTATCTGTTGTGTACTCTTGTGTTGTTATGGTTGAAGCTGAAATATTCATTGATAGGTAGACATTGCAATCTATGATTTTATATACTAGGTTAGGTTAACAACTCTTAACGCCATTTTGGCTGTGTAGTTACAGTGGGCTCTAGCACTTAGATCATTAGAGATGAGTACTCCAAGATCCTTGACAGAGTTTGGATCATCAACAAGGTCTTGACTAGTCAGCTTGTATTTTATTTTCTGATTTTTTTTGCCAATATGTAAGACAGAGCATTTATTTGTTCAGATTTGAAGTTGCCATTTGTTTGACCATTCTGATACAAAGTCAAGGTCTTTTTGAAGGGTAGCAGTATCATCTGTGGTGTTGAATAGCTTTACATCATCAGTGAAGAGAATGCAGTTGCTCTTAATATGATCACAGAGGTCATTTATGTAGAGTATGAAGAGAGTTCGTCCTAAAACACTGCCTTGGGGGACACCACTGTTGACAGGTACAGAATTTGATAGGATGCTCCCAATTTTGACCATTTGTTGTCTGTTTGACAGGAATGCTTCTGTCCAGTTATGCAGTTTTCCAGAGATACCATAAGATTTTAGTTTTAGAATAGTTTGTCATGTACCACTGAATCAAAGGCTTTACAGAAGTTTATGTAGATTGCATCTATTGCTTTGCCCTTATCGAGTTATATAGTCCATATGTTTTTGCAGTGTAAGAGTTGCAGATTACAGGATAGTTTTTTTCTGAAACCAAATTGTTTATTAGAGAGTAGGTTGTTTTTCTTTAAGTGGAGGACAATGGATTGGTTAATAATTGAATCCCTGACTTTACAGGTGACCGAGCATAAGGAGATTGGTCTGTAATTTTCAACTAGGCTGGGCTCTCCCTTTTTGAAGATGGGGATAACCGTGGCTTGTGACCATAGTTTTGGCAAGGAGCTGGTCCTGAAAGATTTTTCAAAGATTATGCTTCGAGGTTCAGCAATGGCAGTGGATAGCTTTTTTAAGAAGTAGGCACATCTTCCATCTGGTCGGATAGATAGAGATGGTTTTAGATTGCATAGTGCTTTTTCAACATTGTCTTCTGTATTAGATCATTGTAGTTGTCTGTGGTTCGACTAGGAAATACTTTGCATTGCTGTTAACAAATACTGAGCCATAGAATGTTGGCTTTAATGGTGTCGTCATTGCAGTCTTTACCATGAGGTCCTTTCAGGGGTGGGATGGACCTTCAGTCCTTTAGTTGTTGTTTACAAAATTGTAGAAAGCACAGGTGGAATTGATGCATAGATTTTCCTCTTGTTTAATGTGATAATTGGTGCATTCAGTCTTTATCTGATGGCATAAATTTTTGTATCACCTTTTGAAATTGGCAACATGACCAGGTTTGTTTTTCCGCCAAATCCTCTTTCAATCCTCTTTTTGGATTGAAGCTTCCTTATTGTTATGAGTAATCTGTTTTTTCTGGTTTTTGGAATTATTATTGGTACATATAGTTTGATGACTCTTTTGACTTCAAGTAAAAATATGTTGTAATGGTCTTCTACAGTATTGCACCCAGTGAATAGAAATTGCCAGTCAAGGGACGAGAGATCCTTATCTATAAGATCGTAGTTGCCTTTTTTAAAGTTATAATTGGGAATCACATCATTGCATTGATTTTTGTATGGACGTAAACTCAATCATGCTGTGGTCACTGTTGGAAAAGGGTTCTTTAATTTGTATTCCGTAAATTGAATTCAAACTATTGCAGAAGATGAGATCAAGGCAGTTGTTAAGTCTAGTATTGTTGGTTACTAGTTATACATTATATTTAGAAAAGGAGAAGGCTGCTGTGGCATTTTTCATGGCTCTGGAGGAACGAAAGACCAAGCTGTATTTGCTGATATCCCTCATTTATCATAACTATGAAGGGTACAGGAATGCTCTGACCTCTTCTTATTTATTTGTTTCCAAGTAGCTATGCTATGCTGCATCAATGTGAAAGCACATCTCCTCATTTATTACATATGGCATATGTATGGCAAGCATCCAAGCAAGAAACAGTGACAAAAGTCACCCCATGTTGTTTTCCCTCTGACATTTAAGTATTAAATATGTACAGTGTCAATCCCTTGCACACACGTACGTACATATGTTTTACATACTTTAAAGAGTAATTTGGAAGAAGTGCTTCAGATCTCAGAAGAGTGAGAGCCCAGCATCTCTCTGGTACTCATTAAAATAACTTTTGTTTTCATGCTTCGATACAGACCTAAATAAAAGTTATTGATGCTTTAAAAGTTTGTTAACTTTAATGAATTGGCTTCAGTAATCTATATGTTTAGATAAATGAATCAGGTTAAAGCTCAGTAAATAGATTTTCAAGCTGTACAATTGCTCATGCCAAGAGAAGAGAAGACAAGGCAAGAACCATATCCAGAGCATGTGGCTGAATTTTTAGAATTCAAAATGATTAGAAGCAGAGGAATAGCTGTGAATTGGACTCAAAAAGGGAAAGCCTGGGAATGTCATAATTTGAAGGACATCAAGACCATGTACAAAACATTGATTTTCAAAGCCAGAAGAATTGGACTTAAATTTTCATAGTGTAAGTTTCTTCAAGGTACCAGCTTCTTTAATGATTCCAGACCTTCCAGAAGAATGGAGGACTCCTCTGATGTTTCCCTCCTAGGTTTAGCTCTCTCATTCACAATTAATCTCAGTTACTTTTTGAGGACAGGACAACTGATACACCTTATACAAGGCGATATAGATCGTTAATGTTCACCCTAGTAGTAAATATTGCTGCTTTATAGCAGATGGATGCAACGAATTGACCTTGGCTAATCATGGAAAATTAAGCAGGGTTGTGTCTGGTTAATTTGAATGGGAAGCTACCAAAAAATCCCAAGGCTATAAGCCAGAATGCCACCTTTGGTCCGATCTAAGTATAGTATATAAAATCATACATTGCAAAGTCCTACCAATCAATGAATACTTCAGCTTTAACCATAACAATACAAGAGCAAACAATAGATACAAACTCAGGGTTAATTGCACCAAATTTGATTGCAGGAAATATGACTTCAGCAACAGAGTGGTCAGTGTCTGGAATACTCTACCTGACTCCATGATTTCTTCCCCAAACCCCAAAAACTTTAACCTTAGACTGTTCACTATTGACCTCACCCCTTCCTAAGAAGTCTGTAGGGGGCGTGCATAAGTGCACCAATGTGCCTACCATCCCTGTCCTATTGTTTCTTTTATTTTTCTTATATGTATCCATGTATTCATAATGATGTTTTACTTATACCTATTATCTTGTAAGCAATTGAGAAACCAAATAAAATAAATAAAAATAAATAAAATAAACAACTATGGTACCTAAAGCTAAAAACTGAAAAAGATGACAACCATTGCCCTATTGCTTTCTCACCAATGAAGATTTGTCTCTGCAATCCATACCTGGATTTGAGGAATGTCTGCTATTCTGTCTTTGCGGTTCCTTAATAAGGGCTTACTCTGTCTTCTCAACTCAGAGTAGCTGCCACTGGTGGTTTAGAGGAACTCACATCCGTAATCCATAAATTACAGGATGTTAATGTAGACCCTCATTAACTGGATATGATTTCATAAGTATTTTAAGACTGAAAAGCCAGTTAAGTCTAATGGTGAAGGCACCAGCCTAGAAATTGGGAGACTGTGAGTTGTAATCCTGCCTTAGGCATAAAAGCTGCCTCAAAGTGACCTTGGACCAGTCACTTTTTTTCAGCCCAGCTCACCTCACAGTACGGAAAATAGGAGAAGGAAGAAGTGTTTGCTATCTTGAGTTATTTATAAAAATAATAACAGTGCAATACATTTAATAAAATAAATATTTTGCATGAAAATGGCCATATACTTGTACCTGGAGAATTTCATCACACTCTTAAAAATCATAGACACCAAAGGCATATATGTTAAAGAAAGCCCAATCTTGACCCATGTGATTTTCTAACAGAGTTGGAAAAATGGTTTGAAAATACAGTTGGATTGTTTGGAGGACAACAGTCCTCAGAGAAGCATAATCTACCACCATCACCTTTATCTCAGGCACTGTGATGAAATTCATAGTCTCCAAAACAACTTTTTTTTAACAGAAAGAGGTAAGGGCATCCTTCAGAGCATGGCTTCTGGCATTTGAAATACCCATCTTATACCTTTGTTCTGAGAACCATACTGAGATAGCCAGTGGGTTTCTGGATGCAATTCAAGGAGCTGAGCCTTGTTAACATAAAATAAGAGTTGGAAGGTCTTCTAATCCAACCCCCTTCTCAAGAAGGAGACCCTATACCATTCCAGACAAGTAGTTTTCAGTCTCTTGTTAAAAGCCTCCAGTGATGGAGAACCCACAACTTCTGAAGGCAAGTCGTTCCATTGGTTAAATGTTCTCATTGTTAGGAAAATTCTCCTTAGTTCTAGGTTGCTTCTCTCCTTGATTGGTTTTCATCCATTGTTTCTTGTCTTGCCTTCTGGTGCTTTGGAGAATAGGTTGACCTCCTTTTCTTTGTGAGTGCCCTTCAAATATTGGAACACTGCTATTATGTCTCCGCTAGTCCTTCTTTTCCCTACATTAGACATACCCAATTCCTGCAAACGTTCTTCATAAGTTTTTGCCTCCAGCCCCCTAATCATCCTTGTTGCTCTTCTCTGCACTCTTTCCAGTGTCTCAACATCTTTTTTATATTGTGGTGACCAAAATTGGTTGCAGTATTCCAAGTGTGGTAAAGCAATATTAATTCTTCAGGTGATCTTGATGCAGCCTAGGATTGCATTGGCTTTTTTGGGCTGCTGACATATGCTGTTGGCTCATATTTAAGTCATTGTCCACAAGTTCCTTCACAGAGTTCCTGGTACTGAAGAAGCCCTATTTATAGGATCACCTTTCTCCAATTATCCCTGCCTAATATTTGACATGGTGAGCATGCTCCAGTTCCCTTTGGTTAACAATGCTATCCCAGAAGTGTGCCTTCTCTGTTGCTGTGTCTGTCCTATAAAATACCATTCCTGCAGAGTTCAGGCTGGCCCCTCTCTGCTCTACTTTAGAAAAGCATTAAAAGCCTGGCTGAGGTGTTTTGTGACCTCGCTGTGTGAAGACTGATGGAAGATGGCTGAAACTGATTTGTTTTTCATATGTTTCTTCCACAGCTTTCTTTAACTGTTATATCTTTTCCATTTGGATTATTTGCTTTTATTGAGTTCTTGATGTAAACCCCTTTGAGTCCTTCCATAATGGTGGCCCTTTAAATGATGGATGAAAGATGATTGAATGTGGTTTTTTTATGTTACATCTAAAGCATTCTTTAACCTCTATCTTTTCCATTCTGATTAATTTTATTTTATGAAGTTCTGATATAAGCCACCTCCAGGGTTGGGATTCTCCTGATATGGACTGGTTTGGGTGAACTACTCCAATGATCAGCTGGCTCTGAATGGTTCGCTATGTGGGCCTACCTCACCAGTCCTGTACTCATCTGCTTGGCTGATTCGTGTGGCAGAGTGGATTGCCATGCCTCAGCTGTGTTACTTCCCCTGAAGTAACATCGAAGGTAAGTAAATTTTAAAAGTATGCAAGCTCACGTGAAGCACACAAGCGCACACAAAGCGTGCGATTAGTGAACCAGTTGTTACACCAGCACCATTCTGAAACTGGCTACCTCTAGTCTTTCCAAATTGATTGAAAATTAAAATAAAACAATAAATTAATATGAAATAAAACAATAAAATCTTTCCAACCTCTCAATAGTAGCTCCACTCTGGGTCATGTGATCAGGAAGAAGCTGGGATTAAAAATGTAAAAAAATCAGTAATGTTCCCAGTTACTGCCCATGCATCTTACTTTAAGAGAAATATTTTACACAGAAGTCCCTGGCTGAATCTAGACCATTTTTCCCTACACCAGATACAGTCCTGTTCGGTTTCTGGAAAACAAACTGCTGACAGGCAGAGAGATAGATACAGTCTCTAAAGCCCCTGTCACACTGCACCAACGGATGGAAAGAGGATGAAAAATGGAGAAAAACACTTGCCATCTGTTGGTTAACGCGATGCTTCCATTCTGTACTCACTGCCTCCGTTTTGCTTCCTCTCTATCCGTCCAGCATCCGTCTATTGACGTTTCATCTGCTCAGAGGGTTTTGAGCTGCTCAAAACTTTTGAGCGGAAAATGTATCCAATGCGTCCGTTCTGCATCCACTAGGCATACGGGGGACATCGTTCTGCATCCGTTACGCATACGCTATATCCGCTAGGTATCCGTTCCGCATCCGCGCAACTCAATCCGCTGCAGCGGTAAATGGACGCAGGGAGGAAGCGGAACGGACGCGGAACGGATGCGCAGCATTCGTAGCATGGACGGAGAAAGGATGAAACCGGATGCAGCACGCAAAGAAAGCATTTAAAATGGAAAAAACATTTGCAGAGGGGACCTATCTCGGATATTAAGGATGTATAGAGGATGCCTAGAGGATGCAAAGGGACACCTAGTGGAAAACCTATATTGCCTAAAAAAAGGGGGAGCAACTCACCTGGATCTCACTTTCAGTCCAGCAGCCCTGCTGTGCAGACCTCTGCAGCCTTCATCTGCCTCTTCCTCTTCCACAGCATCCAGTCATCTCCACCACGGATCTTAACAAACTCCTTTTCGTAGCCACCATCCTTCTGCAACAGTGCGAAACCATCTACAGGCTCTGTGAACTCTACTACGGGAAGAAAAAGGGGCGGCCAAGAAGCATCTGGGTACGAAGATGGTTCACCAGAAGAGCAGAGGATGGACTGTACAACAAGCTGATGGTGGAGCTGAGGAACGAAGACACTCGGGCATTCCAGAACTTCATGAGGATGCCTCCAGCCATGTTTGATGAAGTTGTGCAGCGGCTGACACCCGGGTTGACCAAGCAGAGCACCAACTTCCGGCCCAGCCTGGACCCTGGGCTCAAGGTGGCACACACTCTGCCCCACCTGGCCTTAGGGACCACCTACAGGAGCATGCAGTACGGCTGGAGGGTGCCACACAACACCATCAGCATTGTGGTCAGAGAAGTGGTGCAGGCCATCATCGAAGAATACCTGGAGGAGCTCCTCCAGTGCCCCTCCACTGAAGAAGGCTGGAAGAAAGTTGCAGAGCAGTGGTATCAGAAGTGGAACTTCTACCACACCATTGGAGCCATAGATGGGAAGCACGTGGCCTGAAAAGCGCCAGCCAAGTCAGGGTCCACTTATTTCAACTACAAGGGCTTCTTCAGCATCGTCCTCTTCGCCATGGTCGATGCTGACTACAAGTTCATGTACATCGATGCTTCAGGCAACGGGTCATGTTCAGATGCCCAGGTATACAACGCCAGTCACCTCAAGGAACTCATCATGGGCTTCCCAGATCCAGAACCCCTGCCCAACGACACGCAAGATGTGCCCTACTTCATCGTGGGGGATGACGCCTTCTCCCTCAGAACCTACCTCATGAAGCCCTACACTTCCAGACTCCTCACCCGTGAAGAGAGGATCTTCAACTACAGGCTATCTAGGGCAAGGCGGGTGGTGGAGAACGCCTTTGGCATCCTGGCCAACAGGTTCCGGGTACTTCTCACCACCATGCAGCATCGCCCAGAGACCGTGAGGAGGATCGTGGAAGCTTGCTGCATCCTGCACAATCTCATGCGCATCCGCTACCCAGTCTTGCAGAACAGGCTCGTGGACCTCCAACAAGGCAATGGGGACATGGAGCCTGGGGAATGGAGGCAAGGGCAAAACCTGATAGACACTGAGGATGTGCAAGGCCCCAACAGAGCTTCACGTGAAGGGAAGAAGCAGCGCAACCTCCTGAAACACTGGTGCACCTCCCCAGCTGGAGCAGTGGAGTGGCAAGACAGGATGGTAGATGATTAATGGATGCTTCCTTCAGCCTGTCTCATTACACGGATGAGATTGGGCCATGTATGTTGGGTGGGCCTACAATGAACAGGCCGTTTAATAAAGAGTTGTGTTTGTGTTGACATGTGTGGATGAATGATTACATTATTATTGATAATAAAGGGCCAAAGGTGTGGCACCTGGGAGGATGGACCATACAGTTCCACTATGCTTGCACTGGAGGTTTAACTATCCCCACAGCTATCTCAACCAATCCCACAGCTACCCTAACCCATCCCAAAGGTATCCCTGCCCATCCCACAGGTATCCCTGCCCATCCCACAGGTATCCCTGCCCATCCTACAAGCATGCAAAGGCTTAAACCATTTCTAAAAGTTTCCACCAAGACTTTATTGACATAAATAAATGAAGCAAGTGTGTGAAGCAAAGATAAACTTTATTAATCACAAGCTGTAAAAGAAAAATGACCCAAGTCAAGTGTCCAAATAAAGACTAAAGGTAGCCACCCAGTCTCTGGCACTCCTCTTGGTCACTTGGAGGTGTGCCCAGTCTCAGGGGTGAAGGGTCCAGGTGCTGTGGAGGTGGCTCCTGCTGGAGTGCTGGTCTGCGGCGTCATAGGGGTGCCTGGCCCCGAGAGGACAACAGGGGATGGTGTGTTGAGGAAGCTCTCGGACAGCTGGCTCAGCCCCGTGATTTTGAGAGCTCCTTCCTTCATGCCATGTGGTATCAGCCCCAGTACCGATGACAGATGTACTAAGGCCAGGCTTGGCTGTGGGGTGGAGGAAGGAGCAGTGTAGTGGGGCTGTCTGGTCTGCACCTGGGTGAGGACTGGCGTGGGTGGCATCTGTGGTGTGGGTGTCATCGGTGTCATCAGTGACATCATTGGCGTGGGTGGCATCGGTGGCATCAGTGGAACCGGTGGCAGCAGTGTCGTCCAATGACTCTGTGCCTGGACTGGGAAGGGCTGCTGCCTGTGCTGCTGGACCTGCTGGTAGCCGTAGCCCTGGTAGGTGAGGGCCTGTGGAAAGCCTTGGAATGGGAGGGACATCACCTGGGGTGGAGGAGCAGACCTGGACTGGGTGGAAGCAGGTTCCTCTGGGTCTGGAGGGTTGTGAAGCAGCTTGGTGATCCGGTCCTTCACCACCTGGTACTGGGGTTCCGCCATATCCGTGAGGGTCTGGTTGACATAGGTGAGGAAGGGCTTGCGGTTGGAGGATGAGGAGTCGGTGTGGACCAGCTGAGAGAGGAGATCTATGCTGCTACGGATGGTGTCCCTGATCTCCAGCAGTGTGGCTCTGCCCCTCCTGTCTGGCTCTCTGCCTTTCTGTGGAGGTGGAGCTGTGGGTGGATACGGGTAGGGCTGTGGTGGAAGTGCTGTCTCCTTTCTCCCACTGCACCAGGGAGTCCTCCACGCGCTCCACCATGGTTAAAACAGCTGTCCATGGGTTCTCCGCCATGGCACGCTCCACAGAAACCTACCTGGAGACAGGAGCTGACTCTTGGCCGGAAGAGGACTGGCTCTCAGCAGGCTGCCAGAGAGAGAGGGTCGTGAGAGGGGCTGCTGCTGCTCCTCGATGGCGGATCTCACCCTCCAGGAAGCTGCACCTGGCCATGACGTAGGTCTCTCTGTCCGTCAGCTTAACTGTGGCCTGGCCAGATTTCTTGAGGTGCAGCTTCCCGTACCAGGTGTGCATGTGCTTCCAC
Source organism: Laticauda colubrina (assembly GCA_015471245.1). NCBI lineage: Eukaryota > Metazoa > Chordata > Lepidosauria > Squamata > Elapidae > Laticauda > Laticauda colubrina. Next base: position 10,455,682 of record BLBF01000004.1, on the reverse strand, counting down.
CAGCCGAGGAGCACATCCGATGTGTAGCCCAGACTCTCCGCCTTCTCTCTCCAAGCAGCCTGCTTCCTTTTGGTGTCCCTGTAGAGCCGGTGTCCCTTCCGCCACAGATAGTCATTCTCTCTCAGCCACTCCAGCACTTCATCCTTGTGTTCCTCCTCAATGGAGTATTGCCTCCTCTCCCGTTCCCGCATATGCCTCTTCATCCCTTTGGCAGGATCAGATGGGCCCTCATCAGAGGGGCTTCCAGTTTGTAGCGGCTGCTCCTCCACACCAGCAGCAGCAGCAGCAGCAGCAGGATCATCATCATCATCATCATCAGCAGCAGCAGCAGCAGCAGCATCACCAGCAGGATCATAATCAGCAGCAGCAGCAGCAGCAGCACCAGCAGCACTAGCAGGATCATCATCATCATCAGCAGCAGCAGCAGCAGCATGAGCAGGACCAGGAGCACGAGCAGGACCAGCAGGATGAGCAGGACGAGCAAGACCAGGAGCACGAGCAGTATGAGCAGGACGAGCAAGTCCAGGAGCATGAGCAGGACCAGCAGGACCAGCAGGACGAGGATCACCTTCAGCAGAGTAAGCACCAGCAGAAGCACCACCGCCAGGAGCAGCCTCAGCAGAGTAAGCACAAGCAGAAGCACCACCGCCATAAGCATCATCATCAGCTCCTCCAGAAGCAGCAGAAGCCCCAGCCGCAGAAGAGCGAGCCCGTGCTACAGAAGCCCTAGCATAAGCAGAGTGAGGGCCAGGGGGCGGGAGGGTGGCCCTGTCCCTCTTGCCAGGGCCGGCAGCAGATGGCTGAGGATTTCTCTTCTTCCCCATGGTTGTGGGGTTGCTGGCTGGCAAGGAGGCTGGCAGGGAGGCTGGCAGGGATGCTGGCAGGAAGGCTGGCAGGCAGGCACCAAGGCTGGCAGGCAGCAAGGCTGGCAGGGTGGCAGGCAGCTAGGCAGGCAGCAAGGCTGGCAGGCAGGCAGGCAGCAAGGCTGGCAGGGAGGCAGGCACCAAGGCTGGCAGGATGGCAGGCAGCAAGGCAGGCAGCAAGGCAGGCAGCAAGGCTGGCAGGTAGGCAAGCAAGGCACTCAATGCATCTGGCCACAGGTTTTTCCTGTGAATGGTGACCTGCTTCCAAGCTGCTTCCCTTTATATCCACGGGGCTGACACAATAAATCCCCCCCGCATGCGCAATTAACGCTAGGCATCCGTTAGGCTTCCGCTCTGCATCTGCTTCATCCGCTGTGCATCCGCTGTGCATCCGCTTCATCCGCTCGGCATGCGCTCTGCATCCACTTCATCCATTCTGCGTCCGCTTTGCTGAGGTCCCCGGGAAGCCTTGCGGATGTGCCATCTGCTCTCATCCGCTTCCATCCGCTAGGCTTCCGCTCTGCATCCACTTTCCATCCGCCCTGCGTCCTCCCCCCGTCCGTTCCTTTCCGTATTATCCACTCTGGTTATGCAAATTTTTGCCCCTTTTGAGAGCGGATAACAACGGATGGAACATTTTTCTCGTCCGCTGTGTCCTTTTTACAAACATTTTGCATCCATTGGGCAGTGTGACAGTGCATTAAATATTTTTATATTTTACTGCCAGTGTTTATTTCCAATATTTTACTATGGTAGAGTTCTAAACAATAAAAAAGCAGGGAGCTTGGGAAGCTCTTAAAATCTTTCTAATATAGTTGGGCCTAGAAACTTTGGAAAAGTTTGAGGACACTAGAAGCTGGGGTTTTAGGCTTTAAAAAAATATTAGTGTTTATTATAATATAAAATTTGCATGAAAATATAGTTCAGCAGGGAATTGGGAAAGTAGTGCAAAATAGAAAAAAAAGGGAAAGGGAAAAAAAGTGACTTCCAACTCTTTTGGATGCAGTAGACTACAAAACACAGTCACAGCTTCAACTTTTTGCTTTATATCTCCAATGAGTGCAAGCAATTTCTATAGCATCAAAGTAGAAGTAGAAGTTTTAAGATAATGGTCAAAATAAAAGTGATTAATTAAAATCAATAAAAGAGCCACTTAAAAGAAAGTGGGAAATGGCTTTCCCAACTCTATCCAAGCACTTGTGTTTGAATGGCAACTGAATATTTGAAAATCCTCGTGGAAAGTTGTTTTTGTTGTGTTGTTGTTTTTTTTGAGGAAATACTACTTTATGAGGTTAAAAAGGGCTAGGGAGGAATGTATGCTCTCTTCTCTCATCTTTGGCTTTGCAACCAGCCGAGCAAAACAAGAAATGCCATGCTCAGTCCCGATATGCAGGAATCAGGAGATTAACCTCTCTTTTTTGGCATGGGATAAACATGATAACTGGCTAATCACTGCAGGTCAAACCATTGCAAAGACTTGTCAAAATTGGACAACCCTTTTAAATCCTACTGTTATCTCTCGCCGATCCAGTTTTTCCAAAAGACAGAGATGTAAATGGGACAAGCAAACATGCCAAGAGCAGTGCATCTGCTTTTTATGATCTGCAAACAAGAGATCTCAGTTTCCAGGATTTATTTAGATACTGAGAAGTTTTGCCTGTGATACTTAGATGACACAGATTGTCTGCCTTATGTACTTTTAAATACTTAGGTTGCCAGGAGAATCTCTGCAGATTTTCTCATTTTTTGAGCATACTCTGTCCCAACTGAATATCCTCTCTGCTAAGGTAACCAACTTTTTTACAATGAAAAGGAGGACACAAATAAATTGAAGAAAAAAAAAAAAAGTCACTTGCGTGTGGTGCATTCTTGCATGTGGCACGCTCTCTTAAAACAATTCTCATGTGGAGCGCATGCGTCTCACAATTGCCTCTCACTGCACTGTACCGAGCCTTGATGAATGGTCATGTCAAATACAAATATGTCACATCGCACACAATGGATTGGATCGGCATCGATCAAATATGGAGATTTACAGATTAGTCTTCAAATATCAAAAAGGAGGACACGTAGGAGGACATTTTTCAAGAGAGGACAGAATTTACAAAAATACGACGGTCCTCCCTAAAGGAGGATGGTTTGTCACCTTATCTCTGCACAAATTTTGGTCAGCTATGGCTAAATCGACAATGTGCTGAGTCATAAAGCACTGCAGGGATGACATGACAACTTAAATTAAGGTTCCATTTCTTGGGAGAAATCATCTAGACAGTTACTAGAAGGAAGCAGACAAAGTTTTTGTTTCCTTTTATTGTTTACTTACTGAATCAATTTATATACAGTTCCCTATCTGAACGGTGTGGTGGCCTAGATGTGGAGCTCTTATCTCACAATCAGGAGGCTGTGAGTTCGATACTAGTTAGTTGGAGATATTTCTCTCTTTGGATGTAAAAAGAAAATATCTGCTGCAAACTCCACATAGGCATCAAGAAGGGCCTCCAGCCATTAAATGCTCAGCTCCATTCAGTCGCCCTAACTCCACTGTGATGCAAAGGATTACAGGGTCATTAAAAGAAAAAATATATAGTTCTCCATCTCAACAACTTTGAGTGGCTATATAAATTCATTAACATAAATTATAGCAAGGTGTATTTTGTTCAAAGTAGGTCCACTTCGTTTTCACCTCCAGCGCCAGCCCAAAATAACCCACTAGCATTGTGTCCACTGAGCAACCTCAGTTCTCAAACTTCACTGTCTTCGTCTTGTTTCTTTTAATTTCTACCTTCTACCCCACCTCCCAAACTCCTGCACATATCTTGATTCCCCCAAGCAAGCTGATACTTCCTTCTCGTGTGTGTGGCACAATTTTGAATACATAAAATTGGCACTCGAGGAGTGAGTTTCTTATTAGCATGTAACATGATTTTAAAAGTTGCTGCCCCAATTGTTTACAACAATTTAAGTTTCACAGTACAGAATAATTAGCAACATGGAAGTAGGACTGTCAGTTTTTCCTTTAAGAGCATCTTAACATTTGAGTATTTCCAAAGAAAGCTTTTATTGCCTGATTAATCTTGCTACTCATTACATTTTAGGGAAGGATCTGATGATATAATCATCCACTTGTAATCCTCCCATTTTTTTTCTCAGTGCTTCTTTCATCATATTCCTTCCAGAGAAAATTCCATGATTCCAGGAAATAAATATAGAATTGAGTGGATGGAATCATCAGTGTTGATGAAGTTACTTAGTTTGGGTAATGAAACATCTGCAACAAAACAACCAATCAGAGAGTACCAAAGACCCCTCATTTCAACCCTCAGTTTACTTTACTTTACTTTACTTTACTTTACTTTATTGTCATTGCATCTCTTACAACGAAATTAAATACCATCTTCAGTGTACATTATGACTATTACACATTGAATTGAAAACCCCTGATATTGCATTAATATCGCATTATACAGTAGAATTCAATAGAATTTCCGCCTTGTGATAGAAGTTACAAATATTCTCCATTGTTGTAAAGATGGAATTGTTCCTAGTATTTCAACAGTTAACTGAAAATTCCACCATCTGCACTACAATCTTCATTGCTTTTAAGTTGGTATTTGATTTTGTCTCAGTCTTGATTCCTGGCAACTGTCTGGACTGATCCCTGCAATTTCCTTGACAAGATTTCAGAAGTGGCACAAAAATGCCATAGCAAAACCTGTAATGAGAAATTCATACTACAAGGCAACATTTTACTGAAATCAAGCAGTTTCTCATGGAAAAATATGCAAAAATTTCTACACAAAAATGGATGATGACAGGTACCGGAAGTTTTTGGCTGAAGTTATTGCAGCCAAAATATGACAAATTACTGAATCTAAGAGATTTTGATTTGGCCATTGGATTTGTTCTTCATTCATTCTTTTGGAATCACTGTGTTTTACATGTCTCATTTTTGCTTCAGATTCAGCTGACAGAAAGATAGTTTGAAAGTGTCCTGTAGAATCCTCTGGAATAAAAGAGAATTCATGCTTACTTTAGTGATGGCAAGTTTTCCACATACTCAGGCATCGAAGCATCCATAAACTATGTCATTCCATGCTTGACAGGTGAAAGACAATATTATTATGTAATGTGGTGTTTGGTTTCCACCATACAAAATGACACCTATGTAGCCTGCCCATGCTCCCCCTCCCTCGTTTCACATTTGATTTATTTGTGCATAGAACATTTTGTCAAGAGTCTTGTTCTGTATAAAGAATAGTAGACTCCTAATACAGGATTCTGATTGGCTAAAAAAACCTGAATGGGGATTGGTTCAATAGGAACCAATCCACGAAGCTTCTCAAAGGCGGCAAAACTAAATAACTGTCATTGGCTACAAGCCGGCAGGCAAAACCCTATAAAAAGGCTGCCGCGGCTTGAGCCAATGTTCCGTTTCTCAACTGCTGTTAACTAATAAAGACTTTGTTGTTGGAACCCGGTCTACCTCGCGTTTTTCCGGACGGAACACTGGCGACGAAGGTGGGATCGTCCTAAATGCGAGACTGAGCACGCGGCAACCAATAAAACCAGACTGAAGACAATGGCTGGAAATAACGTGCCGCCCGCACCCTTCAATCCCAATGAAGAGGATTGGGAATCCTACGTAGACCGTTTCCAGATGTATTTGGAAAGTAACGAGATGGAAGAGATCTCAGACCAGCATAAGAGAGCTGTTTTCTTGACAGCTTGCGGGCCCACAATCTTCAAAATGGCCAAGGCTTTGGCAAAGCCCCGAGATGTGAAACAATTGACTTGGCCAGAGCTTCAAAGAATGCTAAAGGCTCACGATGCACCGGTGGTGTCAAACCTTATCAAGCGGCACAAATTTTACCTAAGAGACCAGAAAAAAGGCGAGACCATCGCTGATTTTGTGGCAGCCCTCCGACAAATAGGAGGAGCGTGCGAGTTTCTGAATTTCGATGAAGCGATGCGGGATCGAGTAATACTGGGTTTAAGAGACTCTAATTTACAGAGCAAGATGCTAAATAAACCCAACATAACCATAGCAGAAGCCATCGCAGAAGCCACAGCAGCTGAAGCCGCGAAAAAATCGGCGGTCAAAATGAAACAGATGAATGCGAACGACGAAACGAGCCTGGCCAGAGGGAAGAAACAATTTCCCACCACCACTCACCACGAAGATTTTGATGAGACGTCAGAATCCGGGGAAGAAGACGACGGAGTCCACCTCCTATACGCTAACAAGAAAGGGCACAAAAAAGAAATTGGCGGGAATGCGCTGGCTGCAGAGGAAACCATCCTTGAGCCGATTGCAGATTCCTCGATGCCATTTGCAGAGTTTGCAAGAAAAGGGGGCATATCGAGAAAGTCTGCAGGAATAAAAAAAATTACAGCCCAAACAGATGCAGCAACTCCCCCGCACAAGCTGAGCCAAAACAAACCGAGAGAAAGTGGCAGCGGAACAAGCGAGCCACTAACTGAGAGAAAACACATCAGACTTTCACTATCGGAAGCGCTCAGACGGAAAGTGGGAAGAAAGTAAAAATAATTGTAAAAATAGAAGGGAATCCCTGCGAAATGGAGGTAGACTCTGGGTCTTTCCTATCAATGGTGTCATGGGACACCATCAAACAACTGGTCCCAGATATCAAACTCAAAGAACTCCAGAGACAAATATTAACCCTCAAGGACTACCAAGGAAACCGAATTCCTGTAGTAGGCCTAGGACATTT
>BLBF01000004.1:10431905-10449077 GCA_015471245.1 Laticauda colubrina | reverse complement strand
TCGCCGGAGTGAAACGCTTCCACGAATATCTATATGGAAGAACATTTTTGATAGTAACGGACCATAAACCGCTACTGGGAATTTTGGTGGGAAACAAGCCAACACCGAACATTTTGTCCCTGCAAATGACTAGATGGTCAGAATTCCTAGCAGCCTACTCTTATACTCTGACACATCGCCCTGGGAAAGAAATTTCCCATGTAGGCGCGTTGAGCAGAGCACCATTACCGACTATAGAGGAAGACCCGGCACCGACAATGACCACCTTGCAGATAGAGACATGCCCCGATCTACCAATATCTGCAAATGATGTCGCCAGAGCCACCACAAGGGACCCATTGACTGCCCATGTTCTGAACTGGGTAGGTAAAGGCTGGCCGGAAAATCAAAAAACTGAGAACTTTAAACCTTTTCGGACCAGACAAACCGAACTCTCGATTCAAAAAGGTTGTTTGTTGTGGGGTGATCGGGTAGTTATCCCTCCCAAATTACAAACTAAGGTACTGGGTATGCTTCACGAAGGCCACCCTGGAATTGTTAAAATGAAAAGCCTTGCTAGAAGCTATGTCTGGTGGCCGGGTATAGATAGGGACATCGAATTCTGGGAAAATTCTTGCAACAAATGCCAAAGAAACAGGCCTTCCCCACCACAAGCACCCATAAAGGAATGGGAAACCCCACGAGGCCCCTGGTCACGAATCCACATTGACTTTGCGGGTCCTACTAAGGGACATACCTACCTCACGTTTTTCCGGACGGAACAGACATGAACAACATTCAATGGCTTAATAATTTCTCTCCCTAGTCCCCAGAAGAATGATAGCTCTGCTGAGGGTTGGAGGGCTCCCTAATTTAGAATGTTCTCTCCAATGCAACCAGGGATTATTTTTGGAAGATTATAAGGATTGGAGCTGTTTTCCTACTTTTTTTTTTTAAATATGTGTAGACCAAACATGGTCCTCTTTTGGTTTGTAATTCTTCATTCTTTGAACATGCCCAAGCTGTCTCAAGTGTTTTTAATCCACACTGAAAGGCAGGATATCTCGCAATGTAACTATATTTGAAAATTAACTTGAAGCTGCTTTGTCATGTATAAAGAATGTCTGTGTTTTTAGCACAGGTTGGCTACCTCTTCTTGTTCAGCCCTTCTTCTAAGCCTTTCATGTGAGCCTGCCACACTTAAAAATCAGAAATGGGTCTCTTCCTTACAGAAGTGATAAGATTCAGAGGAATGTTCCACTTAAGCACACCCAAGAGAGAGAGAAAGAGGGGGTGGTCGTGGTTTGTAACTTTTAGCATAACAGCTTTGCTTTTTTTCTTTCAAGACTGACCTGGTTCAATTTCTTAGCATCAATTTTTCAGCATTATATCTAATAGGCTTAGTATACTTAGCATGCTTGTTTACTTATTGAAGAGATCATAATTATGTGTGTTCATGCTCTAGATTCAACCATATATAAATAAATTACATTTGGGTTTAATATGATGTGGAAATCCTACACCAAAGATTTTCAATTCATAATGCTTTCGATACAGTGAAAAAATACCAAGAGTTACCAAATCTGGATTGCAGTTCCTACATCAGAACAAATAATTTTGTGTTTCATTTTCCTGCCCATGTAATAGTGATGGGGTATACAGTATTTATCTATTTTAGAAAATTTATATTGTATAGCTATTGATCTTACATACCAAATGGCCCATAGAAACAATGATAAATATCCAAAGCCAAACTGTGTCTTACACCATCAGATAACCCATACATCTTTTTGTTATCATATTGAAATATTCTCATTATGCTCTTTTTCATTGTTTATTTTATTGATCTATTATTTTACTTCTGTTTACACTCTTTTCATTTCTTCCTTTTTATTGTAGTAAGCTCCCTAGTGTAGCTCCTGTGAGCTAGTTGGCAAATAAATTTAACAAACTAAATAATAGAGAGAGAGATATAGCACTCCAATATAGCAATAACAACACCATTGGATTCCAGTTTTACCTGATCTCAATGCTTGAAGAAGAACCACTTAGATAACCCAGATATGGTGGCCTTATTTCCACCTTGCTGCCTTCCCTAAGCCCTAATCTTAACATTAAGCTTTATTTTTTGGGAATTTGGGGGGTTTAGTATTGGATTGGGAAAGGCTGATCTAATTTATACAGCAATATATTTATAAAGCAATCTCAAAGTAAAATTAGAGTACCTCATTCTTTGAAAAAGAACTCTAAATATAGATGAGCCTTCATGGCAGTAAGAATCTAAAAAAACAATGGAAATATTTCACCGTGGTCTGGCCAGGAACATCAATGTTTAATCTCTTTTGTATTTTTTTTTTCAGATAGGGAAGTGAAATGTGGGATTTTGGTGCAAAACAGAAGAAGTGGCTGGCAAGCAGGCAAGTATTGTTTGGCTACACAGTTATTAGTAGAAAGAATGGATGCTGATTGTGAGTACCCTGTCAATGCTATACTCACAATCATCTAAACATGTCTATGCCTGTAGAAACCAAAGAGCATTTTTAAAGCCGAATCAGAATTTGGAGATGGAAAACTCATTGTCTGGAACTTTCTCGGGTCTAAATGTTAAGTGTGTTTAGTTAATCTGGTCTCAGTCTGACACAGCAGGCATTTTAATGCTTTTGGAAGAAGCCTGCTGTGCTTGTGAGAAGGCTTGTCACACTTTTTCTGATATAAAAATATTCATTAAAGCTGCCAACTAATGGGAAAATAACAAGCAGGAATGTTGTTTTTTTAATCAGTTGGATCAAAGGATAGTAGGTAATTCTACATATCTTCACAGTCGTGTGATTGATGTCAACACTTTTAAAGGCCCAGTCACAGAGAAACTGTTAGAGAGCCCCTACTTTTGAGGAAGTTGTTAAGTTTTGGAGCAGGTGTCAGCCTATTTTCTGTCAGTGGAGTAGCAAGGTGTACTTGTGGGAGATATGGCTTTCTTTCTGAGAGATCTTTCTATGTTGATTTGTGGATGGTTATCTCCATACCAGTGCTGTATCCTCTGCTTAAATTAGGCAAGCAAATAATATCCTCTCCGTGCTTGGAAAAGCATCTTGTGATAAATATGTGGGAAGATGGCAAGTTGCTGTTAAAAATGCAGGTCTGAGTATTAATACTGAGCTTTTTACTGGAGTTAAAGGCCCTGTCACACTGCCCAACGGATGCAAAACAGACACAACGGACGAGAAAAATGTTCCATCCGTTGTTATCCATTCTCAGAAGGGGCAAAAATTTGCAAAACCGGAGCGGATAACACGGACGCGGGGAGGACGCAGGGCGGATGGAAAGTGGATGCGGAATGGAAGCCCAGCGGATGGAAGCGGATGGGAGCGGATGGCACATCCGCAAGGCTTCCAGGGGACCTCAGCAAAGTGGATGTGGAACGGATACAGCGGATGCAGAGCGGATGCAGAGCGGATGAAGCGGATGCACAGCGGATGCACAGCAGAAGCCTAGTGGATGCCGAGCATTAATTGCGCATGCGGGGAGGATGCATTGCGTCAGCCCCGCGGATATAACGGAAGCAGCTCAGAAGCAGGTCGCCATTCAGAGGAAAGACCTGCTTCCAGACACATTGACTGCCTTGCCTGTCCTGCCTGCATGTCTGCCTGCAAGCCTTGCTGCCAGCCTCCCTGCAGCCTCCCTGCCAGCCTCCCTGCGAGCCTTGCTGTCTGCCTGCCTGCCAGCCTTGCTGCCAGCCTCCCTGTCAGCCTTACTGTCTGCCTGCCTGCCAGCCTTGGTGCCTGCCTGCCAGCCTTGGTGCCTGCCTGCCAGCCTTCCTGCCAGCCTTGGTTCCTGACAGCCTCCCTGCCAGCCAGCAACCCCACAACCATGCGGAAGTACAGCAAGCCTCAGCCATCTGCTGCCAGCCCTTGCAAGAGGGACAGGGCTACCATCCCGCCCCCTGGCCCTCACTCTGGTTCTGCTGGGGCTTCTGCAGCACGGGCTCGCTCTTCTGGGGCTGGCACTTCTGCTGCTTCTGCTTTTGGAGGAGCTGATGACAAGCACTCCAGCACCAGCCACCTCCACAGCACCTGGACCCTTCACCCCTGAGACTGAGCAACCAAGCGGAGTGCCAGAAACTCATTTTTGTTTTATAACTTCTTGTTAGTAAAGTCTATTTTTGATTCATACACTTGCTTCGTTTCTTTTTTTTAATAAAGTCTTGGTGGAAACTTTTAGAAATGGTTTAAGCCTTTGCATGCTTGTGGGATGGGTTAAGATAGCAGTGGGATGGGCAGGGATACCTTTGGTATGGGTAATAGCTGTGGGATAGATAAACCTCCAGTGCAAGCATAGTGGAACTGTATGGTCCACCCTCCCAGGTGCCACACCTTTGGCCCTTTATTATCAATAACAATGTAAGCATTGATCCACACATTTGAACATAAACACAACTCTTTATTAAATGCCCTGTTCATTGTAGACCCACCCAACATACATGGCCCAATCTCATCTGTGTGATAAGACAGGCTGAAGGAAGCATCCATTAAGCATCTATCATCCTGTCTTGCCACTCCACTGCTCCAGCTGGGGAGTTGCACCAGTGTTTCAGGAAGTTGCCCTGCTTCTTCCCTTCACGTGAGGCTCTGTTGGGGCCTTGCACATCCTGAGTGTCTATCAGGTTTCGCCCTTGCCTCCATTCACCAGGCTCCATGTCCCCATTGCCTTGTTGGAGGTCCACGAGCCTGTTCTGCAACACTGGGTAGCGGGTGCGCATGAGATTGTGCAGGATGCGGCAATCTTCCATGATCCTTCTCACGGTCTCTGGGCGATGCTGCATGGTGGTGAGAAGTACCTGGAACCTGTTGGCCAGGATGCCAAAGGTGTTCTCCACCACCCGCCTTGCCCTGGACAGCCTATAGTTGAAGATCCTCTCTTCACGGGTGAAGAGTCTGGAGGTGTAGGGCTTCATGAGGTAGGTTGTGAGGGAGAAGGCATCATCCCCCATGATGAAGTAGGGCACATCTTGCGTGTCGTTGGGCAGGGGTTCTGGATCTGGGAAGCCCACAATGAGGTTGCGTTCCAGCTCCTCCTTGACTGGCGTTGTATACCTGAGCATCTGAAGATGAGCCGTTGCCTGTAGCATCGATGTACATGAACTTGTAGTCAGCATCGACCATGGCGAAGAGGATGATGCTGAAGAAGCCCTTGTAATTGAAATAAGTGGATCCTGACTTGGCTGGAGCTTGGCAGGCCACGTGCTTGCCATCTATGGCTCCAACGGTGTGTGGGAAGTTCCACTTCTGATACCACTGCTCTGCAACTTTCTTCCAGCCTTCTTCAGTGGAGGGGCACTGGAGGAGCTCCTCCTTGTATTCTTCGATGATGGCCTGCACCACTTCTCTGACCACAATGCTGATAGTGTTGTGTGGCACCCTCCAGCCGTACTGCATGCTGCTGTAGGTGGTCCCTGAGGCCAGGTGGCGCAGATTGAGTGCCACCGTGAGCCCAGGTTCCAGGCTGGGCCGGAAGTTGGTGTTTGCCTTGGTCAACCTGGGTGTCAGCCGCTGCACAACTTCATCAAACATGGCTGGAGGCATCCTCATGAAGTTCTGGAATGCCCGAGTGTCTTCGTTCCTCAGCTCCACCATCAGCTTGTTGTACAGTCCATCCTCTGCTCTTCTGGTGAACCATCTTCGTACCCAGACGCTTCTTGGCCGCCCCTTTTTCTTCCCGTAGTAGAGTTCACAGAGCCTGTAGATGGCTTCGCACTGTTGCAGAAGGATGGTGGCTGCCAAAAGGACTGTGTTATGATCCAAGGTGGACATGACTAGATGCTGTGGAAGAGGAAGTCAGATGAAGGCTGCAGAGGTCTGCAGCAGGGCTGCTGGTCTGAAAGTGAGATCCAGATGTGTTGCTCCCCCTTTTTATATGCAGTATAGGTGTCCCTTTGCATCCTCTAATCCTCTAGACATCCTTAATATCCGAGATAGTTCCCCTCTGCGGACGTTTTTTCCGTTTTAAACGCTTTGTTTCTGTGCTGCATCCATTCTGCCTCCGTTCTGCATCTGTTCTGTGTCCGTTCTGCTTCCTCCCTGCGTCCGAGCGGATGCGAGTTGCGCAGATGCGCAGCGGATGCCTAGCGGATATAGCGGATGCGTAATGGATGCAGAACGGATGCGTAGCGGATGCGTAGCGGATGCGTAGCGGATGCAGAACAGACGAATTGGATACATTTTCTGCACAAAAGTTTTGAGCAGCTCAAGACTTTCTGAGCGGATGAAACGTCAATAAACAGATGCTGGACGGATAGAGAGGAAGCAAAACGGAGGCAGTGAGTACATCGTGTTTTCCAACGGATGGCAAGCTTTTTTGTCCGTTTTACATCCTCTTTGCATACGTTGGTGCAGTGTGACAGGGGCTTTAGATACCAATTAAGACAATGGAAATGGTTAAAGTTATGGGTGTTGCTGTGGTATGTACTGTAAGGTATCACTTCAGGATATATTCAAAAATACCTGAAATCTCATACAAAATGATTAGAGCATTCAATTTAGTGGTCTAATAGGTATACATTCAGATCTTGGGAAGAGCAATTTTATATAGAAATACAGGTACATTACATGCCAAGGCTCCAAGTTCTTTTCTCTAGAAGCCAAATGTCTTCTAGTCAAAAGAAATGCAAAAAGGATAGGGAGGGAAAAAGTTCAGCCAGAGATCTTGGGAAATGTGTACTGAGAATTGAATGCTGGTAAAACAATAATTCCAATTATTTGGGGAATGGTCAGATCTTCAGTTGCATCAGCCTCTATCTTGACTATTTTGATTACACTTTACAGACATCTCTGTTTGTGATGCATTTATACACCAGACCTGGCAATTACTGAAAACCTGAGCTAAAAGGGTATGTTGCTATATTCTTTGTTCCACTTTGTTTGAAGAGTGATTGTAAACTTCTCTTTCTCTCTTTCTTTTAAATATGGGTAATGCAATAAAAGGACTGAAGGGGTTTTATCTCCACTAAATTGACATAAGAGATTTTAAAATTTATTTTTGTTTGGCATTTGAGATCCATGACGACTACAGCAGTGTCATAAAATTAGTGAGGTGCAGAGAAGCTTTTAAATTCTGTTCCTCTGCTTAGCAAATAACAGGATCTCTGTCCTTGATTTAACTTTTAGGCATTTTTATTTCTGCTATAAATTATCTTGAGGAACTACAGGGAACAAAAGGTAGATTAAAAACAGATAAAGCAAAACACACTTTGGATATACATACTGTACTTACACACACACACACACACATACACATTTATTCATCCTTTGGAGTTTCTAGGTACATATCAGATATTTTAAAGAGATTTGGAAATAAAGATTTAAACACTTGGATCAGGACATCCCTTAGATTTTGGAAAGTGAAGAAATAATTCAGCAATCAAATTATAGTTGAGACCTTACTTTTGTTGAATATCAATATGGTTTAAAGAATAGGTCTATCTTTAACAGACATATATTGTATATCTGCCAGGAACAAAAATTCTATTCCAGAATCTTTAGGGGAAATTGCACAGCATAATAGTCTTTTTTTTCTTAAGCTATTGGGATTTCCTTAAAATTTGAAGACCTTTAGATCTCTAAGCCCTGATTTTTGGCTTTTGACCTGTCTGCACACACACACACACACACACACACAGAGAGAGAGAGAGAGAGAGAGAGAAAGAGAGAGAGAGAGAGAGAAAAAAGAGAGAGAGAGAGAGAGAGAGAGCGCATTGCAATAATGCTGACTCAAATGGAGTCTTTTCCTGTGCTAAAAGCAACATTTTCTTCTTTGACATGATAATAATCTCCTATTTTCTGTTACAGCAACCAGGCTGTTTCACCTTACCTTGGACTTGTGCAAGCTGTCATCCGGATGCAACAATATTTTGCCATGAAGATCCCTGCTCCAAAGTTACTTCTCTGTATCTCCCTGGCTTAATTTGGCTGATGGCAAATTAAAAGTTTGTAAACAAGTTCATATTCAGGCACAGCACACTGGTACTTCTTGTGTTAAATTGGTCTTTGCGATAGGAAGAAAAAAAAATTTTTTAAAGACATTGTTGCAAATGATACTTAAACCAGTTTTTGTAAACTTATTTTCGGTACATTCACATGTACAGAAGATTAAATGTACAAGTGTGTGGTGCTAGACTGGTACCAGGAAAACCAAGTGTAAGTGTACCCTCAACCATGGAAGGTCCCCAGATGATTTGGGACACTCTCTTTCGGCCCAGACTATCTTGCAGATCTGTTGGTTGTAGAGAAAATGTAGAAGAGGCAGCATTAAATAAGCCGCCTTGATTCCCAAACCCGAACTCATTCCACTTTCTGTCCTTAATATAATTGAACTGGATGATGGTCTCTCATTGATTAGACTTAACAATTTGCTTGGGGGAAAAAAATCACATCAAAATGTGAGACTGAGGCTGAGAAGGATGATATTTTAATTTGATAAACAAACAAAATGTACTGAATGAGTGAATAAATGTTTTTGTTTTTTGTTTTTTGCTGCATGAAACTGCAGCCCTCCAAGTGAATTCTAATCTAAAACTGTTCATATAACTAATTGTCAAGATGACCTAAGGATGATAAAATAAGAGATCCCAGGTACTTTAATGATATTTTAAGGTATCTTAAATTAATGTGCATTGTCCCAATTTACAGGACGTGCATTTCCTCTTTTCAGTATCATTTTTAAAACTTATTTATTTGATTTCTTTAGTCATCTCAACAAGTGATTCTGAGCAGTGTACATCATAAAGCATAAAAACAAACTGAAACAATTTGTTTCAAATCATGTTCAGTATTAATATCATTAAAGCAGGTTCAAGGACTGCAAGTAGCCAAGTATTTTTCTTTGCTGGTCTCAGTCAGATAATAGCCTATGTAACTATGATGAAATTTGTAATGTTTCTCACTCACCCTTCTCTTATTAGCCGATCATTCTGTTCAACCTTATTTTGTTTTACAGGCTTTTCTCATAAATGAATAAGTTCATTATAAGTTCATGTCAAGTTCATCAGGGTGTTTTCAGTTTAACTTCATTTTGTGATAACAAAAAGCTGAATTCTGTTTTTTTTTTTAATTTCCTGAGGGACTGGGAGAGGAAAAGAAAAGAAGGAATGAAGTTCTGCAGGCTACTGAAACCTTCTCTTGCCCCTTGTGACCTTCCCAAATCTTACTCAAATCAGCCCATTGTTTTCTGGCATTTTATTAGGTAGACCAATTAGGCTAAGAGAGCATGAGGCAGATAAACAGCTATAATCATCTTTTCCATGTTGCAAGCATTATAAACTTTAAAATATCCCATATAATTGGACCAGATGGTGTACTGAATACCTCAATATATTCCTTATCAAAAATAAGGAATTTACTATGCCACAATACACAAGCAGTTTTATCTTCCAAGTGCCTTATGAATCTCTCATAGCAGGCCTTCCTGGCCACATTAATGAGTTTTCTGGGGGAGATGACAATAAGAACTTCATCACCCAAAGAGTTCTGGATAAACTTATGAGGAAATTATGGAGGCACACAATGCACCTTCTTTGGAACCTCCACCATCACACACTTGGCATGTTCATATGTCTACAAACCTGTCCAGTTGTTCTCCTGAGGTGATTTAAGCTACCTGCAATCTACACTCCTTGTTTGTTTCAGGGTACAGGAATCTTAAAGAATTGTGGAGAAATCAGGTTTCCACAGAACTGGCCAGGACACTTAAGGGAATTGTGTGGGTGGCCCATTCTACTTCTCCATCCCATGAATCTACTTCCCCATCCCATGAATCAATAAGACATGATTCCCCAGCATGTTCAATTTTTGTTCCTTCTGAATCCTTATAATGGTAAACATTTGCCCTTGCTTTCTTCTGATCATTTATACATAAGAGACAGTATTTTAGAGACAAATTTCATAAAATTCATTATCAGTGTCTGCCATTTTACTTGTAGCTTTCCTTTCAGGCTGACATAATCATTGCAGCATGCAAAATTCTCCCTATACATTTATGTGTAAGAGGTCTCTCCCTAAAGCCTAAAAAACTGCCACAACAATATCATAGCAATGGGCATTCTAGAAAACTTAGTTCTGCAGGGTTCAAAACAGCAACTGTGAAGAGAAATATTTTGGGTAGAAGTGATGTGACAAAGATGTAAAATTTTAGAAATATTGTGAAACGTCCAAACAATATTAACAACAGGATGCTTTTTCTGAGGTAAACCAGACTTTCAGTGGGGTGAGGGAAAGTCATACAAATACTAAAGCTACATAATGGATGATTCAGCATCAACAGGACAATTGGTAAATTCTGGGTAAACAGAGCATTCTGCCAGCACAATACATCGATCATCCGGGACATCTCTGAATGCCACATGATCTCTTTGTGCTTTTACCAGATGTGTTCAGAGGTAATGAAATGACAGTGATTGTAGAGTTCTCCCATTTTAATTACTAAAAGGCTTGATTTCAGCAGATATTTCAAAGTTCTTTTGCAGGAGATATTGTCAATATGCCCTGTTTTTTAATTTTCTAATTGCTCAAGTAGCATCGCAGTACTTGACAGTTAAAGAGATGACTACTTGTTTCCCTCAGTGCCTTTCCACATAGAGGGAGATACTGATCCTGGATCAGAGCTATTCTTTCAAGTCCCAGTGGTTCTGCAGGGGCTTCAAAAGTGTAAAGGAAGTTGTGCGGGGTGATGTCTGGAAGTTGACCATCTCAGTGCTCAGTGCAGAGAAAATGCTGCAGATGCACTTTTTTCACACTTCTGGAACTACAGGGTGGGACAGCTTTATTAGAGAAGACTTTCAGTTTGTCCTCCTGGGATTTCTTCAGATCCTTCCTTCCAGAAGTCAAGAGCTAATACATGTTACCTTCTTTTTTTACCCTTCTTCACAGAATTTTAAATATCTTTGCTGGTCTCCACTAGTAAGAGTGGGGGCTAATGTTTCCCCCTTATTTGGCTGCAGAAAGCCTATCTGATGAAGAGTGGGGAGCAGGATTTTTGTTCTTCTAGTTATTGGGGTTTTCTAATTTGCTACCAGAAGGGCATATTTGATCACTCAAGACAAGCAATAGCTATTAATGACATTTGCAGGCAGCAAGCTATTCTTTTAGATAACAAAGCTGTAATTAAAGACAGCATAGAACTGCCCTGATATATGCTGGATGTGATCACTTTCTAAATCCAATATATGATTGATCATCCATGTCAGAACCACATCACTGTGGAAAAGATAAGAGTAAGTGTGAAGTTGGCATAATTGTTCTCTGTTTTTTAAAAAACAAGATGACTTTTCTATTACTTGTAATAAAGAGGGGGAAAAAGAAGACTGGGAAAATACATGAAGCTTGTACATGGATGAGAGCATTACGTGGACCTTCTTTTCTTATCCCCTGCCCCTCTCCCCCACCATAAAAATGTCAACAAATGTATTTTCTGTGTGTGAAAGCAGAATTTTCTGAACATTGAGATCTGAAGGAAGTAATCATTTTCAATATCGAGTAGCTTGGTGGTAGAGGTGACTTCTGAATCATATCAATAATTTTTCCCCAAAAATTTCAAGTTCAAATTTCAATTTATTGGTATAAAACTTAGATTTTTCCTTGTAGGCATTCTTAGGTTTGTGTGTATTCAAAACTCTGTGTATTTTCTGATTTGTGGGAAAACATGCTCCTGAAAACCTGTAGCAATAAAACCATACATTCAATTTGCTGCTAGAACTTCTGTACATTGCTGCAGAAACCCATAACCTAGCCAGATGTTGCTGCAAGCCATTTTAGCTTGTTTGACTGAAAGCTTAATGCAATGTCTAAATGAGTCCTTTTGCCACATGGACCATTATTTTTAGCTTAGCTAAAAATATGTAGCTGCAGCCCATTGTGCTACATAAATAATCCTTCCATAAACCACTGAAGACCTGGCTTTCCCCCCAAGCACTGGGATAAGACAATGTGACTGCACATCAGAAGCTTGACTTGGCATCACATTTTTTTTTTTTTAATGTGTTGGGTTGTTATAGTTTAAATACGATTTTATGTTGTTTTAATTTTTGATTGGGAGCTGTCCAGAGTCTGTTATAAGATAGGCAGCTAAATGAATGTTTTAAATAAATAAATATAAATAAAATGTCACTTAGTCAACCAATCATGGCCAAGGGTGAGATGTGAATCACATTTCCACAAAATGGTTGGAAAAGTCTGACTCCAAGATGTTCTGAGTTCCTTCATTTCCCATCCTACCAAAGTTTATGCCTTGCTACATTGTTGCCGTCTCCTCCTCCTCCTCCTCCTCCTCCTCCTCCTCCTCCTCCTCCTCCTCCTCCTCCTCCTCATTCTACTCGTCCTCCTCGTCCTCCTCGTCCTCCTCCTCCTCCTCCTCGCCATCCTTCATCCTCTGCTCCATGGCCTTTTTCGGTATGCAGTTCTCGTCCCTTTTCTGTGCATCGTTGTGCCATTTGGCCTCTTTGTGCTTGTCTTGTTCATTCTTTCCCTTTCAGCTCCATTCCCCTCGTCTGGCTCACCCCCTCCCTTCCCTTCTCCCTCACGTGTGGTTTTGTCTCACTGGTTTGTGTGGTCTGCCCTGTACATTCCAGTTCTTTTTCTCCTCAGGACCTGACATGTTCCCCGCAGAAAGGGGATTTATCACATGGATTATGCTTTTCATTCTGGCTTTGTTTTCAAAAATCTCAACTCCCCCCCCCCACCTTACTTTCCTCTAGTTTCTCATATACACCAACTTCACAATACACATAGCTATTCTGGTATTTCTGACATATGTCATTCCGTGAGTGTTTTTGGATTGAATTTCTTTACTAATTTCATACACAAACCACTTCCCACTACTCCATAGTTGCATAAGATTAGGTCCTTATATTATACTGTTTCATGTGTGCATTCATGTGTGCATCTTCTCCATGCTTGGGAAAAAAGAGAGAGAAAAAGAGACAGAAAAATACATATTTGTGTACTATTCTCACCTGGATCCCACCACTCCGTTCAATATTGCTGGATACTTTTCTCAACCAGCCAGCTATATGGTGACTTCACTCACTCTACAGAAGATGCCCATCACTGGTTCCTGAAGTAAAGAATGTATATTATGCTTCAGGGAATGCTGTAATCCCCCAGTGAAACTGCCTGGATTAACTACAGAATAGCTGCAACTCGAATCCATTCAATAATATTTTCCTTTTTAACAGTCAAGAAACAAAATAATGCACCGGCATTTTAGGCTCACATGTGTACTATTTTTGTTTGTACATATTTTATATAACCCATGTAATTTAATTTATACAGTCCAGAAATGTGAGAAACTGAATACAGCTGTCAAGTAGCAAATAAAAACATATTTAATTCAGGAAGCAGACAACTAGAATAGTGAGATGATATATTCCAATCTGTGTCTTAGCTGCAGTGTGGTTTGTATTCTCCTCTGAACATGGCAAAATTGAAAATTCACCGCAAGAGAGGCAAATCTTGCATTAGCATGCATACCCATCTATGTTTAATGAAGGGGTAAACAGAGATAAGTAGAAATGCCTTGGAATAAAATTCAAAGGAAAAGCCTGAGAACACAAATGAGGATGTACATCTGTGGCTATAGGAACTTTGCTCAAACTTCATTCAAAGCAGTAGGTTTTTCAGCCTTTGCTTTTATGAGGAGGAGAAGGGGGAGATATGGGAAACTACTGGCCATTCCATTAAGCATGGAAGGGGAGAAACGTTGTGATGATCACTTGGCTGAATCAGCCACATCTCCTTTCCCTACCTCTGATGCAGTGGTGAAGCCCATGCTCTTCTGTATGGGTCAGCTGCTCTTCTTTGTAGTAAAAGATGGAGCAGAAAAGGGGAATGAGACGTGAAGAAATTTACTACGCATGTTGTACCAAAAGCACTGATCCTGAGACAAGCTGAATGCCTGTAGCTCTAGTTTAATTGCAAAAGCTCATCCAATTTCCTTT
This sequence comes from Laticauda colubrina, assembly GCA_015471245.1. Taxonomy (NCBI): domain Eukaryota; kingdom Metazoa; phylum Chordata; class Lepidosauria; order Squamata; family Elapidae; genus Laticauda; species Laticauda colubrina. The sequence continues at coordinate 10,435,117 of BLBF01000004.1, read as the reverse complement.
GTTTGAGCAGCTGTCAGAATCAGACCCTATTTAATATGTGTCAAGTTATCCAGCCGTGAGAATGGAACAGAGAGGGTGGGGGTGGAGTGGCTGCTTCATAGTAAATGGCTGTGACTCAAATCCCACAGAGAGGATTAGGGATCACTAGTTGTGTAGTGGAAGACATCGGAACCCATATCATGTTGCTTCCACTGAGGTGGCAACCAGTGGCCTAAAAATGCCAGGTCTGTGGGTAATATCCAAGATGTGGAAGAACTGAGCTAGTGCAGGTGATTTTTAAAGGTCAGGAGGAGTCATTTGGTTATCTGGCAGGTCAGGGAACACAATTATTCAGCTATTTTACCAAGTCTGAGAAAATAACACCAAATAGGTTAATAACTGGAGCCAAAAGAGAGCCAGTTTGGTACAGGATTAAGATGCTGGCATAGAGGCCACCATGAGTTCGAGACCCGTTTTAGGCATGAAAGCCATCTGAGTGACTTTAGGCCAGTCCAAACTACCTCACAGGGTTGTTGTGGGGAAAATAGGAGAGGAAGGAATATTAGGCATGTTCACCACTTTGAGCTGAGGTCAGAGCTGAGAACTCCAGCTTCCATTCAAAACTGAAGAAGTCACACTATAAAGAAAAATAAAGGAAAACACAAATATATACTGTACAAAGAATGACTTCTGACTTCTTCTTCCAAGGATATAAAAACACTTTTGACTGTTAGTTTAAGACTATAATAAAATATCCATTTCCCCTTCTTCCAAAAAAGGGGAAATAAATTTAAGCAATCATCAAATCAAAATGTGATGTTTCTCCATCACCTGCAAAAAAAGCCACAAAAAGCTTTCAATTATAGATGAATTTCTTCAGTGATTTTTCTCTCATCAGGGATGTTAATCCAGCTCTTGTTTATCATTGCCAATTCTGTCATCTTTATTAACAATTCATTTATTGTGGGTATTGTAGGATCTTTCCAACAGATTATATGTATTTATTCAGATAATGTATGAACCTGCCCACCTCACAGAAGTAGCTCTAGGTGGTATACAAAGACCCCAACAATTCAAAACAATAACCCATGATGCCCAAGGTAAATGATCAATTCCAATCCTAAAATCCCATCCCACAACAAAGCTTAAGTAACCTGGCCCAAATGCTGGGGGGTGGGAATAGCCAGGTCTTGAGAGCCTTACAAAAGGTTAAGAGGTTAAAGCCAACTGAATCTCTGGGGGATGTTATTTCACAAAGCAGATGCTGCTGCAGAGAAGGCACAACTCCTGGATTCAACAAAGTGACATTGTTTAATAGAAGGGACCTGGAGCATGCCCTTAGATCTTGCGAGGGAGCAGGAACAATGAGGGAAACCACTCCCACAAGTAGCCTGGCCCTATATCGTGCAGGGCTTTATAGATGACAACTGGCCCTGAATCGTACCTGGAAACCTACTGTGAGCTCATGGAGCATGCATGCTATATACACATAATGTTAGATGCCCAAAACTGTCCATGCCATGGCATTCTGGACCAGCTGCTGCTTCTGAAGGCCCTTCAAGGGCAGCTCCATAAAAAGTTTACTGTTTCAGAAATCCATTCCTGTGGTCCAATCTCCTGAAAGAGCTGTGGAAATCCAAAAGGACCGAAAAGCCGAAGTCCATCAAAGTCGCAAAGGGAAATGTAAGGAGCAGGGAAAAGGAAAACAAGAAGAAAAAGGAAGAACCAAATGGAAATCACTTAGTAATTATGCTGAAGCATGAAATATGGAGCATTTCAGAGAAGTGGGTGAAGAGAATTAGATGCTTTCTTTTTATTTACATCCAAAATTATATCATACAGCATAAGGACATTGAAGGGATTTTTATAAAAGGATTATCTTTTCAGAATCACCTATGGCTAATTCAGAAGTATAATACTACCTACATGGAACTATTAAATCAGTTGCATTGTATGAATCTAGAGGATCCTATGCTGGGTAAGTATTTCATCAAGTGCTTACCAGAGGAGGTGCCATTTTTCTGTCTTCATCTTATTACCTCTCATTTCTAAAATGTGCTGGGTAAGGATAGCAATGTCTTTTTGCTTTAAGTCTGAAAATATCTTTTGCTGATATACATATTAGAGTGGATAGAGGTCTCAGCTATTCAAATATGGGTCAACTTTGTAAGCTTTGAAAGGTTTTCTCCATTGATAAATGCCTATCCAGGAATTTTGGCCAATCATAGATCCTAAAAAAAAGTGCTTATGTAGTTTCAGATATGTACTACTCTTGTTGGAGCTATGGAAAATGAATGTTTGGCTCAAAGTTGAATCAGGTTGTTGTTCTTATTATTTTTTCCTTACATATCTATTTTTTTCTTTATACAGGAAGTGTTGCAGAAGTTCCCATAGAAATACCCATTTAAGTAAAAGTATATCTTCATATATGGTTAGTTTTCTAAATGTTATGCATTTAATAAAGCACAGATGACCTCAAATCAAGCTTGACTCTTGATGCTCATGCTGATGAAGTTTTCCTGGCAATAACACATAAGAAGCTTGACACTGTGGCTTTGTCAGGGTTTTCATTTGTCTTTGCATTTTCACTATGAAGCAAAACCTAAAAACTTGATGTTCCCTTGTGATCCTTCATCCAGGTCAGTCCTTACTTAACTTCTGATTCTAGTCAAGGCCAGCCACATGCTGCTATCTGCAGAGATGACTAAAGTGGAAACAAATGAGTGAAAGTCCCCCTCATGTCTGGTGGCCAAATAATATCTTCTGGAGTATAATGCATTTTAGCTCTCTTGTACATATCTTTTCAAAATCCATACAAGAATTCCAAATCCAAATGCTTATCCAAATGTAAAGAAAGCATTATTCAACATTGAAAATTAGGTCATTGCAAGAACATAACATTGAAAAATGTTTTTTGAGATATGGTAGATTTGTATAATTGTGGAGTTGGATGCATAGGACCATGAAATATTACTTCTCTCCCCAAAATGGTATCTGTGATGTTTTTGGACACATTATTTGAATCTTGAATATCATCTTAAAGTATTTAAGGGTAGTCTGTAGATTACATATTTATTTTTTTTAGCTGCATCTCATTTAAAGCTGGGTTTGTGAAAAGAATGTTGAGTTCTCAATCAGTAAGATCAAACTTGCTTGCTTACATGCTTATCTATCTATCTATCTATCTATCTATCTATCTATCTATCTATCTATCTATCTATCTATCTATCTAT
>BLBF01000004.1:10310488-10431895 GCA_015471245.1 Laticauda colubrina | reverse complement strand
CTAAAGGCAACTCTAGGCTTAAACAAGATGTAGGGGGCATGCATAAGTGCACCAACGTGCCTACCGTCCCTGTCCTATTGTTTCTTTTATTTTTCATACATGTACCCGTTTCATTTATTCATAACTATGTATATACTTATACCTACTGTATTATCTTGTGATTGACAAATCAAATCAAATAAATAAAGATGGGGAGGAAGGAAATAAGATGCAAACAGAGGTGCGATGTTGTCTTATTCCATTAACCGACTACAAAATGCCCCACCTGCATTGGAGCTCCCAGCCAGTTGGCAGAGCTACATCTTCAGGCCTTTTTCAAAGGCCCCAAAGGTCTGTGTGGATCTTATATCAGGATAACTAGCAATGTTCTAAAGGACTGGAGCCATGACTGAAAAGGCTCTTCTTAACCTTGTCAACTGGAATTCCTTGACTTACAGGGTTCGCAGCATGCCCTTTTCTTAGTGCAGGAGGGGTGAGCCAATCCCAGGGTTCCTCAGATATTTTACATGGATTATGCCCTTTATAAATGAATATGCAACACTTTTTTTTGTATTTTCCACACTTTTTAAAATAATTTTTAAAAAAGGAATTCTCAGAATCTAAACAAATATGGTACCTCATTTTAGTGAAAAAATTCCCACAGAATTTCAGGAGCAATTTCTCATGTCTACAATGAAGCACAGCTGTCAAAATATGTCACTTAGACCTCCTGTCCACTTTTTTCAATTTAAAGAATTATAAATTTAGCCATAATGTGCTACTTTTTTTTAATCTCTATTATGTACATGCCAAAATAACAATTTGTGAAAGTCACAAATTAATCCAATGTAAAACTTGACATGGTTCTCTCAAAAGAGCAGAAGTAAGCAAATTTTAGTTTGAGGCTTATCAAAATAATTCAATACTGATTCAACAGTGATTTTAATTTCAATAAACTTCTACCAGAACTGGAAATCAATTAGGTTAAAAACTGCACTTCCATTGAATCCAAATATTTGAGTTAATATTATTTTTGTTTGTGGAGCCTTTGTGGTACGGTGTATTTTTCTGTTTCTGTTTAACATATTGAACCATAACCTGTGTGTTAATTGCTAGAGGTGCTAATTTACTAGATAGCTATATTTGGAATATTTTTCCTTTGAGGAGGAATGGATGAGATGACCCTTTGTAACTTATCTTTAACATTCTGGTTATAGGTTCATAGGAACAGAAAAAAGCATCTATAAATCTAACCAGTGCAATTGCTTTCCTGTTTCTTATATCATCTTATTTCTAGAAGATTCTCTGCATGGCTCAAGTTGTTGCAAAACATTTAGAGTTATAGCGTAATGTGTGCACATAATGATTTACAGAGGATTGTGGTCAGCCTTTCTGAGCTACCTACAGCTGCTTACATTATAGATTGCAACATAGAAATTATTTATTTAGAAAATTTGTAAGGTCTCCCATCTTCAATACATAAGTTGAATAACCAATTAAAAAAAACAACATAAAATAATCTGATACCAAAATTAAAAACCACCCAGTATAAAACAATATTAACCCTCACTACCACCAAAGCACTATATAGCAATTTGCCAAAACAAACAGGCTTCCATTGGGTTCCTTTAACATCTTGGCCCTGATGCCTGCAGGAAAAACCGGGTCTTAACAACCTTCTGGAAGGACAAGGGAGTTGTGGTCCTTCAACTCTCAGTGAAGACACTGTTTCATTCAGCAGTGAGAAGGTACATCTTCTGACATTATTTATTTAACTGTTGCATCTAGGGCATGAGTCTGCAACCTTAACACTGAAAGAGCCATTTGGGCCCATTTCTCACAGAAAAGAAAACACTGGGAGCCAATAATTTAACAACCGGTGTGACTGGGTAGGTGTGGCCAACTCGATGTCCCACCCAGTCACCTCCTGCTCTGGAATATGGAGCGATTCTCCATCTCCTGCCATCACCCTTACCTTCTCAGGCCAGATGAGGAGTGATGGGGAGGGGCAGGGCCAGCCAGTGGTGGGATCAGTTGACAGGGAGCCACAGCAGAGGGCTGAAAGAGCCACATGTGGCTCCAGAACTCTGCAGACCCCTGATCTAGAGGAACGGACAATAATCCTCAGATGACCTCACAGATAACTTGGTCCAATGCCATATAGGAATTTAAATATAATAATCAGGACCTTGAATTGCACACTGGAACCCAGTATAGCGTGTGCAGCAATGGTGTGACACAAGGCAAACTTTGGAACACCTAAAACTACTACATTCTGAACCAGTAGGCTTCCGAGTCTTTTTCAGGGGCAAACCTATATATGGATGGACTATTACCTTAATCCAACTGGGGTTAAAATATAAATGACAGTGAGCAGAACTCCTGGTCTGAGAATGGGTGCAAGTAGCACACTAGATGCATCTGTACAAAACTCCTGGGCCATGGCTGTCACTTGGTCTTCAAGGTTAGGTGCTGCTGTTTTAATTCTAGAAAGGTCTAAGGCAGGGTTCCCCAACCCCCAGGCTGCTGACCAATACCAATTCATGGACCATTAGAAACCAGGCTGCACAAGCGAGCAAAGTCTCATCTATGCATGTGCAGGATCAAAATTGTTTTCCACTGAACTGGTCCCTAGTGCCCAAAAAGTTGTGTTTCTCAACCTCAGCTATTTTAAAATGCCTGGACTCCCAGAATTCCCTAGCCAGCCATGCTGGTTGGAAAATTCTGGAAATTGAAATCCACACACCTAAAATGGCTGAGGTTGAGAAACATTGGACTAAGGTATCTGCCACTGTCCCTTCCATACAGAATCGTCCTATCCCAGCAAAATAAATTAGTGACACCCCCATTATTGAGGGGGTGAAGAGTGAGGAAGCAGTTGCTGTGTGGCAGTCCCTTTGCTTTGAAATAATTTGCCCTTGACCTTGCAGAGGTAAGTAAAAACTGATTTGTTCTGAGCGCGATTAATCGAAGCCATCTGCATTTTGCATTGGGGCTCCAGGTTTCTTGTTTTGGTTGTAATCCTGTTTTTCTTATTCTACTATGTGTCTGTGTAGATTGTGATCTATATTAACCAATTAAATATGCTACCCAATGTTTCCTTGTGGCTACACAAAGGATGATTGTGGGAGCAGTAAGCTTTTCAGATGTATAATCTTATGCCTAACTTCCAAGGAACCCTGGCATTCTCTGGAACATAATCTAACAACTCCTGATTTAGTCCAGTTAAATGGCTTTAATTATGCTAAACATATCCAGTTCTTGAAATCTTTCCATGAGCAATGGGTATTTTATAACAGGAACCTTGGTGGGAGATTGTTGCTTTCAGAGGCTGTGAGTCCAGTGAGCTTCCATGGAGAAACAGAGACTATGGCTGTGAAACAATGACAATGACAAGACCTTGGCCCTCCTGCTCCTGTCATGACCTTCTGAGGAAAGCCTGGCTATTATAGAAATTTACCCTAAAAACAAGCAGAATGGTGTGACGGGACACTGAAGATCTAACATGCTCATCCTTGTCCTGCTTCATTTGCTCCTTAGATACCAAAGTGGAATGAGAGATGTGACCTCCAGTGCAATATGGTGATTTATAGTGTCAGATTAGAAGGCTGGGGAGATCCAAACCCAAATCACTACTCATCTTACAACTGTAATCCAAATCTTAATCTGTTAGAGTAACCTCAGCACCAAAGACTCTACAGGTAGTCCTCAATTTACAAGTTCACTTAGTGACCACTCGAAGTTACAGCGGCATTGAAAAAAGTGACTTATGACCATTTTTTCACACAAGTGTTGCAGCATCCCCATGGTTGTGCAATTTGCATTCAGATGCCTGACAACTGACTCACATTTATGACAGATGCAGTGTCGCGGAGTCATGCAATCACCTTTTGTGACCTTCTGACAAGCAAAATCAATGGAGAAACCAGATTCACTTAACAACCATGTTACTAATTTAACAACTGCAGGGATTCTCTTAACAAATGTGGCATCGAAAGTTGGGACAAAATTCACTTAACACATCCCTTAGCAACATAAATCTTGGGCTCAATTGTTGTCATAAGTTGAGGACTAGCTGTAGTTAGGAGAAATGGAGGGAGACTGCGAGGAGAAGTTACAAATGAGACAACATGGCATCTCTACTTGTGTCACAGATTGGTCATCAGAACTTGCCAACTTTGTTGTTGGCTTGTTGGTTCTCCTGATAGAGTATTTGCCTGCATTACTATTTAATCATCCTATTTTCTTTACCACATGTGCTAGCTGTGGTACAGTGAATTTGTACCTAATTCTGAAACATGCTCTCATGCAATTTAGCCTTTAAACAAATGTAACAAAATCCAGATGGCTGCTTTTGTTAAAGAAAAGTTATTTCAGAAGGGGGCAATTAGGATCCAAACATATGGGGAGTGTATATGTGTTTAACTCTCTCACTGTCTATGGTTTTTCTCTATACTCTTTCCCTTCCCCATAGGATTCCTGAAGTATGTTTATCTTTTGTGCACTATTTGGCTGGTAAAGTACCCGATGTTTGTCCCAATCAAGCAAAAGTAGTTCAACGCATTTTCAGTTTTAAAGTCTGGGAAATGTTAAACTACATGGGAGCATGACTCAATGGAAAATATCCAGATTTGAGGTATACATTTTCTAAATTGTTTGGAAAAGTTATCTTTTAGGAAGTTCAGGTTTTGATATTCTACAAGCAGCCTTGAAAACTGCGTAGTAATAACAGTAGTAGCAGCAGTAGCAGTCGGCTGTCCTGTCCTAACTTGAGAAAGCAGAACGTACCAATTTTAATTGGTGGATTTATTCAAGCACAGCAAAAAGCAGGCAACGAATTTCATCTTTCGCAGATGTAAATTGGTGGCGTTCAAAACGAGTATTCGAAGTCTCTCTGCTGCTTCTGGAACCTCTCAGCAAGAGAGAATGGAAGTATTTCCAAAAATAGAAAGAGCAATCGCCTTTTTGTTGGGCGGCAAACCACTTTCGACTTCCTTCAACACGCTCAAAACTGGGGATCTACGCGAACGTCTTGGCCAGGGGCCAAATTACTTCTGTTGAAGACAATTCCTCCATGAACTGCCAGCCTTAACTTGACCAGAAAGAAAAGTTCCCATTGAGCTTTTGTGAAGGGCTTCCTGCTGAGAGTCGCCTCAGCGTTTCCACAGGTACCCCCCAGCGTTTGTTCCGCCCTGCCGCCAGGAAGGCCCTTTATGGTCCCCGGTCCTGCTGCAGCCCGAAGCTGGCCGAAGACGGAAGCCCAGTGGGGAGGTGACGGCGCAGCGCAGGTGGCGGAGGCGGCGGCGGCGGCGGCGGCGGCAGCAAGAGCCCGGCTGAGTCCAGGTACCTTTTTGGCTTCGAGCTCCGGCCTTGGGGCGGAGAAGGGTGGTGGGGGGGGGGGGGGGGGGGGGGGGGGGGCGGAAGGGGGGTTTTTCCCGCAGCCGGGGGGGGGGGGGGGGGCACGGCAACCACTTTGCGGATTCCTCGCAAGATTGCTGCTGCCGCCGCCGCTGCTGCCGCTGCTGGTGGGGGGTGGGTGGGGGTGGTTGGGAGCGCGAAAGGTAGGGCAGGGCCTCCGCTTGGAGCTCCGCCTTCAGGACGCTGGGCTGCTCCGTTTGGGGCCGACGAAGCCGGTGCCAAGCGAGGAGGGAAGAGCACGGCTGCCCTCGCGGGGTCTCTCTGCTTGCAAGAGGATCGGGTCGGAAGCCCCCGCAGCGGGATCCTCACAATCCTCTGCTCGGAGCAGGGAATCCTCTTGCCAAGGGGGGAAGCGAAGTCCCGAAAAGAAGCGCCAAGCCGGAGGAGCGTTTGTGGAGAGAAACCTGGCGAGCTGGCTGGCAGAAAGGCGCTTTGGCAGGAAACAACAACAACAAACAACAACAACAACAACAACAACAAGAAGCTGGTAGCCACAAGGCATCTCCCGTCCCAAGCCAAAAGATCTGGACTGGCCGACAGATTCCGGATTGGCGAGTGGGAAAGGCCGGCCGGGCCAGAAAAGGGGGACCCGGAATCCCTGCCTTGGGCTATGAGAACTCTCCCCGAGGATTGCTTTCGGAGCCCAGACAACAGGCTGGCTGGGCGGCCGGCTGGCAGGTTCCCGTCTCGCGGAGACGCTGGGGAAAGGTTGCTGCTAGCCAGATCCCAGGGAGTGGATCGTGGATCCCTTTGAAGGGATTCCCACAAAATATCTATGTCCGAGCGAGAAAGAGAAAGGGGAGCGGCGAGAAACGAGCGATCGGAGGGGCACTTTTCCAGGATCTCATCTCCGCCACAGATTTGAGCGACCCTTCTCGCCCTTTTCTATTTTCCCACGGAGATCCTCCCACTCTTGAGAAGAGCATCCTGACCGCACCAGCCAGGTGGGTACTTCGGAGCAGAGTTGAGCCGCAAACGGCTCAATTTCCCCTGCCTTGCCTGCCTTCCTGCTTGGGGAAAGGGGTCCTGAGACCCACTGCAGACCCCTGGAAGTGTGGCCCCAGGAGGCTGAGTCCATCCACGCTCCCTCGGGCTCTGCTTCCTCCCTTTTCCTTCCGACAGATCACAGCTTCTTTCTTGTGTGTCAGATGGCTTGGCTGAAAGGGGGGAGGGGGAAGGGAAGTGAGGGAGAGAAGAGGCATAATTGAAAAATCAGGTCATGATTTTTCAAACTGCTGCACAGCTGACTCCTGGCTGTTCCATGTTCAGCATCGAGGCAGCCCTTTTTTGCTGTGTTTTATTGTTGGGTACACTTCTGTCGCTATAATCTTCTCCCTCTCTCTTTTCACCCCACCGACACCCCCTCCCCTCCAAATTCTGGAGGGTTTATGAAGAGCATCTGTTGAGCTGTGCTTCACTTGTTTTCCTCCACTCCGCCCCTAGGATGAGATCTGTGTCTGTTGGGGGAAATTGCATCCTGTTAGATAAATGCCTATTCCTTTGTGTGCAGGGCAAAAAAGAGCCTGGGGAGAATTGGGGGGGGGGGGGGAGTTTGCAATGGAGTTGAGAGTCTCTAAGCAGAGGTGGGGGTTGGGGATTTCTAAAGAGAGCAGAAGAATGTCCTTGGATGGGATGGTTTGCGATACCAGCTGCCTCACCTTGCATCTTCATCGAACTGCTAGTATATTTTGAATTCCTCAAGAGAAGAGGGATTTGCAAACATCTGTGGTCTCTTTTTCACAGCATAGGTCAGCTTGCTTGCATCTCTCCCTCTTTTGTGAAAAAGAGGTTCTTCTCAACCCCAATGCAATATTGCAATGTTTCCTTTGCAGCTCCCTTTGCTTGACAGAAAAAGCAAATGGATATTAGAGACAGTATTACTTACATCACCTGGAATTCCCCCTCTCCATTTGCCCTGGCCTGAAGGGGAGGGAGAACCCCCTTCTTATTAGAAACACGAGTCAAAACATGAAACTTGTCAAAAGCTTTCTTAAATCACACCTAATCCGCTCCCCCTTCTAGACTGGTCCAGACTGGCTCCCCGCTCTCTTATTATGTGGGATACACAATGAATGATTTTTTCTGTCTTTGCACAGATTATGCATTGCATTTACAAAGGCAGTGGGAATCACACAGACATGGATTTGTTAATCCAGTGGAAAGCTAGTATGATCTGCTACCATGCTTTTAGATTGCTGGATAGGGCTGTGGTGACCATTGGCCTTTTTACACAACCCAGTGGTGTTTGTCTGAGCTGCTTTTCTATATTTCCTCTGGTTTCAATGTCCAGCATTGTGACAAGGAGGAATTGTTTCTGACAGAGCAAGGCTTACTATATTGTTGCTGCAAATGCTGAAGCTTGCAGGATCCAGCCCCTCACAACAATAGCCTAAGATGGACATTCTGTGGTTACCTAAGAGTAGGGTGTACATTTTGGGAACAAATGATTTTTTTTTCAGAGACTGACTAGAAGGAGATTTGAAAGAAGAACCATTGGTAGCTTTGTATCTATTAATTAATTTTTATCTATTCAACTCTGTTAAGCAGATTTCTATACTTTAAAAAAAAATCTGCAAAACCAGTTTGAACCAGAGGTAATAGTGGAACAAATATATGTTCTGTGTAGCTTGAAGAGGGTTGCCTCTCTCACATGCCTTTTCAGCACTCTCAATTTACATAATTTATACAGTCTAGGAACAGTTTAACCCTGAATCTGTTTATAAGATTGTAGCCTTATGTGTGGTAGTGCAGAACACACGGTGACCTGCTGGGTTCCATTTGGCACCTCTTCCTTGGGGAAGTTGCCACCTGCCATTCAGCTTTTGGACTTTTTGCTATATAGCAAGAATGTTCCTGTATTTTGGTATGAATGGATAGAACTATAAAAATGTCCAGAATTGGGGTGTGCAGAAAGATGAATCCAGCTGAGCTGCCCACAACTGCTAACTTAAAACCACCCCTGAGGTGAAGTTATTTCTGCTTCTTAGGAAGTTCCTCTACCAAAGCACGCACAACTGACAACTTGTATTGGACAGTACAGCTGCCCACTTGTACTTAGACACATTTCACTGCCCGGCTCCAATCAATTTGGAGTTTATCTGAGCAAGTTGCTTGCATTCTTCTGTTCGTGGGCAACTGAGGATATATTTCTCCTTTCAGAAATATTTTAGAGGTTGAAAAAAGTGTTTGTATAGACTTTCTTTGTCTGTGGAGATTCTCACTCATGGTTGTCCCAAAGGTGCTTTTTCAGGAGGTAACTGGACTTTGTTTTTCCTTGAAGATGTTTGACTTCTCATCCAAGAAGCATCTTCAGTTCTCATCCAAGAAGCTCATTTCAGTTTTGAGAACTGAAGAAACTTCTTGAATGAGAAGCAAAATGTCTTCATGGAAAAACGAAGTCCAGTTGCCTGTTGAAAAAGCACCTTTGGGATAATAAGCTTTCTTAATCTCTTTTATCCCTTTCTAATTCTTTGCCAAAATATTGCTGTGATATAATTCCCCCCCCCCCATTTATTGGTCTTAGATTGGATGATCTCACCTTTCCTATGCACATTTAACATCTTGTTCATCCTAATGATGCTTGTGCAAATGAATTTCCCTGTTAGATGATCCACATATATGCAAAATCTCTCCCTTTATCACACTTTGCTGCTCCTACTGGCAGCAAAATCTGCTCCCTGCACTGGCTAGTAGAGCTTCCTCAGTTGACCCCAGACATGACAACTTTTACAGCCAAGTTGGAGCTCCTTGTGTCTTGCATGCTGAATTATTATTATTATTATTATTATTATTATTATTATTATTATTATTATTATTATTGTTGTTGTTGTTGTTGTTGTTGTTATTGTTGTTGATGATGCTGAAGTTATTGTTGTTATTGTTGTTGTTGTTGTTTTGTTGTTATTATCTGAAGAGATAGTCTTTTCTGAGTTGAACTTCATTTCTGATCACTTTTTATTTGGGCCCATGATATTTTCTTGTCATGACATGGATTTAGCCAAGTATTTCTCCATCTTCATCTCCCAGCATGCTAGGAAATTCTGGGAGCGAAAGTCCACAAATGTCAAGATTATTGAGTTTGAGAAACCCTAGGCTAGCCTACCTGAACTTCCTAGAGGACTTCCCATTCAAATACTAAATTGCTTAGATAGTATATCTTGTGAGTGTAATTGAGATATCGCCAGACTAAATCAGGAATCTTGTTGGATCAGCAAAAAAGTCTGTTTTAATTTTGTTTTCCAAAATGGTAGTTTGATGCTTCAGGAAAACTCAAAATTTTTTGCATTGTATGTGTATTGATATTTATTCTGCTAACACTTGAGCCAAAGACCAGAAATGTATTTCATAACACATCCTGTTTCCTCTGATTTGCTTCACTTTTGGCCATGGTGCTTTATTGGAGACTGAAATCCCAATGCAAGTAATCTTGAGGGGTTTTTAGGGTTTTTTTTATTGATTGAATGTGGATTATCTATCAGTTTTGAAATGCCAACCCTCTGAAGAAGGTAATCATATTAAATAAAACTATCCTGTGAAATACAGCTGGTCTACTGATTGTTATTCGCCATTCCTAATTATTAGTACCATTCCAGTGCTCTGAATTTAGTGGTTGCTTGTAGTTTCAATCCTGCCTCCAATTTTTCTGTCCAGCATTTTTACAGGACCTTCTAGAATCAAAGCATATTCTGGACTCAGTATCAAAATTATTGAACCAGCATTGAATGCAAGCTTCTTTTCAGAGACTTTTGGTGGGCTACTTGATTATCATGTTATGGTCTAACCACAAATTTTTCTTCATATTCTGTATCAACACATTAATGTGCCAGAGCTGCTCACAATCTGGGTTCCTTGGACACGTTCTATCAAGAACAGCTGTTTACAGAAGGGCATGAAGCTTATTTGATAGGGAACTGTTGATGATGGCCAAGGATACATGCCAGCCTAGATAATTTGCTACCCCCATTTTTTCCTTGTATAACCTGGATCCTCTTTGACTTCATCACCAACATGGTATCCTACAAAACACATGCTTGCTATACTAGAAGGCTAAAATAGGCTTTGTATAGTTTACAATAAAGCAAAACTTCCACCTCCATCTAGAAAGCCAGAATCATGCTTGTGCCACTTTGTCTTGCATAATTGAAGCCTCTAATGCCCTCCCCAACTACTAAACTGGTTTGCCATATTATATGCAGGCTGGGCTACAGATGAAATTCTATGGGGATGGAATCTCAGTTCTGCCAAGAATGCTGAGTTTTGAAGCTCTATAAATTATGCAGATGTACATAGTTTGTCTTTTCATAATCCATAATGCTAATTTTACTAGACTGCTTCTGCTGATTTTGGAATGGGAAGGAAAGTTTCTACTTTGGTCATGGAAAATCTTGGTTCTTGATTTTAAAAATCTTTATATCTTCAAGAACCAACCTCTCCTTCTCAGAGAAAGCTAAGCTTTGTGCAACAAAAACACATTGTACACTGCGAAATTGTTCTATTTTTGTGGGCCTGAGTATAATAGTCACATATACACACAGTTTGATTCAGCAAGGATTTATAATATGTTTTGATTATATATTGATTTCTGGATGTTATCTTCCAATAAATTATCAAAAGGAGAAATTACATGGTTTTCCTCTGGGGTATTTGTTATACAATCCATATTGTCTATTAGTAATAATTATGTAGGGTTATTTAAACTTGTTTTGTCACACCCAAAAGTTAAGCTATTAAATCTATCTAATTTAGTTATTCCTCAGTAACTTCTAGTATATTTCCAGGCCCATTTTTAAAAAAAAAAAACTGGTTTTGATCTTCACACCTTGGAGCTGTGGACTTGTGGAATTGCTTTTTCCCATATATGTATAATCAATTTTTAATGCCTTATATATTACGATGCTACTTTTTGAATTTATATTTTTGCCATATAAAGCTGCCATGAAAACATTCTATAAGAGGATAGGTAACCTGTAAACACTTAAGAATAATAATAGATTTTTTTCCCCTAGAAAGATAAGCTTGCATATAAGTACCTATCATTTATAAATCAACAATTTTGCATTGTTTCACTAGATCTATTTGCACATATTTATAACAGATGCAAAGGCAGAAGAAGCAAAGAAAAATTTCAGTATGTGGTTACTTGGAGGGGATATCTGTCTATCACAGGAAAGACAGCAGATTAAAATTTATACATTTCAAATACTAATTCTTCTTCTCTTTCTTTTGCGAAAAACTAAGGCAACTTAGTTTAAAACTTATATTTTTTAATTCCTTTGAACAGATGTGTTGTAAGGGCTGTTTCAGGCACACATGTCAATTCCTTGCGTATTGTATTTTTCAACATGTGTTCAATAGAGATCGATGTGCAACATTACAGATACTGTAGATCCAAATTAGTTTCTGCGTGAAACTGGTCCCTGGTACAAAAAAGGTTGGGGACCACTGGTGTGGTCCTCTTAGATGTATGTGCTGCCCAGTATATAATAGATAGGGAAGAGGCTAAAGCCTTACTCTCTATTCCCATAAAGGTAAATCTGAAGGCTTGCTTGTAAAATTCCTTGGTTTGTGTGATTGTCTGACTGAGACAGTAGCGCTGTTTCTAAACAGATGCATTTTATATATCTTCATGCTGAATCCAAACAAGAAATTTGATTAATTATCAAGGTCCAAGTAAAAAATGGTATGTAGGCGCAAGCTAGTCATTGGCAGCTTCTACAATAAGGTGGCAAAAAATGGGCAATTCATGGATTAGAAAAGAGATTG
The DNA here is from genome assembly GCA_015471245.1 of Laticauda colubrina. NCBI lineage: Eukaryota > Metazoa > Chordata > Lepidosauria > Squamata > Elapidae > Laticauda > Laticauda colubrina. The sequence continues at coordinate 10,419,736 of BLBF01000004.1, read as the reverse complement.
ATTGATGCAGCTCTTGGAGCTGCTTGCCATTTATTGCTGAAGTTTGATTGCAAACTACACCACGGAATTTCCAAAGGCAAAAGGAAATAGCAATAATGTGTTAGATGTATGGTATAAGTTGCTTTCCCTTTAGGAGGTCAAGGTAGAAAATAGTAGTTCCTTCTCCCATTTTCCCCCTTCAGCAACTATTCTATGAGGTAGGGATCCAGTTTGGTATAGTGGTTAAGGTGCTGGCCTAGAAACCAGTTGACAATGAGTTCTAGTCCTACCTTAGGCACAAAGCCAGCTAGGAAACCTTGGCCCATTCTATCTTTCTTAGCCCTAGGAAGAAGGCAATGAAAAGTGACTTCAGAGAAAACTCCCAAGTACTTTTGTCTCGGCAGTTACCAGGAATCAAAAACTGACTCAAAGACACAACACACAAAATTAGGTAGGCAGGCCTGAGAGAGAGTGACTGGCCAAAATCCCCCAGAGAGCATCTGAGGGGGAATTTTAACTTGGGTGTCTCCAGTACCAGTGCAGTTACTTAACAATTGTATCACAGTCTAATAATCTCTGAAGTTATCCAGGATGATATGATTATATACAATTAAAACTTAGAAGTGTTTTGGAATTGAACGATTTATTTTTTAAACTATTTTTTGTCTTTTCAAAAGCCTCTCAATGACAAACCCTCCCCTCCCCCCTCCAAATGTGGGTTTTGTTTTTTGTTAAAATATAAACTGGTCAAAGACAAAAGCAAAGATGATGATGATGTTGTTTAAATATATGCAGTTCTTTTGGAAGCAGCTTAAGAAAAAATATGGCAAAAATAGTTATGCATCTGTGTTGTACTGTCTGGTAAAACTTAAAACACATTCTTTCTGCACGTGGTGGGAGCATCTGGCTGGCACTTCTGGAAGCAAAATATTTATTTTACATTTTCATTCATTTGTTTGATTAACTACAGCTTTGGATCTTTTTTTGAAAAAAAATCTACCTCTGATCACTTTCATCTTTGCTTCACTGAACTATTCTTACTGCTCTTGTTTGCACTTTGCACAAGATTGAATATAGCTATTGGATCAAAAAATAGTTGTTTTTTCTAATCAAGAAGGAAACTTTTTTTTTTTTTTTTGCTTTGACAAAAAGTGAGCTTCACTTTGGGTGGTTTTTTTTTTTTTGCCTGCCAGAGAGATAGAATTGAGAAGAACCTTGCAATAACTATTCAGAAAGTTATTGTACGAAGGACTTGAGAAACGTCTTCTACAGATTTGCAATTTTCAATCCTGCAATCACTTCACCCCCACTCCCACCCCATAAACACCCAAACAACAACAAGTGTTAGGATTTTTTTCATTTTGGTGGTGGGGGCAACCCAACAGCAATTAATTATTATTATTATTTTTAAAACTGTACTATTTTGGAATATTGATCTTTTGCAAATGAACCTTTAAATTGCAGATGACTTTTTTAAAATGCTGTCACAGAGCAAGAGTGTCTCACAGTTCCTGGTTGTTGCACTGGGATAAATTCCCTGCACTGGGAGAGAATTGTACAGTGTCACAGAGACACTTTTCTTGCCTACAGGTTGAAAAGGAGCACAGCCTCGCAAAAGCTTTACCAGTTGATTCATCTGATTGTACGAAGTGGCCTTTCCGCAGCTGGGCTCTTCTCTTGTATTAAGCCTTGAAGGAGGTCTTGCTAATTGATGAGGTGTAAATGGCTTTGTCAGAGAGCTGCTTGTAATTCCAAATGGACACCTGCTTATCCGTTTACACATGTCCCTGCAAAGATTTTTTTCTCCCCCTTTCCTGTACACAAAATGCTGCTCTGTACTGTTCCTCTTCCATCACCTCTTTGTCTGAGAAACTCGGCTGCCTGTAGCTTGTTAACCTCCTCTGGCTTTTCACATCCTCTCCCTTCTTCCCTCCTTTCTCTGTGTGTTCCCCATCTGGGAAGGTCACACAGAATTGATGCAGGGCAAGATTGCTCCAACACGTTTTTTTAAACAGCACCTGCTCATTACACCTCCCTTGCCATCCTTCTTGCTTTCTCTTCTGAGCCTCAGTCATTTCTGAACATGCATTGCCATTTGTGCACTCAAGTTCACCACTTCCCTAAGTCTTACAGCAGAAATCCATCCTGTGGCAATTATTAATGCACAGCTCTGGCTGCCTAGTTAACTCCGAGACCTCAAGGCTGTATCACTGTAAAGCAGTCAGTATCTAAATATGTGGCTCATTTTATTAATCCTCGTGTCTCTGTGAGCTTGACTGCGTAGGCTTAGCCAACTACATCTTTCCTTGATTGATTGTTGGGGAGAAATTTTCATCAGTTTATCAGAAAATTAAGAGCACTCTTGTTTATTTGGGATCCTGTGGCCGTTAAAATTTAACAGCTAAATTATCTCACTCCTCCTTCAGTGCTCTTTCCTTCTACTCCATGATAGCTAATCATAATTTCCAAGGAGCTCTAATGTGTCCTTAATTCAGTATCTGTGTAAGAGGTATCTGATCATACATGGAATAAAATGACTTTTTTTTTTAATGAAATGCTTTTTAAATTATAAATATGTAAGGAAAAAAGTAGTTAAAAGCAAATGGATGCTTGTGACAGGTGTAGAAACCATATGGTATGTCATATGCCCAGAACAACAATATGGACATCTTAATGTTGACCATTGGAGAATCGCCAAGTACAGTCACCAACTGTTATGCCATGAATGTGAGGGTGGAGTTCCTGCAGGGAGATTTTAAAAATGTCAAGGTAACAGGTGCAGCTATGTGATCAAAGCCCAACCAATTTTTGATCTCTTCTCTGAAGACATCTCTGTATGACAGAAAAATTAATAATAAATTGCACTTATTATGTTTATCTTTATTTATAGATCGTGTGCACTTCTGAAATCTTGTGAATGGATTTAAAAAAATTGAAGGGCAAACATTAGTACAAATTGCTGGAGCAGTTCTAAAATGAGGCCTAAATTAAAAGGGAAATGTCAGACTCTGCTAGAAAATGCCAGTATTTTATATAGTCTTGTTATAAAAACTGAAACTTGTATTTATTATAGATATTCATATCTTTTGAGCTTTTATATTTGTAATTGGATCATGTATGCTTAGAGGACAGAGCCTATGGAAGTTCACATTACATCTCCAAAAATGGTGGTTGCCCCTTAAGCCCATGTCACACTGGCCAACGGATGCAAAAAGGACACAGCGGACGAGCAAAATGTTCCATCCGTTGTTATCCGCTCTCAAAAGGGGCAAAAATTTGCATAATCGGAGCGGATAACACGGATGCAGGGAGGACGCAGGGCAGATGGAAAGCGGATGCGGAACGGAAGCCCAGCGGATGGAAGCGGATGGGAGTGGGTGGCACATCCGCAGGGCTTCCGGGGGGCCTCAGCAAAGCGGACGCGGAATGGAAAGAGCGGAAGCAGAGCGGACGCCGAACAGATGAAGCGGATGCACAGCAGAAGCCTAATGGATGCCTGGCGTTAATTGCGCATGCGGGGAGGATGCATTGCGTCAGCCCCACGGATATAACGGAAGCAGCTCGGAAGCAGGTCGCCATTCAGAGGAAAGACCTGCTGCCGGACACATTGACTGTCTTGCCTGCCCTGCCTGCATGTTTGCCTGCCAGCCTTGCTGCCAGCCTCCCTGCCAGCCGTGCTGCCAGCCGGGCTGCCTGCCAGCCTTGCTGCCTGCCTTCCTGCCAGCCTTGGTTCATGTCTGCCCGCCAGCCTTCCTGCCAGCCTCCCTGCCAGCCTTCCTGCCTGCCTTGGTTCCTGCCAGCCTCCCTGCCAGCCAGCAACCCCACAACCATGCGGAAGCACAGCAAGCCTCAGCCATCTGCTGCCAGCCCTGGCAAGAGGGACAGGGCTACCATCCCGCCCCCTGGCCCTCACTCTGGTTCTGCTGGGGCTTCTGCAGCACGGGCTCGCTCTTCTGGGGCTGGCACTTCTGCTGCTTCTGCTTCTGGAGGAGCTGATGACAAGCACTCCAGCACCAGCCACCTCCACAGCACCTGGACCCTTCACCCATGAGACTGAGCGACCAAGAGGAGTGCCAGAGACTCATTTTTGTTTTATAGCTTCTTGTTAATAAAGTATATTTTTGATTCATACACTTGCTTCGTTTCTTTTTTTTAATAAAGTCTTGCTGGAAACTGTTAGAAATGGTTTAAGCCTTTGCATGCTTGTGGGATGGGTAAGGATAGCTTTGGGATGGGTTAGGATACCTGTGGGATGGGTAATAGCTGTGGGATGGGTTAGGATAGCTGTGGGATAGATAAAGCTCCAGTGCAAGCATAGTGGGACTGTATGGTCCACCCTCCCAGGTGCCACACCTACGGCCCTTTATTATCAATAATAATGTAATAATTATCCACACATGTCAACATAAACACAACTCTTTATTAAACGCCCTGTTCATTGTAGGCCAACCAAACATACATGGCCCAGTCTCATCTGTGTGATGAGACAGGCTGAAGGAAGCATCCATTAAGCATCTACCATCCTGTCTTGCCACTCCACTGCTCCAGCTGGGGAGTTGCACCATTGTCTCAGGAGGTTGCGCTGCTTCTTCGCTTCATTTGAGGCTCTGTTGAGGCCTTGCACATCCTCAGTGTCGATCAGGTTTCGCCCTTGCCTCCATTCCCCAGGCTCCATGACCCCATTGGCTTGTTGGAGGTCCACGAGCCTGTTCTGCAAGACTGGGTAGCAGGTGCGCATGAGATTTTGCAGGATGCAGCAAGCTTCCATGATCCTCCTCACGGTCTCTGGGCAATGCTGCATGGTGGTGAGAAGTACCTGGAACCTATTGGCCAGGATGCCAAAGGCGTTCTCCACCACCCGCCCTGCCCTGGACAGCCTGTAGTTGAAGATCCTCTCTTCACGGGTGAAGAGTCTGGAGGTGTAGGGCTTCATGAGGTAGGTTGTGAGGGAGAAGTCATCATCCCCCACGATGAAGTAGGGCACATCTTGTGTGTTGTTGGGCAGGGGTTCTGGATCTGGGAAGCCCACAATGAGGTTGCATTCCAGCCCCTCCTTGAGGTGACTGGCGTTGTATACCTGGGCCTCCGAAGATGAGTCGCTGCCTGAAGCATCGATGTACATGAACTTGTAGTCAGCATCGACCATGGCAAAGAGGATGATGCTGAAGAAGCCCTTGGAGTTGAAATAAGTGGACCCCGACTTGGCTGAAGATTTGCAGGCCACGTGCTTGCCATCTATGGCTCCAACGGTGTGTGGTAAGTTCCACTTCTGATATCACTGCTCTGCAACTTTCTTCCATCCTTCTTCAGTGGAGGGGTACTGGAGGAGCTCCTCCTTGTATTCTTCGGTGATGGCCTGCACCACTTCTCTGACCACAATGCTGATGGTGTTGGATGGCACCCTCCAGCCGTTCTGCATGCTCCTGTAGGAGGTCCCTGAGGCCAGGTGGCTCAGAGTGAGTGCCACCTTGAGCCCAGGTTCCAGGCTGGGCCGGAAGCTGGTGTTTGCCTTGGTCAACCTGGGTGTCAGGTGCTGCACAAGTTCGTCAAACATGGCTGGAGGCATCCTCATGAAGTTCTGGAACACCCAAGTGTCTTCGCTCCTGAGCTCCACCATCAGCTTATTGTACAGTCCGTCCTCCACTCTACTGGCGAACCATCTTCGGACCCAGACTCTTTTTGGGTGGCTCCTTTTCTTCTCGCAGTAGTGTTCACAGAGCCTGCAGATGGCTTCGCACTGTTGCAGAATGATGGTGGCTGCTGAAAGGACTTTGTTACAATCCACAGTGGACATGACTGGATGCTGTGGAAGGGGAAGAGTCAGATGAAGGCTGTAGAGGTCTGCACCGCTGGGCTGCTGTTCTGAAAGTGTGATGCAGGCGAGTTGCTCCCCCTTTTTATAGGCAGTATAGGTTTTCCGCTAGGCATCTCTAGGCATCCTCTAGGCATCCTCTAGGCATCCTGTAGACATCCTTAATATCCGAGATAGGTCCCCTCTGCGAATGTTTTTTCCATTTTAAACGCTTTGTTTCCATGCTGCATCCGCTAGGCATCCGTTCTGCATCCGTTCTGCGTCCGTTCTTCCGTTCTGCTTCCTCCCCGCGTCCGTTTACCGCTGGAGAAGATGGAGTTGCGCAGATGCATAGCGGACGCCTAGCGGATATAGCTGATGTGTAACGGATGCGTAGCGGGTGCGTAGCGGATGCGTAGCGGATGCAGAATGGACGAACTGGATACATTTTCCGCGCAAAAGTTTTAGGCAGCCCAAAACTTTTGGAGCGGATGAAACGTCCATAAATGGATGCTGGACGGATAGAGAGGAAGCAAAACGGAGGCAGTGAGTACAGAACGGATACATCGCGTTAACCAACGGATGGCAAGGTTTTTTGTCCGTTTTACATCCTCTTTGCATCCGTTGGTTCAGTGTGACATGGGCTTTACTTAAATGCTTATTTCCAATTTCATCCTTTATAACTAAAGATGCTGCCTTACGCTCAGTTATTTCATCTGACTCAAAACTTGATTTCTACACACACACAAAAAAGTTGTAGCTGTGTTGCTTTGAGAAATAAGTGCAAACGGATAAGAAACGAAAATTCGTTTTATTTGAGCCCAAAGACTAGAAGATGTACTCTGCTGTGGCAAATAATACAGAGTTTGTATTTGGTTTACCTTCTTTGTCTTGGGATTCTTAAAAATGTGAACCTCTGATGGCTTAAAAAACTAATTTGGGGAATTTTTTTTTAACTTCTCCTTTTCCTTCTCCAATAATATATTGCTCAGTAAAGAACTCCAATGGATTCAGAAGTATGCAAGTTTGTTTGTGCTATTTCATTTTGTCCTACTGAAGGATAATACTAATCTAGGGAATTTTTTTAGAAAAGAAACTTTTCCTTTCTTTATTAGGAAACATGAATAATTTATTAAACAAAGTGCTTAACAATCTCTTTGCTGCTCTTCTTGACAGGTGGGAAGGACCTGTGTGAATGATCTGTGCTCAAGATGCTGACTGATATTCAGATACTCAACATGTTGTTAGGTAGATGCTCATGGTAACGCAGAAAAATCAATGTTAACAGGCTTCTCATCAACACCTGAACACGCTGCTAATCCATATTTTACAACAACAGCATGTTTAAGAAGCTGTTGAAGCTGCAGTTTGCTGGTAATGGGTACATTTAGGAAATGGCTATTGGACGCATGTTGGTGTTTCCAGAGTCTCTCCATGAAAACAAAAATTAGAACAATGGGGTGAGATTGCTATAGGGGACTTTTCCCCCCACCTCTTTTGTCAATTTGGCTCCATCTATGCCTTGTGTGTTTTACTCTGAACCATGCTGACAGAAAAGCTGTATTCTTTAAGGAGATAAAAGAAGGATATTAGAAATGGAACAGCTACACAGTGAAGGTAGTTCAATCAATGTTATAGTCTTCCCCTTTAACTTTTTACTCCTTTGTTGTTCCTAGATTTGTTTTTAATGACCCAGATATATTAGATAACCATAATGCTAATGATACAGCCTGGGGACAATAAGATCTATGATCCAACTGATGATTATCCTGCAAATTTTATGAATCAAGGCTGACGAAGTGGCCTTCCTCTCACTGCCTAACGCTCTTCAGGTTTTCCTGCCAATTTTTTTCATCCTCTTGTTGCATCTCCCAAGCCATGTTGTTGTAACTTCTGAACCACAATTTGCTCCAATTCCAGGTTGGAAACTCCTTGGGAAAAAATGGCTTTGGTTCCAAAGTTAAAGACAATTTATTGTTGTATTTGGTCAGATTTTAGTAACTGGGAAAGTTTAACTTCTTATGAAATAGAGAAGAAAGGAGGGTGATGCTGCTCTTGCATACCAATTGATATCTTAGAATAAATACTATGATCTCTAATTTGAAGGATGGCTTATAAAAAGTAGGCATTTGCTGGACCTGAATAGTTTCCTGGAAGAAAATGGGCAAGATCCATTTTCACATTTTATGTTAGCAATGAGTTTTACAGCAGCTTAACAAATTCTCTTTGATCTGATATACATTGTTCCTCAACAATGGTTTCGAAGTCGTGTGGACTTTAGGCAAGGTAACTGTGTACCAAATTCATGAAAAAAAAATGTCAGTTGTTTTTTTTACCAATTGAATGAAGGGTGCAAGGTTTGATTTTGTTATGTTTCCAAAACTGATTGCCAGGAAAACATGAATGAATGGCCAGTAATCATTTTTTTTTCAAACCCAGTAGTTTGAAGTAACAACAGCTGGCTCCTTTTCTATTCATGGTAAACGCTCATAGAGTAGAATCTTTTTGCCAGGCACAGCTCACTTATAAAATATTCTTTATTCAAAAACAAAAACAACCAAGCAAGAAACATAAATATTTATCAGCCATACATTGTTTTTGACAATATGTTGGTTGCCACTTGCATCTTCCATTGTTCTATTTTACTGTATACATATACATTTGCTTTTATGCCTTGCTAGCTGCCCAGAATTATTTGATTAAGATAGGAGACTATATTCATTTGCTAAATAAATAGACAAAATTTTGCACTGGTTATGACAAATGGCAGGCTATGTTCACATGTGCTATATTTGCTGAGGCCATTTTTCTGAACTGCTCTGGAACATACTGTTGTTAGTAGAGGTGTATGTGTGTGTGTGTGTTAAAAAATTACAGCCTTTGCAGAAGAAAGTCAAAAAGAGGGCTGTGAAAATATTTACAGACCCCCTCACATCCCAGACATAAACTATTTCAACTCCTTCCCTCAAAACGACACTATAGAGCACTGCACACCAGAACAACTGGACACAAGGACAGTCCCCCCCCCCCCGAAAGCCATCACTCTGCTAAACAAATAATTCCCTCAACACTGTCCAACTATTTACAAAGTGTACACTACTATTACTGTTAATCTTCTCATCACTCCTTATCACCCATCCCCTCCCACTTGTGATTGTAGGACTGTAACTTTGTTGCTTGTATGTATCCTTATGATTTATATATTTCCTAGTGTGATTTGATTGTTGATTGTACCCTATGACTATCATTTAAATGTTGTATGTTATGATTCTTGATTCTTATTGAATGTACCTTTTCTTTATGTATACTGAGAATATTTACACCAACACAAATTCCTTGTGTGTCCAATCACACTTGGCCAATAAAGAATTCTATTCTATTCTATTCTATTCTATTCTATTCTATTCTATTCTATTCTATAAAACAATTGGGGAGGAAAAAGGAAACATATACAGAAGTAAGGACATTTTCTATGTTTTTTTCTAGAAAGGTAAGAATGGGGGGAGAAGAGACTATGGCTCAGAAGCTGTTTGGGACCGGTTTTATGACAGAAGAAGGAGCATAGAAGAAGCTCTGAATTGAAATTCAGGAATTCCTCGGGAAAATGGATAGAAAAGCTTGATTTAGGTGTAAAAGAAAAATAGAATAAGAAAGCTCTGGGCCCAGTTTGGGAGATGCTAGAAGCCAATTGAAGAGCAAGCCAAGAAGAAAATCTTTGAGTGATCCTAGGGAATCTTAGTGGCTACATTATTTATAGTAAATGGACAGCCAAAAAGGAGGTTAAAATTTCTTCTTGACGACTAGTCTCTTGTATCTGTGTTAAATTGTGCATGTCTCTCATTCCCTAGAAATGTTGTTGATGAATTAGGAGTTTAGAGAAGAGCAGCAGAAGCTATTAACGGGCCGCAGAGGATTGATGAGGTACATTACTAAAGGGATGGCAGATACAGGCTAAATGATGACTAAAAAGATTGCTTACAAGTGTCTGGAGAGTGTAAAATGATAGAGAAGGTATGCTCCCCCCCCCCATGGATTAAGCTTTTGATAGCCAAAGCATACCCATTTTTTAATGAATTAAGACAGAACAAATACTTTTTTATCTGAAAAAGTACTGTTATTGAGCAAACTTTTCCTACTCCTGTTATATACATGTTTGACCTTAGACAGGACAGCTAGAAGTTGTAATCCAATAGATCTGGAGGGCATCAGGTTGGGAAAGGCTCTTTTAGAATGTTTAAGAGTATATTGTAAATTACCCAACCCATGTGTTTCTTATAAGTTGCAGAGGTATTTAGAGGCATGACTTGTGAAAAGCTATAGATCATCTCAACCAAGTAATTCTGCACATCCCATTGGAAGAATTGGAGGGAGATCAGTGACTCACCCAGAGCTGCACTGAGTTGTTCACCCCACTTCACATTACAATCCTTGAGAGATCCAGGGGAAAGCAGAGGGTTTTTTTTTTATAAGGCTTCTTGAGACAAACAGCTGTACCCTTCAAAGTGGTGCTGAAAGCTTCTTTGCTTGGTTTATTTCAAGTTAAGCCACACACATACAAATATTTGTCTCCATTTGACATATGAGGAAATTTGAAAAAGATGTTAAGTAAACAGATTCTTTTTCTGCATCCTTATTCCCTTTCAAGTTTGCATGATTTTACTGCAAATAACACAGCAGACCCTCAACGTAGGGAAGGATTCTTATCCTGGCAGAAAAAATGTTTGGGCTGTGAATCTTGCTGTGAATCAACACAGATATTTGCTCTGGGTGGCTGAGTAGGGGTGGTAGCATGTGAATAAGAAAGCGTATTTAGTGTAGCGTATTTTGTGTGTGATTGCATGGTTTTCCATTCAGGTGTGGTTGACAGGGCAAAGAGCCCCCCCCCCCCCCCCAGCCCCATGAAATATAAATGAACTTGTGATGGTGGAGGATGAAAGATGGGCTCTGCCTGAGGTTGATATATTGCTCTTTCTTCTAATTTCAGCACTAAAAATACAAGCACATTAGAATGTGATGCTACAAAGCCTTTTCTTCAAGATTTGGTTGAATTTCCACCAATCAGTAAACTGGAGCAGAAAGGCACCAATCAGGAAAGCATAATTTTCAGAAAAGAATGATCAAGGCTTTCTAAATGTCTCTGGAGATGTTTGCCTGTACATATGAATCTCAAAAATGGTGATGGTGAAACATATGTTTATGCAGTCTTGAGCTCCCTTACCTCTCTCAAGCGGGCTCAACCTGGCCATAAGATTTTTGCCAATCACCTACATTATGATTCCCATGCTGTAGATTATTAGATATCATAGGAGGCAAAGAAAGAAGGACACATTTATCCATGTTCTCATAAAAGAAAGGCCCAAGACAATCTCCAAACAGGCATGCTGCAGCTTAACTATATTGCAGTGTTTATTAAGGATTCTGCACTTGGACTCTGATTCTGATCTTTGTGTAGGCATGCCAACAATTTGCATGTTCTTGAAAAGCAGCTTCCCACTTCTGACAAGCTTTTGTAAAATATACTTCCCGGTGTGTATTCTAAAATTACATTGAAAATTAAGGTACCTAAAATTCCACTGAGAGCAAACACTAAACATGTTTATATATTACTTTCAGAAGAGGTGAATAAGGTTAACCATAATTATTATTTTTTTTAAAAAAAGTTCCAATGTTATTCTAGGAACTGAATTATTTAAAAGAAAAGAAGGAAAAGAGGAAGGAAAGAATTTGCCCTGGGACAAAAACAAAAGAAAAGAGAGATATTTTATTCAATAAGATGAACACATATTAACATGATGAATCTTTCTTCATTTATTAATTTCCCAAAGTTTGTATTAATAGTGTTGGTTTTCAGTAGGATCAGAGAAAGCTGACTAGACCTGACTCTTCGTCTGTCTGACCCAGCTTTTCAGAAGCTGGATAGATTCCCAAAGGTATGCACTTCACCTCCCAAAGTATTCAGAAGTAACCATATTAGCTTTGGGCATTCTAAGAGGTTGACAGAGTTTGGGACAGTTAATCTGGTTGCTCTCCCCAGGGCAACAAGCTGAAGTACTACTTGGAAAAATCCTAGTTCCTCCTTTTCTTCACTTCACATCTGTGTTAATTACAGCAAATTAACCCTGACTGATGAATATTCAAGACTTGGTAGGATTAGTTAAAGTGTGTAACTTTGCCAAACATTAAGCAGACATTGCTTTTTGTCGCAAGGCATGGCTGTATCATTCCTTGGGTTATGCTTTGCTTTCTACTAATTGCTTCTTGCCTGTTCTTATATGTCTTGGTATGTACCCATTTAGCAAAACCCATCCATCTTTGTGGTTAAAGTTTTTTTTAAACTTTTTTCTAAGTATCATCCCAATGATCAAAATCAGCTTATGGCATGAACTGGAGGGCTCGGGTGCAATTGGAAGCAGTGATTTGGAATTTGACAGAAAGCAAGATTTAGGTAGCGGGGGTGGGTGGGTGGGTGGGTGGGAGAGGAACGCAGCTGGTATTATGTCCAGTGATCTCAGCCATAGTGTGACTTGAATTGTGAGCATTGTAGGGCCTTTGAAAGTTCATGGTTATTCAAGAACAGACAAGAAGCTTGCCAGTCTGTTGTAGCTTCTTCATTTCCTCTCCAGCATTTCTATTTGGGGAATGCAGTTTTCTGTTTTTGTAATTGGAATTTCTGAATTGTAGTTTTCAATTTGGCACAATGTGTCATTAAAAAACACCTAGATGATCCGGACTTAGTTTTCCTTTTTCTTTTTTCAAAGTACTTGCTTATAATGGGGTATATATTACCATTCCTGCTAAACCCTCTGGAATCCTGCTTCCATCGGGGCTGGCAGATGGAATCATGCATGCCTTTGTGTAAACTTGCCTGCTTGAGTATACATGGGAGACGTGGATTTCCTCAGTAATTATCATCCTTTTCTGTTGTCTAGAAAAGGCTTATTTGAGATGCTTGTCAAATACTGTCCCTTGCCAAAGCATTTACTCTTTAAGTTAATGGCCCGTTTGTTGCTTTGAAGTGATAAACTCCGGCAGTCTAGACTCTTTCATCTTATAAGAACTTCAGTTGGGGAATCTTTTCACCATATTGTTTCACTTCAAAAGAAATACTGACCGACTGTAGGAGGCTTGTTAACATTGGCCGATGCTAAATTAGCATGAGGAATTAATTCAGCCTCTGTGAAGCTGATTGGTTCAACTCTTTTGCTTTAAATTTATTTCCCACCCTTTCCTCCGTTTCTTTCTTTCTTCCTTTTTTTTTTTTTTTTAAAAAAAAAAGACATGATTTCTGTGGAAGGAGATGAAACACATTTGAGAAAGTATTTGAATAAGGGATGAAGTGGAAGGATATGAGGCTATCTCTCACTCTGCAGTGTTTCCCATTTCTCCTTGAGTGGCAGTTCACAGCTGTATATAGCAGTCAACTGACAGATTAAGCTCTGCATCAATTTCTTTGTTCTTCCTCATGTGGTCTTCGTTAAGGTGGCCCTACAGTATCACCTTGCTCTGCAGCCAGTCAGCATTGGCTACAGACCATTGACTGGAAGGATAATCATTTGTAGCCTGCAAAATTTTTCACGCTTTCTTTTGATGCTCGTGGAAGGATTTTACAAAGATGGGGCTGTGTCAGCTTGGAGCAAATATTGTAACCAGAATGTGCCTTTGACTTTGCTAGGATGCCTAAATGTTTTTGTGTGAAATGAGATTGCAGAGGAAACTCTTTATCTGATGATTTAATTCCAGTTTCTAGGTCAAGTATGGGGGTAAGGTCAGAGATGCTGCTTTATGAGACTAGCTAGGGGTTTTGATAGCCAGTAGGCCTTCAGAGAGAGAACATGTGTGTAAAGCAATAGCGGGCACTCTCTCCACCAATCATAGTTTCTTTTTTCTTTTTGGCACCAGACCAAGAGGATAAAATTCTGTTTGGAACTGAAAAATGGTGACAATCCTCAGCTGAAGACAGAAATCTTAAAAGGTATAATCCTGGCCCACACTGTACCTTTGTAGCCACCTCCAAGTACTACAAAGTCTGTAAAGATTGTAGGGTATCAACCATAAGCTAATATACAAAGAGTGACTCTCTCCATAGCGCAGGCATGCAATTATATTCTGAGTTAGGCGCCTGAGAAATATTACAAAGATGTAATCTCTCCATATTGGGTAATTAAAAAGAGCACTCAAACCACCGGCGCACCCATCAAGTTACATCTTGCCAAGAGAAAGAAATTAGTGCAAGACTTCTGAGATCCCCTTCATTTTAAATAACTCACAGTGATCGTGAGGATGTAGTAATTAATGATGAGAAGATAAAGGGATATTGTCTCTCTTAACCATTAATTCAAAATAATTAAAAGTTGTTCGCCAGCCTCCACGTGTGAAGTATGTCTGCCAATCCCCACTGACGATACTGGGCACGTATGGCAACTGCAGGGAGTCTCAATTTTGGCCATGCAGTCTGGGTGGCTTAGCAGAGAGCTCTGAGAGGTTGAGGTTCAGCTTGAACTCTTGTCTGGTGAAACAGACAACCTTGCAAGGAATGGCTTGGAGCAAGTAGGATTTGGAATACTTTTATCTTTATTCTTTATTGCTATTTTAATGAATATGTCCCTTTAAACCAAGGGTCTTCAAACTTGGCAAGTTTAAGACTTGTGTACTTCAACTGCCAGAATTCCTGAGCTAACATGACTGGAGGAGGAATTCTGGGAGTTGTAGTCTACAAGTCTTAAAGCTGTCAAGTTTGAAGACCCCTGCTTTAAACCATCCACTCGTATAACTCGTATAACTACGCAATTTTTTCTAGTTGGCTTGAAATGTCTCTTCTTTTGGGGAAAGACTATGGAGAAAACTATGGAAATGTGGAAGTTCCTAAGGGGAAGAAAGGAAGAATGCTCCCAGAATCTCTGAGAAGCAGTCTGAAGATTCAGGGTGCTACCACCCAGGAAAGACCTCAACTTATTAGTCCTCAAAAGGGATGTTCAGGGCATCTTCTGTATATCACTCTGTCTTCTATTTTGGAAGAAAGATGGGTAGATGTATGGGGAAGACACTGTGTGTGGCTCTCATCCTTAGAGAGGAAAACTCTTGCACCTGCTAACTCTTGCACCTGCTGGTCTAGGTACATGATTGCAAAGATGGATTGCCTCTGTGGAAAAGCAAGAGTACATCATATGGCAGAACTGATAATATTTCTTGTGCTTTCATGGATTCTAGGTTACTTCCTCACCTGCATAGCCAGGTTCTTTCTTCAGCTGGAAGTTTGTCTGTTTCAACTTACTTTATCCTGGACTTGCTGGCTCCTGTAAGAGCATGAGTCCAACTCTTGGGAGGACACCACGAAGAATACGTTCAAAGACCAAAATCATGGATGTTTATTTTTTTAAAATTTCTGGGAGTTTTTTTTTCCTCTTTATGTTCAATTGTATTGAATTCTCAGAGACTGTCGGGACAAGTCTTTACAGTTTTCTTGGTAAAGGCCCTGTCACACTGCCCAATGGATGCAAAACGGACACAATGGACGAGCAAAATGTTCCATCCGTTGTTATCCGCTCTCAAAAGGGGCAAAAATTTGCATAACCAGAGCGGATAACACGGACGCGGGGAGGACGCAGAGCGGATGGAAAGTGGATGCGGAACGGAAGCCCAGTGGATGGAAGCGGATGGGAGCGGATGGCAAATCCGCTAGGCTTCCGGTGGGCCTCAGCAAAGTGGACGTGGAACGGATTCAGCGGATGCACAGCGGATGCACAGCGGATGAAGCAGATACAGAGCGGAAGCCTAGCGGATGCACAGCAGAAGCCTAACGGATTCCTGGCGTTAATTGCGCATGCGGGGGGGGATGCATTGCGTAAGCCACGCGGATATAAAGGGAAGCAGCTCGCACGTGGCCAGCATTCAGAGGAAAGACCTGCTGCAGGATACATCGAGTCCTTGCCTGTCCTGCCTGCATGCCTGCCTGCAAGCCTTGCTGCCAGCCTTCCTGCCAGCCTGCCTCCAAGCCTCTTGGCCAGCCTCCCTGCCAGCCTTGCTCTCAACCTGCCTGCCAGCCTTGGTGCCAGCCTTCCTGCCAGCCTTGGTGCCAGCCTTCCTGCCAGCCTTGGTGCCAGCCTTCCTGCAAGCCTTGGTGCCTGCCAGCCTCCCTGCCAGCCTCCCTGCCAGCCAGCAACTCCAAAACCATGGGGAAGAAGCGAAAGGCTCAGCAACCTGCTGCCATCCCTGCCAAGAGGGACAGGGCCACCCTCCCGCCCCCTGTCCCTGACTCTGTTTCTGCTGGGGCTTCTGCTGCTCAGGCTCGCTTTTCTGGTGCTGGAGCTTCTGCTGAAGCTGCTCCTGGCGGTGGTGCTTCTGCTGCTGCGTACTCTGCTGAAGCTGCTCCTGGTCCTGCTGGTCCTGCTGGTCCTGCTCGTGCTCCTGGACTTGCTCGTACTGCTCGTGCTCCTGGTCTTGCTCGTCCTGCTCATCCTGCTCATGCTCCTGGTCCTGCTCGTGCTCCTGGTCCTGCTCGTGCTCCTGGTCCTGCTCGTGCTGCTGCTGCTGGGGCTCCTGGGGCTTACTCTGCTGCTGCTGATCCTGGTCCTGCTGATCCTGCTGCTGCTGCTGCTGATGACGATGATGATGATGATGATCCTGCTGCTGCTGCTGCTGCTGATTATGATCCTGCTGGTGATGATGATGATGATGATGATCCTGCTGGTGCTGCTGCTGCTGGTGGTGTGGAGGAGCAGCCCCTACCACCTGGGAGCCCCTCTGATGAGGGCCCATCTGGTCCTGCCAAAGGGAGGAAGAGGCGTATGCGGTGACAGGAGAGGAGGCAATACTTCATCGAGGAGGAACACGAGGATGAGGTGCTATAGTGGTTGAGAGAGAATGACTATCTATGGCGGAAGGGACACCGGCTGTACAGGGACACCAGAAGGAAGCAGGCTGCTTGGAGAGAGAGGGCGGAGAGTATGGGTTACACTTTGGAGGTGCTCCTCGGCTGGTGGAAGCACATGCACACCTGGTACGGGAAGCTGCACCTGAAGAAATCTGGTCAGGCCACGGTTAACCTGACGGACAGAGAGACCTACGTCATGGCCAGGTGCAGCTTCCTGGAGGGTGAGATCCACCACCGAGGAGCACCAGGAGCCCCTCTCACAACCCTCTCTCTCCGGCAGCCTGCTGAGAGCCAGTCCTCTTCCGGCCGAGAGTCAGTCCCTGTCTCCAGGCAGGTTTCTGTGCAGCGTGCCACGGCGGAGAACCCGCGGACAGCTGTTGTAACCGTGGTGGAGCGCGTGGAGGACTCCCTGGTGCGGTGGGAGAAAGGAGTCATCGAGTCCACCACAGTCGTAGCCGCATCCACCTCCCTCAGCTCTGCCTCCACAGAAAGGCAGAGATCCAGACAGCAGGAGGGGCAGAGCCACACTGTCCTGCTGGAGATCAGGGACACCATCTGCACCAGTATAGATCTCCTCTCTCAGCTGGTCAGCACCAACGCCTCATCCTCCAACCGCAAGCCCTTCCTCACCTATGTCAACCAGACCCTCAAGAACATGGAGGAACCCCAGTACCAGGTGGTGAAGGTCTGGATCACTGAGCTGCTTCACAACCCTCCAGATCCAGAGGAACCTGCTCCCACCCAGTCCAGGTCTGCTCCTCCACCTCCACCACAGGTGATGTCCCTCCCATTCCAAGGCTTCCCACAGCCCCTCACCTACCAGGGCTATGGCTACCAGGAGGTCCAGCAGCACAGGCAGCAGCCCTTCCCAGTCCAGGCACAGAGTCATTGGACGACACCGTTGCCACTGGTTCCACTGATGCCACTGATGCCACCCACGACAATGATGCCACCGATGACAGCGATGCCACCCACGCCAGTCCTCACCCAGCTGCAGACCAGACAGCCCCACTACACTACTCCTTCCTCCACCCCACAGCCAAGCCCGGCCTCAGTACATCTCTCATCAGTACTGGGGCTGACACCCCATGGCATGGAGGAAGGACCTCTCAGCATCGCGGGTCGGAGCCAGCTCTCTGAGAGCTTCCTCAACACACCGTCCCCTGTTGTCCTCTTGGGACCAGGCACCCCAATGAGGATACAGACCAGCACTCCAGCACCACCCACCTCCACAGCACCTGGACCCTTCACCCCTGAGACTGGGCACACCTCCGAGTGACCAATAAGAGTGCCAGAGACTGGGTAGCTGGCTACCTGTGGACTTTATTTGGACACTTGACTTGGGTCTTTTTTTTTTTACAGCTTGTTGTTCAATAAAGTTTATCTTTGATTCACACACTTGCTTCATTTCTTTTTTTTGTAACAAAGTCTTGGTGGAAACTTTTAGAATTGGTTTAAGCCTTTGCATGCTTGTGGGATGGGTTATGATAGCAGTGGAGTGGGCAGGGATACCTTTGGGATGGGTTAAGATAGCTGTGGGATAGATAAACCACACATTTCAACATGAACACAACTCTTTATTAAATGCCCTGTTCATTGTAGGCCCACCCAACATACATGGCCCAATCTCATCTGTGTGATGAGACAGGCTGAAGGAAGCACCCATTAATCATCTATCATCCTGTCTTGCCACTCCACTGCTCCAGTTGGGGAGTTGCACCAGTGTCTCAGGAGGTTGCGCTGCTTCTTCCCTTCACGTGAGGCTCTGTTGGGGCCTTGCAAATCCTGAGTGTCTATCAGGTTTCGCCCTTGCCTCCATTCCCCAGGCTCCATGTCCCCATTGCCTTGCTGGAGGTCCACGAGCCTGTTCTGCAAGACTGGGTAGCAGGTGCGCATGAGATTGTGCAGGATGCAGCAAGCTTTCACGATCCTCCTCACGGTCTCTGGGCGATGCTGCATGGTGGTGAGAAGTACCTGGAACCTGTTGGCCAGGAAGCCAAAAGTGTTCTCCACCACCTGCCTTGCCCTGGACAGCCTGTAGTTGAAGATCCTCTCTTCACGGGTGAGGAGTCTGGAAGTGTAGGACTTCATGAGGTAGGTTCTGAGGGAGAAGGCGTCATCCCCCATGATGAAGTAGGGCACATCTTGCGTGTCGTTGGGCAGGGGTTCTGGATCTGGAAAGCCCATGATGAGGTTGCCTTCCAGCCCCTCCTTGACGTCACTGGCGTTATATACCTGGGCATCTGAAGATGAGCCACTGCCTGAAGCATCGATGTACATGAACTTGTAGTCAGCCTCGACCATGGCAAAGAAGACGATGCTGAAGAAGCCCTTGTAGTTGAAATAAGTGGAGCCTGACTTGGGTGGTGCTTTGCAGGCCATATGCTTGCCATGTATGGCTCCAACGGTGTGTGGGAAGTTCCACCTCTGATACCACTGCTCTGCAACTTTCTTCCATCGTTCATCAGTGGAGGGGCACTGGAGGAGCTCCTGCAGGTATTCTTCAATGATGGCCTGCACCACTTCTCTGACCACAATGCTGATGGTGTTGTGTGGCACCCTCCAGCTGTACTGCATGCTCCTGTAGGTGGTCCCTGAGGCCAGGTGGCACAGAGTGAGTGCCACCTTGAGCCCCGGTTCCAGGCTGGGCCGGAAGTTGGTGTTTGCCTTGGTCAACCTGGGTGTCAGCCACTGCACAACTTTGTGAAACATGGCTGGAGGCATCCTCGTGAAGTTCTGGAATGCCCAAGTGTCTTCCTTCCTGAGCTCCACCATCAGCTTGTTGTACAGTCCGTACTCTGCTCTTCTCCCAATCCATCTTCAGACCCAGACGCTTCTTGGCCACCTCCTTTTCTTCCCGCAGTAGAGTTCACAGAGCCTGTAGATGGCTTCGCACTGTTGCAGAAGGATGGTGGCTGCCAAAAGGACTGTGTTACGATCCACAGTTGACATGACTGGATGCTGTGGAAGAGGAAGAGTCAGATGAAGGCTGCAGAGATCTGCACAGCTGGGCTGCTGGTCTGAAATTGAGATGCAGACGAGTTGCTCCCCCTTTTTATAGGCAGAATAGGTGTCCCTTTGCATCCTCTAGGCATCCTCTAGACATCCTTAATATCCGAGATAGGTCCCGTCTGCGAACATTTTTTCCGTTTTAAATGCTTTGTTTCTGCTAGGCGTCCATTCTGCATCCATTCTGCATCCGTTCTGCGTCCGTTCCGCTTCCTCCCTGCGTCCGAGCAGATGCGAGTTGCACGGATGCGCAGCGGATGCCTAGTGGATATAGCGGATGCGTAATGGATGCAGAATGGATGCAGAACAGATGCCTAGTGGATGCAGAATGGACGCATTGGATACATTTTCCGCACAAAAGTTTTGAGCAGCTCAAAACTTTCTGAGCGGATGAAATGTCAATAAACGGATGCTGGACGGATAGAGAGGAAGGAAAACGGAGGCAGTGAGTACATCGCGTTTTGCAATGAATGGCAAGCTTTTTTGTCCGTTTTACATCCTCTTTGCATCCATTGGTGCAGTGTGACAGGGGCTTAAGGTTTTCAAAAAATGGTATGTCATTGTTTCTTTGCTAGGATTGACAGAAAATGACTAGCTCAAGCTCACACAGCTTAGGTTTGTGCTTAAGGCAGGACTAAAACTCACAATCTCCCAGATTCTAGTGTTGTCTCAATCTCTACACCGTACTGGCTCTCTAATACTAATATTACTTTCTAAAACTGATAATAATATTCTCTAATACTAGTATGATATAGTGGTTAAAATCAGGGGTGGGATTCTACCAGTTCGCACCTATTATCTAGAACCGGTTGTCAACATTCTAAGCAGTTCAGAGAACCGGTTGTTAGAAGGAATTACTGGCCTAATCCTGTAAGGAAAGCAGGAAGGAAACATTCTGGTGTTGCTTACAGAAACTGCCTCTCCCTTAACCCTTATTACATTCTTGGCAGGACTGGACTTCCTGTCTCAGGAACATCTCTAGAGTTTTTTTTCCCCTCCTTTGCTGGTACTTTGCTTGTGTGGAGTGACCATTCAAAGTTACAATGGCACTGAAAAAAGTGACTTATGAGCATGTTTCACACTTACGACTGTTGCAGCATCCCCATAGTTATGAGATGCGTGCCTCAATGTGTGTGATATTGAGTTGGTCACACCCAGCCAATAACATGACCACCAAGCCACACCTACCACCTAAGCTATGCCCACAGAACTGGTTGTTAAAAATTTGAATCCCACCCCTGGTTAAGATGTTGAGTTAGAAATGGGGAGATTTGAGTCCTTGTCCACCCTCAGCCATGCAAACTCACTGGTCATTTTTTTTCTCAGCCCAATCCCCCAACTGGAGAAGGGAGTACTATGTACCCTGGAGCTCTTGAAGGAAAGGCAGAGTATAAATCGAAGAAATGAGTAAATAAGTAAATATATACAAATGAACAGGAACAGGTCACAGCAAATGGCAGTGTATAACTGACCTTGGCTGACCTCATAAAAACCAGGCTTAGTTAAATCTGGTTAATATTTGGATGGGAGACCATTGAGAGGTCCCAGTATTATGCACTAGCCCCATGATGGCGAACCTATGGCACGCGTACTGGAAGTGGCACGCAGAACCGTTTCTGCTGGTACACGAGCCTTCGCCCAAAACAGATCCACTGTGCATGCACGCACACACCCCCACCAGCCAGCTGGCTGCCTGGTATCTGCCACGCATGCATGTGGGAGACGCACGTGTGGGAGTCATGTGTGCATGCGCAGGGGATGGGATGTGTATGGTTACATGCACATGTGCAGAGGTGCGGGGGTGTCACGTGTATATTGCATTATGGGTCGGCATGCGACGACGAAAAGTTTAGCCATCGCTGGACTAGCCTAAGAAAGTGGGGGGAAAGTCAGTTTGGAATAAGGCAGCATTGAATTGTTTCTGTCTTGTTACCAAGAAAACTACCCAAAGGTATCCTTGCCATAACCAGGAATCAGGCTTAATATGGGAGAATTTATTGATAATATCAGAATATTATAGCATTTTACAACAGTAGCTCCCAGGTGACTGTGCTACCTTGCTCGCTAAATTATGCTAATGAACATTATCATCATGCTAAGTCAGAAAAATCCAAATTTAAACCTGATTTGCATGCAATCTAAATTTCCTATTATAGCCAGTTCAAAATTATTTTGCTAAAGCCTTGGTCAGATATATTTTTGTTAGAAACGGCAATATATAGATTAGTAGCAAATTAGAACTTGCTAGTGGTTTCCAATTACTATGAAAAGTGCAGTCAATTTAAAACTGACCTGCTTGCCTAACAACAGACGGTTGAAAGATATTAGACATTGCCCAGATGTGTAGTTCTGTTCTTGACACCTTGGATTTTATACTACTGTAAAGATGGCCTGTTTCAACTTGCCAATTGATTGACATCAGGAATCTCTATTTCTGTATCATGGAGACTTTGTAGAGTATTGTATGTGCTTTGAAAATCAAAACAATTGCTTTGATCTGTTTCTTATATATACTCTTCTGTGGGGAAGAGTGGAACAAAGAACTGTTTTTAGATATTTCTTTTTTGCTCTTTTACTCCCACTTCCTCCTTTATGTCCCACTCATCCGTCAATTTTGTGTCATGGTACTTTGTGGATCTTTCTCCTGCTTTAAGCCAAGATTGTCTCTTTCTTCTTTCTTTTTTATCTGCCTTTTCCAAGTTGACCTTTGTCAGAATATTCAAGCAGAAGCATGGTAACAAGGTCAGCTAATGAATAGGCATAGCAACTAAATCAGCCAATGAGGACTGTTTGAAAACTGAAACTGGAAGGAGCCTAGGCGTGGCTCTGTATTAAGCTTTGAGCTTTGAAGCTGCATTCTAGTCTGCAACTCTGAATCAAAACTGTTCTCTGTTGTTCCAACTCAGTTGGCAAACTTGGTCTAACAAGGTTTTCTTTGTCTTCACTTGCTTGTCTCATTAATCATATCTTAGATGTTTCAGGACAAGAAGATATTAAAATTCTAAAGAGCTTAGGCCAAGCTAAGATCTTCTGTAGGGCTTCTTTCCTATTCTTTCACTCCATAAGGAGAGGCAGAGGATTCATTTGGTGATGGCACCTGGTTCTGGAATACCCACAGAAAATAACTTGCCTGATCTTTTATTGCATCTTGGCATGCATGCAATAAAAAGCTTACAGTATTGTTTTCCATGGTCTTTAATTTGGACAGTTCTCTCCACCTTGGCTTCTTTTAAAGATCTGTACATTTTGCAACAATTTTCCATTCGCTGCTGCGGCAAACTTTGTTATATTTCTTTTACCCCAAATGGCTTTTGTAGTTATTGTTGCATTTAAATTTTATCCAGCTCTGGCTCAAGAGCTTTTGCTCATGAATCTATCAGTTATTTCAAATAAATAAATAAGGGAATTAAATTAACCAAGACCAGGTTATAAAAATACAAATTTGCCTTATGGTAATTTTGCCCATTTGTCTGGCCTAATACTGTTGATCTCTTAGTGGACTCAAGCAGTGGGCCTTGTTAAAAACAGATTTTAGGGGATGTTGATTTTGATTTGGAGTCCTTGGAGAGAAAATGGAAAGGTAATCCTCCACCATCTACTCATCTGCACCTTCTTCTAAATGGAAGAATTCTGGTTGAAATGTCAGAATCTTATTAATTATGAAAATGTGGGTTATTTAAAGAATAAATCATAGTTTGGAAGAAATTACTGGCATTTTTTTCTTGTATATGATAATGGCACCAATATTTTCTATATTCCGAGCATTGGAAAGATTCACAATGGAACAGTGGTTGGTAAAGGGTTTTGGTGTCTGGGATGACAAAATTCACTTGGTTAAAGAAAAGACATTGGCTAAATTTCATACCAACTGGAAGTCTTTTTTGTACTTTTTGCCTGAAATAGAACAAAATGGAATCATGACATAAGGATTTTAGTATTAATAATATTTATATATTATTTTTAAAAATGGAGATTACATTGGATTTTTAAACCAAGAGTTGTGAACCCTTTTTATTTAGATCTGTTGTAAAAGAAATCTGTAGTCATTTTTTGTCTTTTAGTTTCTGTATCATTTATTTTATTGCACATCTCACTAATTCTTTCAATATTAGGACTTTCTCGTCTCTCAGTTTTTCTCTTAGTTTTTATTTACAAATATTTTAAATTTATTATTTTTTAAAATCAAGGAAGTTATATTTTAAAAAAATTAACAATTTGGGGAATTAATGATTCTGGACTAAAATAATGATTTTTTTTTAAAAAATAAATGAATAATAAAGATAGTTCCTGGGTTGAGATGGCTTTTACAACAGATCAGCTTCCTTATTATCTCTCTAAGGTCTGATCTGATCATTCTCTACAAACACCACTAGATAGACTTCCATTTTATAGAATATTTGGGAAGGATGTAGTGAGAAAATTGAATGTTCTCCCGATACATACAAACTGTGATTTAAGAATTAGCCAGTATGTAGGTGCCATTTTTTGCCTGTTTTATGATAAATCAGGTGGGCCAAAGCTGAGTTTGTGACCTTTGGTATTTAATGTTTTGTGAAGGGCCAAGGCCAGAATTTCTGGAATGTGACTTCAAAAGTGTTTTTTCATGATCTTGGTTTTTAATAGGGGGCTCTTTTAAGAACTGGGACTACAAAATTTGCTCATTTCCAGTTTTGAAATGCAGGGAAACTGAAACTGATTTATGGCTGACTTAGCTGGGGCAGCCCTGGAGGTGATAGATGTAGTTCAGAAACTGCAGGTTATCTGCCAGGGATGTTAAATATTATCTGTTTTCTGCTCAAAAGTTACATTGGCTGAGAGTGAACTACTAGTGCCAGGATCCAATCAATTCAGTTGGATAAAAGTAAGTCTGTGTGCTTGCCAAAGCCCATCAAATATCCAAACTAATTCAAATATATTTGATTTTATTAAACATGGTTCAGTAATTCAGTATGAAGGTTTAAATTGAAGGAGTGATTCAATCTGATCAACTGGAGTGAAACTTTAAACCAGCTTTACTGTGCATCCATACTATATAATATTGTTTCACGTAAATCTATTCAAGATTTATCTGGAGGATGAAAACCCCTTTCTATCTTTACTTCTGTGTTTGACTGTCTTAAGAATATGACCCAGTGGCTCTGAAAGACCAAGAGAATTTACCATACTTCTGATTATGTACAATTATTTCATATTAGATTTATTTATGCTATAACCTAATGTAACAACTTCATTAAAAAAACAAATTTGAGTCATTATTTTAAATAGCCAAAGAGGAGAAGAGGTGATACTGAAAGCAAATGAGATGCATCTGTTGCGTAGCCCAACCAAATTTGACTCTAGACTTTCCAACTGTGCTGAAAGAACTGGAAGAAAAATTGGTACCCTGAATAAATCTGAGATCCATTTCTCTTTGTTGTACAGAATAATGTGTTCTAGGCATTCTGAAATTCTAATTTCTAGTTTTCAATAATTTTAATTTTTTTTCTCTGTATGAGTGGGTGAGATTACTTAATCTGTTCTTACAAGCAGCAAGAATGTTTGTGATTAAGGTGATGGCTTTCAATAAGTGGTGATTATCATGTCATAAATATTTCATTACCTACCAAAAAAAAAACAAGAAAAAAAAACATTTACATATGTCAAATGTGTATTTTTTCCAAATCTAAAATAATGAAATGTATTAAGGCTAAGATGTTTTAACCTGCTATTAAACTCACAAATGTAAGTGTCAATTTTTCCTGTGAGTTAGTACTCATCAATCCAAAATTAAAATCATGAATGATTTGAAATTGGATCATAGTTTTCACCTCCTGAAAAAAAAATCCTACTTTATAGGTCATCATTTAA
The DNA here is from genome assembly GCA_015471245.1 of Laticauda colubrina. Classification (NCBI taxonomy): domain Eukaryota; kingdom Metazoa; phylum Chordata; class Lepidosauria; order Squamata; family Elapidae; genus Laticauda; species Laticauda colubrina. Next base: position 10,394,240 of record BLBF01000004.1, on the reverse strand, counting down.
CAAAATACTATTTTTTGTGGTTCTCCATTTTTTTTACAAACATAGAAAACTGATGAAAGAACAAGACCTAGTGGTCCATCAAGTCTGCCCTTAGAGGTTTTTTTTTATTTATTTTTTTTATTTTTAGAATTTTTGTCAGATGATGGATATATGTTCATTCCAAGCAAGTTTAAATTCAATTTAAATACTCCCTCCACTGGAAATTGGTTCTAAGCTTCCACTACTCTTTTTGTGAGATAATACTTTCTAATATTATTTTTGAACTTCTCTCCTGTCAGCTTGAGCTTATGCCCCAGTGTTCTTGATTTTTGCTTAAAATTGAAAATATTGCCTTCTAGAACCTTGTCCAGACCATTAATATATTTAAAGATTTCAATTGTGTTCCCCCTTTCTCTTCTATCATCCGAACTGTAAATATTCTGTATATCCAATCTTTCCTGATACATTTTGTCCCTCTGACCTTGCACCATTTTTGTTGCCTATCTCTAGACTCACTCGATCTTATCCATATCTTTTTTTAAGTAAGGTCTTCAGAACTGGACACAGTATTCCAAATGGTGTCTGGGTAAAGCCTTATATAGCTGGATTAAAACCTTCTTTTTCCTGCTAATGATCTCTCCAGCATTTTGTTTGCCTTCACAGCTGCCTGGCTGCATTGTCTGCTCATTTTGCAGTCAACCCCTGCAGCAACATTTTTTTCTGTTGTTCTGTCTAACACTGTAGCCCCAAAACTATACCCTGCCAGAGGATTCTTTTTTCCAAAGAGCATGACCTTACATGTAAAAAATCTGAACTACAGTTTCTACATTTTTGACCAATTTTCTGGCAATGCCAAATAGTTTTCCATGATATGAACATTTCTTCTTAAAAATTGTATGCTGCCCATCTCATTTTAAAAAACAACTCTGGGTGGTTTACAATTAAAATCATAAATATAAAAATATTAAATGTATTAAATACAAAAGCAAGAGACAAAAAAGGCAAGAATAATTATGGGAAAACTTCTCATTTCATCCAACAACCAGCTTTAGGGTTGAACACCCTCTTCATTATACTGTATAAACTAAAGCCTTTTACTTTTATACTAAAGTAAAAAAGACACATGAGAGCAAGTTTGATCTTAAGGCATTAGGCTAGAGACCATGAATTCTAATTCTACCTTAGGTACAAATCCAGCTAGGTGACCTTGGACCAGCCATTTTCTCTTAGCCCTAGGAAGGAGACAATGGCAAACCAATCTGAAAAACCTTGTGAAGAAAACTTCAGGGACTTGTTCAGGCAGCCTGCTAGAATTGGACATGATTGAGCAGAAAAAAAAAGATGTGTGGCACAGTAATACACTCAGAAGTTTCTCACTTGTACATCAGCTATTTTTTAAAAGAAAAGTACATACTAATTGTTAAAAAAGTCACTTTACTGCAATAAGCACTATCTACTACAAGCACTTTGAGTTACATATAAAGAAATGTATACCAAGATATTTAGATAAGGTGAGGTTAAGCTGTTTTAAATTGTGGTGATTTTTTGGTGGAAGAGTTAAGCAAATATTTAGATTTCTTTTCCCTGAATTCATTTGAACTTAAGAGAGTTTATCTTTCAATGGATCATGCACAATACATTTACGAGCAATTTTGAAATGGCTTAAAGCACAAACAAAACTTAAGTTGCTATAGAACAGTAATTACAAGTCTCTGCTCATTCATTTATACATTGGATTTACTTAATAGATTGTTTGGTAAAGAAGAGAATAGTCTCTTGATTTTTTTTTGAAAAAAAAATGCCACCTTTTATATAGCTGTTTTGCAATCTTCAATTTGACAGCAAGCCAAAGATACGTGGATAGGTTTTTGTGAAGATAGTAAAGTAATTATTCATCTAGCATCTAAAACATTAATGTAACATTTTAGGCACACCCAAAGTAGAAAATAACCAGCATTAAGTGCTAGATTGTATTCTGCTTTCCTTATCTTCCTCCCATGTGGCCAAGGATAGGATTTAAGGCCCTGTCACACTGGCCGACTGATGTAAAACGTTAGTAAAAAGGACACAGCGGATGAAAAAATGTTCCATCTGTTGTTATCTGCTCTCAAAAGGGGCAAAAATTTGCATAACCAGAGCGGATAACACGGAAAGGAACGGACGGGGGGAGGACGCAGGGCGGATGGAAAGCGGATGCGGAACGGAAGACTAGTGGATGGAAGCGGATGGAAGCGGATGGCACATCCGCAAGGCTTCCGGGGGAGTATAGCAAAGCGGACGCGGAACAGAAAGAGCGGATGCAGAGCGGACGCCGAGCGGATGAAGTGGATGCACAGCGGATGCCTAGCGGATGAAGCGGATGCACAGTGGAAGCCTAGCGGATGCCTAGCATTCACTGTACATGCAGAGAGGATGCATTGCGTCAGCCCTGCGGATATAAAGGGAAGCAGCTCCCAAGCAGGTCACCATTCAGAGGAAAGACCTGCTTCCAGACACATCGAGTGCCTTGCCAGCCTGCCCTGCATGCCTGTCTGCCAGCCTTGCTGCCAGCCTTGCTGCCTGCCATCCTGCTAGCCTCCCTGCCAGGCTCCCTGCCAGGCTCCCTGCCAGCCTGCCTGCTAGCCTTGCTGCCAGCCTGCCTGCCAGCCTTCCTGCCTTCCTGCCTGCCTGCCAGCCTTGCTGCCAGCCAGCAACCCCACAACCATGGGAAAGAAGAGAAAGCCTCAGCCATCTGCTGCCAGCCCTGGCAAGAGGGACAGGGCCACCCTCCCACCCCCTGGCCCTCACTCTGCTTCTGCTGGGGCTTCTGTAGCACGGGCTCGCTCTTCTGCGGCTGGGGCTTCTGCTGCTTCTGCTTTTGGAGGAGCTGATGATGCTGCTTCTGACGGTGGTACTTCTGCTGGTGCTTACTCTGCTGATGCTGCTTCTGGCGGTGGTGCTTCTGCTGATGCTTACTCTGCTGTAGCTGCTCCTCGTCCTGCTGGTCCTGCTGGTCCTGCTTGTGCTCCTGGTCTTGCCCATGTTCCTGGTCCTGCTCGTGCTCCTGGTCTTGCTCGTCCTGCTTGTCCTGCTCGTGTTCCTGGTCCTGCTCGTGCTCCTGGTCCTGCTGGTCCTGCTGGTCCTGCTGGTCCTGCTGGTGCTGCTGGCGCTGCTGCTGCTGCTGCTGCTGCTGATGATGATGATGATCCTGCTGCTGCTGCTGGTGGTGTGGAGGAGCAGCCCCTACAACCTGGAAGCCCCTCTGATGAGGGCCCATCTGGTCCTGCCAAAGGGAGGAAGAGGCATATGCGAGAACGGGAGAGGAGGCAATACTCCATTGAGGAGAAACATGAGGATGAGGTGCTGGAGTGGCTGAGAGAGAATGAGTATCTATGGCGGAAGGGACACAGGCTCTACAGGGACACCAAAAGGAAGCAGGCTGCTTGGAGAGAGAGGGCGGAGAGTCTGGGCTACACATCGGAGGTGCTCCTCGGCTAGTGGAAACAAATGCAAACCTGGTACGGGAAGCTGCACCTCAAGAAATCTGGACAGGCCACGGTCAAGCTGACAGACAGAGAGACCTATGTCATGGCCAGGTGCAGCTTCCTGTAGGGTGAGATCCGCCACCAAGGAGCAGCCCCTCTCACAACCCTCTCTCTCTGGCAGCCTGCTGAGAGCCAGTCCTCTTCCAGCCGAGAGTCAGCTCCTGTCTCCAGAGAGGTTTCTGTGGAGCATCCCAAGGCGGTGAACCCGCGGACAGTTGTTTTAACCATGACGGAGCGCGTGGATGACTCCCTGGTGCAGTGGGAGAAAGGAGACGGCACTTCCACCACAGTCCTACCCGCATCCACCCCCAGCTCCACCTCCACAGAAAGGCAGAGAACCAGACAGGAGGGGCAGAGCCACACTATCCTGCTGGAGATCAGGGGCACCATCCAGAGCAGCATAGATCTCCTCTCTCAGCTGGTCCACACTGACTTTTCATCCTCCAACCGCAAGCCCTTCCTCACCTATGTCAACCAGACCCTCACAGACATGGCGGAACCCCAGTACCAGGTGGTGAAAGACCGGATCACCGATCTGCTTCACAACCCTCCAGATCCAGAGGAACCTGCTCCTACCCAGTCCAGGTCTGCTCCTCCACCCCAGGTGATGTCCCTCCCATTCCAAGGCTTTCCACAGGCCCTCACCTACCAGGGCTACGGCTACCAGGAGGTCCAGCAGCACAGGCAGCAGCCCTTCCCAGTCGAGGCACAGGCTCATCGGATGCCACCGATGCCACCCACGCTACTGATGCCACCCACACCACTGATGCCACTGACGCCACCGATGTCACCCACGCCAGTCCTCACACAGCTGCAGACCAGACAGCCCCACTACACTGCTCCTTCCTCCACCCCACAGCCAATCCCGGCCTCAGTACATCTGTAGTCGGTATTGGGACTGACACCTCATGGCATGGAGGAAGGAGCTCTCAACATCACGGGGCTGAGCCAGCTGTCTGAGAGCTTCCTCAACACACCGTCACCTGTTGTCCTCTCGGGGCCAGGCACCCCAGTGGGGCTTCAGACCAGCACTCCAGCAGCAGCCACCTCCACAGCACCTGGACCCTTCACCCCTGAGACTGGGCACACCTCTGAGTGACCGATAAGAGTGCCAGAGACTGGGTGGCTACCTGTAGACTTTATTTGGACACTTGACTTGGGTCATTTTTCTTTCACAGCTTGTTATTAATAAAGATTATCTTTGATTCACACACTTGCCTCATTTATTTTATTAAATAAAGTCTTGGTGTAAACTTTTAGAAATGGTTTAAGCCTTTGCATGCTTGTGGGATGGGTAAGGATAGCAGTGGGATGGTCAGGGATACCTGTGAGATGGGTAATAGCTGTGGGATGGGCAGGGATACCTGTGGGATGAGTTAGGATATCTGTGGGATGGGTTAAGATAGCTGTGGGATGGGCAGGGATACCTATGGGATGAGTTAGGATATCTGTGGGATGGGTTAAGATAGCTAGGGTTGGGCAGGGATAACTATGGGATGAGTTAGGATATCTGTGGAATGGTTTAAGATAGCTGTGGGATGGGTTGAGATATCTGTGGGATGGGTTGAGATAGCTGTGGGGATAGATAAGCCTCCAGTGCAAGCATAGTGGGACTGTATGGTCCACCCTCCCAGGTGCCATACCTATGGCCCTTCATTGTCAATACTAATGTAATAATTGATCCACACGTCAACATAAACACAACTCTTTATTAAACGCCCTGTTCATTGTAGGCCAACCAAACATACATGGCCCAATCTCATCTGTGTGATGAGACAGGCTGAAGGAAGCATCCATTAAGCATCTACCATCCTGTCTTGCCACTCCACTGCTCCAGCTGGGGAGTTGCACCATTGTCTCAGGAGGTTGCACTGCTTCTTCACTTCATTTGAGGCTCTGTTGAGGCCTTGCACATCCTCAGTGTCGATCAGGTTGCTCTGAAACTTTCTTCCATCCTTCTTCAGTGGAGGGGCACTGGAGGAGCTCCTCCTTGTATTCTTCGATGATGGCCTGCACCACTTCTCTGACCACAATGCTGATGGTGTTGTGTGGCACCCTCCAGCCATACTGCATGCTCCTGTAGGTGGTCCCTGAGGCCAGGTGGCACAGAGTCAGTGCCACCTTGAGTCCAGGGTCCAGGCTGGGCCGGAAGTTGGTGCTCTGCTTGTTCAACCTGGGTCTCAGCCGCTCCACAACTTCGTCAAACATGGCTGGCGGCATCCTCATGAAGTTCTGGAATGCACGAGGGTCTTCGCTCCTCAGCTCCACCATCAGCTTGTTGTACAGTCCGTACTCTGCTCTTCTCCCGATCCATCTTCTTGGCCGCCTCCTTTTCTTTGCGTAGAACAGGTGAAAGAGCCTGTAGATGGCTTTGCACTGTTGTACAACAATGGTGGCTACCAAAAGGAGCGTGTGATGATTCATAGTGGAGATGACTGGATGCTGTGGAAGAGGAAGAGCAAGATGAAGGTTGAAGAGGTCTGCACAGCAGGGCTGCTGGTCTGAAAGTGAGATCCAGGTGAGTTGTTCCCCCTTTTTATAGGAAATATAGGTTTTCCCCTATGTGTCCTTTTGCATCCTCTAGGCATCCTCTAGACATCCTTAATATCCGAGATAGGTCCCCTCTGCAAACGTTTTTTCCATTTTAAATGCTTTCTTTGTGTGCTGCATCCGCTTTCATCCTTTCTCCGTCCATGCTACTAACGCTGCATGTCCATTCCGCGTCCGTTCCGCTTCCTCCCTGTGTCCGCTTTCTGCTGGAGCGGATTTGAGTTGCGCAGATGCGCAGCGGATGCCTAGCGGATGTAGCGGATGAGTAACGGATGCTGGCGGATGCAGAACGGATGTCCCCCGTATGCCTAGCGGATGCAGAACGGACGCGTTGGATACATTTTCCGCTCAGAAAGTTTTGAGCAGCTCAAAACTTTTTGAGCGGATGAAATGTCAATAGACAGATGCTGGACGGATAGAGAGAAAGCAAAATGGATGCAGTGAGTACAGAACAGAAACATCGCGTTAACCAATGGATGGCAAGTGTTTTTCTCCGTTTTACATCCTCTTTCCATCTGTTGGTGCAGTTTGACAGGGGCTTTAGTTCTGTTTTAGTTCTGTTTCACTTGGTTCCTGACTTGTCTTTCACATGAAGGTGAAATCTTATCATTTTAATTTTCCAAGGAAATGAGCCAGGCTTGTGTGTCAGGGTTCCGGCAGTTACTCCAATTTAATGTGGAGTGTGCCACATTTGGGAGTGTGCCTTGAGCCACACTCCCAAAACTAAAGAGGATTTATTTGAAGGTAACATTCTATGTCTGGCGCTAATCTGGGTGCAGCCAACTCTGAGGTACATAATTCACTGTCACCCTTTTTTGGAGCAGACATATTTTTTCCTCAAATGGCCCTATTTTTTGAAGTTGTACCCAAAAGGCTGGGATATATCACCAAAATAGCATCACAGGTGCAGCTAAGCGTGTTATATGCTCACTCATAGAACATAGAATTCTAAGGGTTGAAAGAGATCTTGGAGGTTTTCTGGTCCAAATCCTTGCCAGTGCATGAAACCTCATAGCATCTGGACAAACGGGTGTCCATTCTTATGTTGAAAACATCCAGTAATGGAGAACCCATCTTAAAAGGCAGGTTGTTCCATCACTGAATAGCTCCCATAGTCAGGAGAGTTCTGTTTGGTTCAATTTGGATTTCTCACTGTAAAGTTTTCCACCCATAGTTTCTTGTCCTACCTCAGGTGCTAGAAAAACTATATTTACACTCTATTCTCAATGACATCTCCTTATTTATGGTCTTATTTGTCAGACTAAGATTTTGCTACCAGTCTGGATACATTGTTGGAGGAGGAGGAGGAGGTGGAGGAGGAGAGCTTTCTGCATATATGACTTTATATATATGACTTTTACATGTTTTCAATGAAAAATGATTATATTTCATTATAATCAGCCATGCATGATCTACATCTATGAGCAACTTATTCATAAAACAATAGTAACATTAGTTTTTCAATCCACTGGCATATATTTGTCTTTCCAATGTTGGAGAACTAATCTCTTGGCCATAATAGCATCACAGAGAATATTTTCCTATTATCTAGCTGTAAATTTCTAGGTAGTAGAAATATGTTGTAATTGTAAATGCTGCCAGTAGATTGCAACTTACAAATGGTATTTATCTTTTATTCTAAAAAATGCAACCCCCCACATTTTCATCATCCACTAGTTGGTCCAGTTTAAGGATGCTAACACCCAACCATATCTACCATAAAATTGTTTTTAAAAGAGTTTTTAAATCTGAATGGTCCCATAGTGTTAATTTAGCATGGGAAGAATGATTGGAGCACATTTTCCAAAAATGATATATCCGTTGTAGAATTGATATGATAGAAATAGAAAACATATCAGTTCAAATATATTCTGAATACCAAGCACTCCAATTAAGTAAAATGTGTGATATACAAATGTATTTTATTTGTTAGAATTTTAATCATTTCTTTATTATATCCCTTCATGTATGGCCTTTATAAAGCCCCTGTCACACAGCACCAACGGATGGAAAGAGGATGTAAAACGGAGAAAAATACTTGCCATTCGTTGGTTAACGCGATGCATCCGTTCTGTACTCACTGCATCTGTTTTTCATACTCTCTATCCGTCCAGCATCCGTCGACTGACATTTCATCTGCTCAAAAGGTTTTGAGCTGCACAAAACTTTTTCAACGGAAAATGTATCCAACACGTCCGTTCTGCATCCGCAACGCATACGGGGAACATCCGTTCTACATCCGTCGTCATCCGTTACGTGTGCGCTATATCTGCTAGGCATCCGCTGCGCATCCGCGCAACTCGCATCTGCTCCAGCAGAAAACGGACACAGGGAGGAAGCGAAACGGACGCAGAATGGACATGCAGCGTTAGTAGCAGGGACGGAGAAAGGATGAAAGCGGATGCAGCTCGCATACAAAGCATTACAAAGGAAAAAACATTCGCAGAGGGGACACAGGGGAAAACCTATATTTCCTATAAAAAGGGGGAGCAACTCACCTGGATCTCACTTTCAGACCAGCAGCCCTGCTGTGCAGACCTCTTCAGCCTTCATCTTGCTCTTCCTCTTCCACAGCATCCAGTCATCTCCACTATGGATCGTCACATGCTCCTTTTGGTAGCCACCATCGTTGTACAACAGTGCGAAGCCATCTACAGGCTCTTTCACCTGTTCTACACGAAGAAAAGGAGGCGGCCAAGAAGTGTCTGGGTCCGCAGATGGATCGGGAGAAGAGCAGAGTACAGACTGTACAACAAGCTGATGGTGGAGCTGAGGAGCGAAGACCCTCGTGCATTCCAGAACTTCATGAGGATGCCGCCAGCCATGTTTGACGAAGTTGTGGAGCAGCTGAGACCCAGGTTGACCAAGCAGAGCACCAACTTCCGGTCCAGCCTGGACCCTGGACTCAAGGTGGCACTGACTCTGTGCCACCTGGCCTCAGGGACCACCTACAGGAGCATGCAGTATGGCTGGAGGGTGCCACACAACACCATCAGCATTGTGGTCAGAGAAGTGGTGCAGGCCATTATCGAAGAATACCTGGAGGAGTTCCTCCAGTGCCCCTCCACTGAAGAAGGCTGGAAGAAAGTTGCAGAGCAGTGGTATCAGAGGTGGAACTTCCCCCACACCGTTGGAGCCATAGATGGCAAGCACGTGGCCTGCAAAGCTCCAGCCAAATCGGGGTCCACTTATTTCAACTACAAGGGCTTCTTCAGCATCATCCTCTTCGCCATGGTCGATGCTGACTACAAGTTCATGTACATCGATGCTTCAGGCAACAGGTCAGCTTCAGATGCCCAGGTATACAACGCCAGTGACCTCAAGGAGGGGCTGGAACGCAACCTCATCATGGGCTTCCCAGATCCAGACACCCTGCCCAACGACACGCAAGATGTGCCCTACTTCATCGTGGGGGAAGACGCCTTCTCCCTCAGAACCTACCTCATGAAGCCCTACACCTCCAGATGCCTCAGCCATGAAGAGAGGATCTTCAACTACAGGCTTTCCAGGGCAAGGCGGGTGGTGGGGAACGCCTTTGGCATCCTGGCCAACAGGTTCCAGGTACTTCTCACCACCATGCAGCATCGCCCACAGACCGTGAGGAGGATCGTGGAAGCTTGCTGCATCCTGCACAATCTCATGCGCACCCACTACCCAGTGCTGCAGAACAGTCTCGTGGACCACCAACAAGGCAATGGGGACATGGAGCCTTGTGAATGGAGGCAAGGGCGAAACCTGATCGACACTGTGGATGTGCCAGGCCCCAACAGAGCTTCACGTGAAGGGAAGAAGCAGCGCAACCTCCTGAAACACTGGTGCAACTCCCCAGCTGGAGCAGGGGAGTGGCAAGACAGGATGGTAGATGGCTAATGGATGCTTCCTTCAGCCTGTCTCATCACACTGATGAGATTGGGCCATGTATGTTGAGTGGCCCTACAATGATCAGGGCATTTAATAAAGAGTTGTGTTTATGTTGAAATGTGTTGATGAATGATGACATTGTTATTGATAATAAAGGGCCATAGGTGTGGCACCTGGGAGGGTGGACCATACAGTCCCACTATGCTTGCACTGGAGGCTTATCTATCCCACATCTATTAACCATCCCACAGGTATCCCTGCCCATCCCACAGCTATTAACCATCCCACAGCTATTAACCATCCCACAGGTATCCCTGCCCATCCCACAGCTATTAACCATCCTACAGGTATCCCTGCCCATCCCGCAGCTATTAACCATCCCACAGATATCCCTGCCCATCCCACTGCTATCCTAACCCATCCCACAAGCATGCAAAGGCTTAAACCATTTCTAAAAGTTTCTACCAAGACTTTATTTCCTGAATTAAAAAGAACTGAACCAACTGTGTGAAGCAAAGACAAACTTTATTTATAACAAACTGTAAAAGCAAAAGGAACCAAGAAAAGTGTCCCAAGCAAAGATAAAGTCAACAGGTAGCAACCAAGTCTCTGGCAGTCAGTCTGAGGCATTCCCATGGTCTCAGGGGTGAAGGGTCCAGGTGCTGTGGAGGTGGCTGCTGCTGGAGTGCTGGTATGAGGTGCCATTGGGGTGCCTGGCCCCAAGAGGAGAACAGGGTATGGTATGTTGAGGAAGCTCTCAGAGATCTGGCTCAGTCCTGTGATGTTGAGAGCCCCTTCCTCCAGGACATAGGGTGTCAGGCCCAAGACCGATGACAGATGTTCTGAGGCCGGGCTTGGCTGTGGGGTGGAGGAAGGAGTGTAGTGGGGATGTCTGGTGTGCAGCTGGGCGAGGTGAGGCGTCTGTGGCATGTGAGGAAACATCTGTGGTGTCAGTGGCATCTGTGGCATGGGTGTCATCGTTGATATCGTTGGCATCTGTGGCGTCTGTGTCATCAGTGTCATCGGTGTCATCGGTGTCATCGGTGTCATCGGTGTCATCGGTGTCATCGGTGGCACCTGTGGCAGGCGAGGAACCTATGGCTGGACTGGGAAGGGCTGCCTGTACTGCTGGAACTCCTGGTAGCCGTACCCTTGGTAGGTGAGGGCCTGTGGAAAGCCTTGCAAGGGCAGTGACATCACCTGGGGTGGAGGAGCAGACCTGGACTGGGTAGGAGCAGGTTCAGCTGGGTCTGGAGGTTTGTGCAGAAGACCGGTGATCCTGTCCTTGATCACCTGGTACTGTGATTCCATCATGTCCAGGAGGGTCTGGTTGATGTAGGTGAGGAAGGGCTTTCTGTTAGAGGATGGTATGTCGGTGTGTACCAGCTGAGAGAGGAGATCTACGCTGCTTCTGATGGTGTCCCTGATCTTCAGCAGGACAGTGTGGCTCTGACCCTCCGGTCTGCCTGTCTGCCTGCTTTCTGTGGAGGTGGAGCTGTGGGTGGGTGTTAGTTGGTCTCTGGTGGAAGTGCTGTCTCCTTCCTCCAAATGCATCAGAGAGTCCTCGACGTGCTCCGCCACAGTGAGTGCAGCTGTCGGGGGGGTCTCCGTCGTGGAGCGCTCCAAAGACACCTGCCTGGACACAGAAGCTGACTCTTGGCCAGAAGAGGACTGGGTCTCTGTGGCCTGCCTGAGAGAGAGGGTTGTCAGAGGGGCTGCTCCTCGGTGGCGGATCTCACCTTCCAAGAAGCTGCACTTGGCCATCACGTAGGTCTCCCGGTCTTTCAGCTTGACCGTGGCCTGGCCAGATTTCTTGAGGTGCAGCTTCCTGTACCAGGTGTGCATGTGCTTCCACCATCCGAGGAGCACTTCCACAGTGTAGTCCATTCTCTCCGCCTTCTCTCTCCAAGCTGCCTGCTTCCTTTTGGTATCTCGAAAGAGCCTATGTCCCTTCTGCCAAAGATACTCGTTCTCTCTCAGCCATTCCAGCATCTCATCCTCATGTTCCTCTTCCATGGAGTATTGCCTCCTCTCCCATTCTCACGTATGCCTCTTCCTCCCTCTGGCAGGGCCATCTGGGCCCTCATCAGAAGGGCTTTGAGGTTGTAGGGGCTGATCCACCTCACCACCACCACCAGCAGCAGCAACAGCAACAGTAGCAGCAAAAGCAGGACCAGCAGGACCAGCAGTACCAGGAGCACCAGCAGGACCAGGATTAGCAGCAGCAGAGTAAGCACCAGCAGAAGCACCACCACCAGGAGCAGCATCAGCAGAGGAAGCCCCAGCAGAGGAAGCCCCAGCAGAAGCAGAGTCAGGGCCAGGAGATGTGATGGTGGCCCTGTCCTTCTTGCCAGGGCTGGCAGTAGATGGCAGAGGCTTTCTCTTCTTCCCCATGGTTGTTGGCTGGCTGGCTGGCTGGAGATGTGTCTGGCTGCAGGTCTTTCCTCTGAATGGTGAACGGTTGTGAGCTGCCTCCTTATATATCTGTGGGGCTGACGCAATGCATCCTCCCCGCATGCGCAGTGAACGCTCTGCATCCGCTAGGCATCCACTAGGCATCCGCTCTGCATCCGCGTTATCTGCTACGCATCCGCTCTGCATCCGCCCCTTCCTCTGCGCATCCACTTTGCTGTGCTCCCCCGGAAGCCCTGCGAATGTGCCATCCGCTTCCATCCGCTAGGCTTCCGTGGAGCATCCACTGTACATCCGCCCTACGTCCTCCCCCTGTCCATTCCTTTCCATTGTTGTCCGCTCTGCTTATGCAAATTCGGGGCACTTTTGAGAGCGGATAACAACAGATGGAACATTTTCTCGTCTGCTGTGTCCTTTTTACATACTTTTTGCATCTGTCGGCTGATGTGACAGGGCCTTAAGTAACTTTATCAATATTTTATAAGTAACTCAAGGTGGCGAACATACATAATATCCCTTCCTCCTTCTGTTTTCTCCGCAACAACAATCCTATGAAGTGGGTTGGGTGAGAGAGAGTGACTGGCCCCAATTACCCAGGCAGCTTTTATGTTTAAGTTGAAACTAGAACTCTCTAGCTTCTAGCCTGGTGCCTTAACCTCTAGACTAGCTCTCCAAATATTCCGAACTAGCTCTCCAAATATTCCAAAAAGAAGTTGAATTTGCATTAAGTGCAAATTAAGTGCTGTTAATCAAAAAGTATGTATAATGGTGCATTTCAAGATTAGGAAACTCACCCACGCCAACTTTTAACTGACACTTGCTCCAATCTGTATGGCTTCATTACTTGGAAAGGGGCCAAGCCTCAAAATACAGCTACATGGAGATAAGCAGGAATTGAGCAAAATGAAACCATATGTTGCATTGTTGTTCTTTCTTCTTTTCCTTCTCACTTTTCCTCCTCCTGGAGAGGAGGGAAAGTAGGGGAATTCACTTTCACTTCTGTCTGTTTTTGCATGTGTGTAGGCAAATCCTCCAATTGTGAATGTATAGTAAAGAAAAAGGTGTTTGCACAAACAATTTTTGTTACATATGAATGTACCTGGTACTTACAGATTTGCAGAAGGGAATCAGTATTTTATTTGTGACGAAAATTGCCCCCAACCTTTATCCAATAAAAAATGTTTGATCCAGTTATCACCAAGATTATTTAAGGTTGCTGGTGAGCTTTCATGTTGTCCCCCTTACTGTCTGTAGAGCAGTAAGCTCATTGCAGAATTAACTGTTGAAAAGCTTCATTGATTTATAAAATTTACTGTATATAGCTACCCATCTCACATACATGACAGATGTTGGGTCAGCTGGAAATCTTTTGAAATAAGGAGATAAATAATTGGGACATCGTATAGCAAATAATATTGCAGACAAAGATTTTAATTTTTTAAAACTAGGTTGAATCTAGCAATTGAAATAGCTTAAAACACCTACCTCAATATCAAGAATTTAGATACTTATTGCCCAAAAAATGTGAGTAAACATGCAAAGGCAAGAGAGTTTAAAAGTTACTGCCTTCATACCAGTGGTTTAGTAGTTTTGCTACTCCATTCTGGCAAAGTAGTTTTGTAGTTGTTTGGTTTGATGTATATCCAGGCCTACTTTTGAGTGTTAATTGCTGAAAAGTTTTTAATTAACAATTCCAACTTTCCAACTTCAACAACTCTAGTCAATCCAATAGCTTCTTTATTCGGGGCTGTTTTCAAACAATTCTTGTCAACCTTATTACTGACTTATATAGGGTTGCACTGTTGGCTGCTGTTACATACTTGAGTGAATTGGTGCCTATAAGTTTTTGTAGCTTTCTCAAGATAGCTTGCAAATTCAGTCCTTATGAAGTCTTCCAATCTGATCAACTCTTTCAATTTTTTCCCCTTGACTTCAGTGACCTTGTACTATTTTCAAAGATTGCCAGGCTTTCTGGTGAGTAGATGCTCCTAAGGAACCTGGAAGATAAGCAATGATGTTGCAAAGAGGGTGGAAATAATACAAGAGAAAGACACTAGTAGAGAGGTGGAAATAGTACCTATGAACCACAGAAAGATTTTAATTGAACCGTTTGTCTGGTAAAAACTGATGAGTAGCAAACATTAAAAAAAAAACTGTGTCCCAGGAAAATGTTGCAATATCCAATCTGGATCACCAGCACCAGAGATTCCCGGTGACTGACCCAGATTGGATCTTGCAAGAAGAAAATAACTTAACCAATGCCTTTTGTCCATCTTTCAGAAATGCTACAGCGCAGAGTACAGTAGAGCAAATCCTTAAAAATTCTGCCCATACCTTGAGATCTGGCAACTTTCAGAACTTTCAGGCCATTTTAGGAAGTCTGGATATGAAAAACTTCAGTGCATAAGCCAACAAGAATATCTTCTGCCCAAAGTTTAAAATATTGGAAACTGTAAAAAGATGTTTCCCTTTAGACTTGGGTTGCTTGGTGCTTGCTTTGGATATGTGCCAGAAGAAAGCTGTGCACTCAGTTCTGACACCCTTTTTGGCTTTCAGAAATGCTTGTTTACTTGAAATTTTTAAGAATTCTTACATTGAGTTTCCTGGGTCATAGGTGGCAGATGGCTGGATGAGCCTATTCAAATTCATCATTCTGGATTTATGGGCTTTATGAATAAATTAAATAGATGCCATGGAAAATGAGATAGAGATTTCCAAGTTGGCCAAGTAAAAATGCTGTTGTATATTGTTTTTCTTCTTTTACTGAGATCCTGCCTGCATAACAGAATCATACAATACATTCCAGATGAAAAGTACAAATTATGTGGCTTTTGAGTTTCTGAAGAGACATATTTATATTTTGGTTTCTATGCTGTTATTTCTGACTGGTTACAAGTCCATACTACCAATGCTACACAGGCAAATAAATATCCAGGCAAGATGGAGTTGCTAAATCTCCTAATCTCCTCTTCTTAAATTTGTTCTTTTTCGAGCATAACTCTAGACACATGTAGTTCCTCTGAGAATGAGGAGTGGCAGGTATTGGCTAGAGAAAGACAGGATGTATTAAGTCAGATTATTTATATAGGAAACAGTTTAGCTGGTATCAACATCTCAAATAAAAACCGAGATTCCTACAGAGTCTTAGGGAATGCAAATACTGACCTACAAGTCAACGATGGGAATTGCCTGGAAATCTATTTCAGTTGCAAGCAATTTTGGCATGTCTCTACTGTGTATACTGTGAATCCTTTCAGATAAGTTTTTATAATGCAGTTGTTCTGCTTCAGTCATATAACTTTTCAGAAGGCTCAGGAGTCATTGTATTCTGATTCCCACTCCATTCCATTCCAGTCCATTCCAATTTTCACCATTTTCTCCTATCAGAAAAATATATCCATTCAAGATGAAATAGCAAATTTGACTTCTCATATCCTTTGCTTGATAGCATTAAGACCACTAATCTCTCTTAGAAGGCACCTGGTGTCTGCTGATAAAAAGGAGAAAAAAAATAATCATCACTATCTCCAGCCAGATATTTAGGAAGTATGGAGGCAAGTATGGCACATTTGTCCATCAGCTGGTAAGGAGTGGTACATAATTGCTGAATGTGGGAAATTAGTTCACTTAATATGAGTGACTGCCATTAATTCATTTAATTAAGCCTTTCTTCTGTAAAGTTTCTTGAGTGTCCAATGTCATATAAAGCATACGTTTTATATAGAAAACTTTATTCTGTCTACTTTGACTTTTTGTGTGTACATGACTTCTAACACATGTCTTTACATAACCCAGAATTTTTTTGAAAGCAGTTTCACTTAACATTAAAAGCTTCTTTGTACATTTTTTAAACAAGAATGTTATTTTTGTACCAATGTCCCCAACACATACATATTTGTTTGGACAACTGTTCAGAAACATGTTGAAAAATATAAATCCTGAATTTCAATTATTTCCTGACTCACATCCTGAATTTGGGTATCAAAGCAATGTCTCTTCATTTAGTCATAATTAGAAGATGCATAGAAAAAGTAATGATTAAAGAAAACCCAGGATAACTAATGAAACTTAATCAGAATCGAAAAGAACGTGTATATGGGCATATATAACACATGCATGATTTCTTGGGAGTTCAGAAAAAAGTTGCTATGCGGACTTCCCATTTGAGCTTCTTCGGTGACGGACCGAACTCGCGTCTCTACACAGTTTCAATCTGTGCTCGCCGCTGGAGCGCCCCGAACCGGCTGGTTTCGGGGCTAAGCCATCCTGTAGAGGTGGTGAAGAAGGGGGAGACTGCCTGCAGAGTTGAGGAGAGCTGCAACTCTCCTCCCCAGCTGGCCATTACTCCCTTTCTCGAAGGTGGTTGTAGCGGTGGTCAGAAATGGCCACCACGAAGAAGAACTCGACCAGAAAAGAATGTGCAGGAGGAAGATAAGAAGAGAAAATTTTGGTTGACTGGGTCAAACAGCAAAAGCAACAAATAAGGTACCCTGGAATTGAAACTATTAAAAAAAAAAATTGTTCCCTAAGAAGATTTCTAAGCTGTGAAGGAGAGAGAAAAGGGAAAGGATTTGGTTTTTTTTTCTCCTCTTCCTATACTGTCAGCGAAGAGACTTAAGCAAGAAATTGGAAAAAAACCCACTTTGACTTTAATAGGCATTTAATGCTGAAAATAAAAAGTCAAAGGGATAATAAAGATTTCTGGATAATCAAAAGCTTTTGAAAACAGGAAAGGAGAGAAAAGGAATAAAAGGGCAGGATCTTGAAGAGAGGAGACTGCCTGGAATTAAAAAGAACTTACAGCAAAATCTCAACAAGACTTCCAAAAGATACATCTTAACTGAAACATTGAAACAAAATCGTAAAACCCCAGGAAGAGAAAGTGAAAAAAGAAATAAGAAGAAACAGCTTAAGCCCCTGTCACACTGCACCAACGGATGCAAAGAGGATGTAAAACAGACAAAAAAGCTTGCCATCCGTTGGAAAACGCGATGTACTCACTGCCTCCATTTTGCTTCCTCTCTATCCGTCCAGCATCCGTTTATTGACGTTTCATCTGCTCAGAAAGTTTTAAGCTGCTCAAAACGTTTGCGCGGAAAATGTATCCAATTCGTCCGTTCTGCATCTGCTACGCATCCACTATGCATCCGTTACGCATCCGCAATATCCACTAGGCATCCGTTCCCTATCCGTGCAACTTGCATCCGCGCGGATGCAGGGAGGAAGCGGAACGGACGCAGGGAGGAAGCGGAACGGACGCAGAACGGATGCAGAACGGATGCAGAATGGATGCAGTATGGCAACAAAGTGTTTAAAACGGAAAAAACGTTCGCAGAGGGGACCTATTTCGGATATTAAGGATGTCTAGAGGATGCCTAGAGGATGCCTAGAGGATCCAAAGGGACACCTATACTGCCTATAAAAAGGGGGAGCAACTCACCTGCATCTGACTTTCAGACCAGCAGCCTAGCTGTGCAGACCTCTGCAGCCTTCATCTGACTCTTGCTCTTCCACAGCATCCAGTCATGTCCATCGTGGATCGTAACACAGTCCTTTTGGCAGCCACCATCCTTCTGCAACAGTGCGAAGCCATCTACAGGCTCTGTGAACTCTACTACGGGAAGAAAAGGAAGCGGCCAAGAAGCGTCTGGGTCCAAAGATGGATCGGGAGAAGAGCAGAGTATGGACTGTACAACAAGCTGATGGTGGAGCTCAGGAACGAAGACACTCGGACATTCCAGAACTTCATGAGGATGCCTCCAGCCATGTTTGATGAAGTTGTGCAGCGACTGACACCCAGGTTGACCAAGGCAAACACCAACTTCTGGCCCAGCCTGGAACCTGGGCTCAAGGTGGCACTCACTCTGCGCCACCTGGCCTCAGGGACCACCTACAGTAGCATGCAGTACGGCTGGAGGGTGCCACACAACACCATCAGCATTGTGGTCAGAGAAGTGGTACAGGCCATCATCGAAGAATACAAGGAGGAGCTCCTCCAGTGCCCCTCCACTGAAGAAGGATGGAAGAAAGTTGCAGAGCAGTGGTATCAGAGGTGGAACTTCCCACTCACCGTTGGAGCCATAGATGGCAAGCATGTGGCCTGCAAATCTTCAGCCAAGTCGGGGTCCACTTATTTCAACTCCAAGGGCTTCTTCAGCATCATCCTCTTCGCCATGGTCGATGCTGACTACAAGTTCATGTACATCGATGCTTCAGGCAGTGGCTCATGTTCCAATGCCCAGGTATACAACGCCAGTGACCTCAAGGAGGGGCTGGAAGGCAACCTCATCATGGACTTACCAGATCCAGACACCCTGCCCAACGACACGCAAGATGTGTCCTACTTCATCGTGGGGGATGACGCCTTCTCCCTCAGAACCTACCTCATGAAGCCCTACACTTCCAGACTCCTCACCCCTGAAGAGAGGATCTTCAACTACAGGCTGTCCAGGGCAAGGCGGGTGGTGGGGAACGCCTTTGGCATCCTGGCCAACAGGTTCCAGGTACTTCTCACCACCATGCAGCATCGCCCACAGACCGTGAGGAGGATCGTGGAAGCTTGCTGCATCCTGCACAATCTCATGCGCACCCGCTACCCAGTCTTGCAGAACAGGATCGTGGACCTCCAGCAAGGCAATGGGGACATGGAGCCTGGGGAATGGAGGCAAGGGCAACACCTGATAGACAGAGCCTCACGTGAAGGGAAGAAGAGCCTCACGTGAAGGGAAGAAGCAGCGCAACCTCCTGAGACACTGGTGCAACTCCCCAGCTGGAGCAGTGGAGTGGCAAGACAGGATGATAGATGATTAATGGGTGCTTCCTTCAGCCTGTCTCATCACATGGATGAGATTGGGCCATGTATGTTGGGTGGGCCTACAATGAACAGGGCATTTAATTAAGAGTTGTGTTTATGTTCAAATGTGTGGATCAATGCTTACTAATGAAGGGCCAAAGTTGTGCTACCTGGGAGGGTGGACCATACAGTCCCACTATGCTTGCACTGGAGGTTTATCTATCCCACAGCTATCTTAACCCATCCCAAAGGTATCCCTGCCCACTCCACTGCTATCATAACCCATCCCACAAGCATGCAGAGGCTTAAACCAATTCTAAAAGTTTCCACCAAGACTTTATTACAAAAAAAGAAATGAAGCAAGTGTGTGAATCAAAGATAAACTTTATTGAAAACAAGCTGTAAAAAAAAAATGATCCAAGTCAAGTGTCCAAATAAAGTCCACAGGTAGCCAGCTACCCAGTCTCTGGCACTCTTATTGGTCACTCGGAGGTGTGCCCAGTCTCAGGTGTGAAGGGTCCAGGTGTTGTGGAGGTGGGTGGTGCTGGAGTGCTGGTCTGTATCATCATTGGGGTGCCTGGCCCTGAGAGAACAGGGGACGGTGTATTGAGGAAGCTCTCAGACAGCTGGCTCAGACCCACGATGCTGAGAGGTCCTTCCTCCATGCCATGGGGTGTCAGCCCCAGTACTGATGAGAGATGTACTGAGGCCGGGCTTGGCTGTGGGGTGGAGGAAGGAGTAGTGTAGTGGGGCTGTCTGGTCTGCAGCTGGGTGAGGACTGGCGTGGGTGGCATCGCTGTCGGCGGTGGCATCATTGTCGTGGGTGGCATCGGTGGCATCAGTGGAACCGGGGGCAACGGTGTCGTCCGATGACTCTGTGCCTGGACTGGGAAGGGCTGCTGCCTGTGCTGCTGGACCTCCTGGTAGCCGTAGCCCTGGAAGGTGAGGGGCTGTTGGAAGCCTTGGAATGGGAGGGACATCACCTGTGGTGGAGGTGGAGGAGCAGACCTGGACTGGGTGGGAGCAAGTTCCTCTGGATCTGGAGGGTTGTGAAGCAGCTCGGAGATCCGGTCCTTCACCACCTGGTACTGGGGTTCCTCCATGTTCTTGAGGGTCTGGTTGACATAGGTGAGGAAGGGCTTGCGGTTGGAGGATGAGGAGTCGTTGCTGACCAGCTGAGAGAGGAGATCTATACTGGTGCGGATGGTGTCCCTGATCTCCAGCAGGACAGTATGGCTCTGCCCCTCCTGCTGTCTGGCTCTCTGCCTTTCTGTGGAGGTGGAGCTGGGGGGGGTGGATGCGGCTACGACTGTGGTGGACTCGATGTCTCCTTTCTCCCACCGCACCAGGGAGTCCTCCATGCGCTCCACCACGGTTACAACAGCTGTCCGCGGGTTCTCTGCCGTGGCACGCTCCACAGAAACCTCTCTGGAGACAGGGACTGACTCTCGGCCAGAAGAGGACTGGCTCTCAGCAGGCTGCCGGAGAGAGAGGGTTGTGAGAGGTGCTCCTGGTGCTCCTCGGTGGTGGATCTCACCCTCCAGGAAGCTGCACCTGGCCATGACGTAGGTCTCTCTGTCTGTCAGCTTAACTGTGGCCTGGCCAAATTTCTTCAGGTGCAGCTTCCCGTACCAGGTGTGCATGTTCTTCCACCAGCCGAGGTGTACCTCCGAAGTATAACCCATACTCTCTGCCCTCTCTCTGCAAGCAGCCTGCTTCCTTTTGGTGTCCCTGTACAGCCGGTGTCCCTTACGCCACAGATAGTCATTCTCTCTCAGCCACTCCAGCACCTCATCCTCGTGTTCCTCCTCAATGAAGTATTGCCTCCTCTCCTGTCCCCGCATACGCCTCTTCCTCCCTTTGGCAGGACCAGATGGGCCCTCATCAGAGGGGCTCCCAGGTGGTAGGGGCTGCTACTCCACACCAGCAGCAGCAGCACCAGCAGGATCATCATCATCATCATCATCATCATCATCATCATCATCATCACCAGCAGGATCATCATCATCATCATCATCATCATCATCATCAGCAGCAGCAGCATGATCAGCAGGACCAGGATCATCAGCAGCAGAGTAAGCACCAGGAGCCCCAGCAGCACCAGCACCAGCAGCACCAGCAGGTCCAGGAGCACGAGCAGGACCAGCAGGACCAGCAGGACCAGCAGGACCAGGAGCAGCTTCAGCAGAGTACGCAGCAGCAGAAGCACCACCGCCAGGAGCAGCTTCAGCAGAGTACGCAGCAGCAGAAGCACCACCGCCAGGAGCAGCTTCAGCAGAATCTCCAGCACCAGAAGAGCGAGCCCAAGCAGCAGAAGCCCCAGCAGAAGCAGAGTCAGGGACGGGGCGGGAGGGTGGCCCTGTCCCTCTTGTCAGGGATGGTGGCAGGTTGCTGAGACTTTCGCTTCTTCCCCATGGTTGTGGGATTGCTGGCTGGCAGGAAAGCTGGCAGGCACCAAGGCTTGCAGGAAGGCTTGCAGGAAGGCTGGCAGGAAGGCTGGCAGGAAGGCTGGCAGGAAGCCTGGCAGGCAGGCAAGCAGGCAGGCAGGTACCAAGGCTGGCAGGCAGACTGGCTGGCAGGGAGGCTGGAAGGCAGGCTGGCAGGAAGGCTGGCAGGCAGGCAGAGAGCGAGCCTGGCAGGGAGGCTGGCCAGGAGGCTTGGAGGCAGGCATGCAGGCAGGACAGGCAAGGACTCGATGTATCCTGCAGCAGGTCTTTCCTCCGAATGCTGGCCACATGCGAGCTGCTACCCTTTATATCCGCATGGCTTACGCAATGCATCCCCCCCGCATGCGCAATTAACGCCAGGCATCCATTTGGCTTCTGCTCTGCATCCGCTAGGCTTCCGCTCTGCATCTGCTTCATCCGCTGTGCATCCGCTGTGCATCCGCTGTGCATCCGCTGTATCCGTTCCGTGTCCGCTTTGCTGAGGCCCCCCAGAAGCCTAGCGGATGTGCCATCTGCTCCCATCCGCTTCCATCCCCTGGGCTTCCGTTTCACATCCACTTTCCACCCGCTCTGCGTCCTCCCCACGTCCGTGTTATCCGCTCTGGTTATGCAAATTTTTGCCCCTTTTGAGAGCGGATAACAATGGATGGAACATTTTGCTCATCCGTTGTGTCCGTTTTGCATCCGTTGGGCAGTGTGACAGGGCCTTTAGGACTATTTGGATTACTTGGTGATCTCTGGATTCTTGGTTATTGCATTTGAATGACTAAAATCAATTGGGTGGTTGTTTAAAATGGCTCCACTTTTAGGAGAACTGAAAATGGAAGTTAAAAAGTGCAAAGAAGATGCCCAAGAAGGGACAGGTTCTTTTGGCTTCGTATTTCAGTTCTTAGAAATGAAGATTTGGAACTATGAGAAACAACAAGAAATGCCTGCAGAACAAGAAGATTGGAACAAATAAGAAGCCATCTTTAATGAACAAGTAATCTTCGGTGGGGAAAAAAAAGGAAAGGGGGGAAAGAGAATGGAAAGTTTAAGATTGGGAAAAATAACCCCAAAAAAGAATAGAGTGAAAAATAAATATAAAATCAGAAAGCAACAGAAGAGGGAAATGCAGAAGAGAGAATTAGAAGTGGAGAAACAAGGGGGTAAAAAGGAGAGTGAGAAGAAGAGAGGGAAGAAAGAAAGGAAAATAAGTTATAAAGGGTAGAAACAAAATATAGAGAAACAGGGCCTATTTAGAGATAATGGGTGAAAATTTAATGGAAAAAGGGATTCTGCAAAGGTGCATAAGATAATATTGTTATATTAGAAATAGAAATAATTTCAGAAAATATGAAACAATGTATGATTAAAATATTTGATAAAATAGTTATCTTAACTTAGTGGAATGCTTGTCAATAAATAAATGTAACAAAATGAATATTTAATGATTTACAAAACATATGTGAAGAAAAATAAGGGAAAAATTAATTATGGAGATTATATGTGTCTTTAAGGAAGTATGATATTTAATTGAAAAGAAATGTTAAAGATGTTAGGACTTTAATGGTTATTAATGATAGAACTGAATTGGAATGGAATGAGGGTTTATAATTACATATATTTATAATCCTTTTTTAAAAGAATATAGTGTGTATTATAAGAATGTACCAAGCAGAATTCTATTGGAAGTTATGTATTATGTTTTATATTGAAGGTCATAACCTTAAGGTATATATTGAAGTTTGAATAAGAGTTGAATGGATAAAAGATATAAAGGTGTCATACTCCAATTAGTAACTACAGGAGAAAATTTGTTTAATGGGAAAAGATAATATGAAATTGAAACAGAACAGACAAAAGTATAAATATAATGATTTGAATTGAGATGAGATAATCAAAATAAAATTGAGAAAATTAAAAGAGGGGAAAAACTATATAGAAAATGTAAAATAGTATAAGAAATGGAATAGAACACAAAAATGAGCATGAAATTGAGTTTGTGTCTGTTTAAGAAGTTCAACCCAGGACCATGCTATTTTCAAAAAAGATGTTTTACTTGTATTTTGTGTGTGTGAAAACCCAAATAAAGCTTTATCAAAAAAAAATTGCTATGCAAAGATGCTCTGTATGTGTATGGTTTCAAGTGAATGTTGATGTCATGGCCTCAGAGCCAAAGAGGCAGGGCAACCTTCCCTGACATTAAAATCCTGCACCCTGGCAAATAAATGCCTCATGAGCAACTTCAACAACTGATGCTGGTTCTACAACCAAGGTCATTATTTGCAAGCTCTGAGCAGGGAGAGCCTCACCTGGGTCTGCTTCAAGCAGAGTGGATTTAAACTGTATGGAGACAGCTTCCATTGCAAAAAGCCACTTGTTTTTCCTGTTCTCTACTCCTGCTTTACTTTGACCTCAACATGTCCCTTACCAAGTCTCTGGCTCATCCCTCAGTACTTTTCAAGCTATTGCTTGATATTGGATTACTGACTGTCTATTTGAATTATGACTTCTCCTCAGTCTACCCATGCCTGCTCCTTTTCCTGCTTCCTCAACATTTTTGCTGTTGCCTTCTCCCTGCCTGTCTCCTGCCAGCTCTCCAGATGAGCTTTCCTGCCCCCAAGCACCTGCTCCATGCCTATACTTTGCTTAACAACTGCATGGATTGTTTCTGCCTTTGCTGAAGCCAGGACGTGAAAGTTGACTCCTGGCCATTGCTTGGACAAGTCCCTGCAGTTTTCTTGGCAAGGTTTTTCTGAAAGTGCTTACCTGATCCCTAGGCCTGTGAGACAGGGACTGGCTCAAGATCACCAGTACTTTTTTGTGCCTAAAGCAGGACTAGAACTCACAATCTCCCAGTTTCTAGCCTGGTGAATTAACCATGGCACCAACTTGGCTCTGTTTATGCAAAATTAGAAAAGAATATTTTTTATTGACAATGGATGTAAAGACTGTTAGGTCTGACATGACATAGGTAATGAAATTAAAATTGAAAAATTACAAAAGTGAAAAGGAAAGCTGATATTGGGATGTGGCTGGGGATATTTATTTATTTTAGATTGCATAACTGATATTTCCTCTCGCAGCTCTAAATGGCATTCTGCGGTTTCTCCCAAATTGTACTCTTTTCAGATTACTTTGTGAGGTGGGCTGGACCGAGAAAAGGTATTTAGATTAAAGTTACTGATAGATTTCCATGGCTGTATGGAAATTAGTTTCTAGATCTCACTCATCCCAGTCCAACCTTTTTACCATTTTACTATCTTTCAATACTTCGCACCAGTCTTAAAATCCACCTGTAACTTTTCAACCAGAACAGACCTGACTGTGAGGAAGAAGCTATGAAAATGAGGATCATGTTGTAAACTTATGTTTCAATTTTTATCATTTGTAATGGAATGTGCTTTCAAAAATGTTTAGAATAGATACTACACATACTGTAGCATGCAATCTTGCACAAAGGTTGAGCTTGCAATGAGGAATGCTCTGAAGGGAAGTCCAATTTGTGCAAAAAGGAATTCTCTCAGGGCAAATGTATGTAAGTTTTTAGAATAATTAAGGAAACAATTGATTAAAAAATGATTTATGATTTTTCCTTTCCTGGTAAGGTATTAAATTGGGGAGTTTTTCAGGGTTTTTTGTCTATCACTTTCTTCTTTTATTGCAGAGCCCTTCACATCTTTTCATGCGGAGCTGCCTGTGCTTTGGGACATTTAAACTTGTGGCCTTTCTTGTCTTCTGGAATATCTGTTGTGGTAACTCTGGTTTATGGAAGATGCTGGAAGCGCTGGAGAAACTAAATGGATCCTAAAACCATCAGGAAAATGAAGGAACAAGCAGTGATAATATTTTGGCTATGGATAATGTGCCTTCTTCGCCGAGCAAATTCTCTAGAAGGTAAATGCAAAGTTGGTTCACTCCATAATAGAAGTATTATTGATTGATTATGTGCCATCAAATTATTTTGATTCCTTGTGATCCCATAAGGTAAATTTTATTCATGCCAGTCTATCCCTAATCTATTCTTTCAGGTCTCCCCACAGTGCACTCACTGGCACTGGTATCAAATCCATCCATCTTGTTGCTAGTTGTTTTCTTCCTTTCTTTCCTTCTACCTTTCCCATTATATTGAACGCCATTATGTCAAATTATATCCACAACTTCTTTATTTACAAGTGGCATATGCTGCTGACTATAATGTTTTCAGAGCTGGCTGAAGATCCTTTGCTA
Organism: Laticauda colubrina; assembly: GCA_015471245.1. NCBI lineage: Eukaryota > Metazoa > Chordata > Lepidosauria > Squamata > Elapidae > Laticauda > Laticauda colubrina. The sequence continues at coordinate 10,368,462 of BLBF01000004.1, read as the reverse complement.
GGCAGTTTTGATCTTGTGAGTACTGATTATTAAATGACACTTCTAAGTATTTTATGCCAGATATATTGTATGGCTGGCAGAAAGCTGATCAAAATTCTAAAATCTTGAGTTTTCCAGTTCTCAAAAAATAAAAAAATTCCAGAGGCTACGTATTCTTTGGCTTTTACAATGTGTCTTGTGTCAGCCCCACTCTTCAATTTATATATTTAACAAATATCAAATATGCTCAAATGCTGATTTATCATTAAACCCCCAAATTTATTGCCATTCAGAGAAACTCTACTAAACTTATGTGAATCTGGAAAGACATAATTATTTGAGTTATTATAAATGTCCCCATTGCAAAAGGTAACAAAAGACGTAATTTCTGATGGTTGCTTTTTCAAATTAAAAGTTCTAGACCTTTTCCTTTACAGAAAGGGAAAAAAATACTTTGCAAAGATGCTAAAAAAAGTAGAAAGTTATAAAAAATATCAGATTTAATTTTAATATAAAAATGATGTGGGTTTACAGCAACTGTATAGGATAACCTAAGGAGCCACTGAGACTCTTGCCATTCTTGATAGCAATCTTCAGATGGTATTTCTGAGGAACTGTATCCTTCTTATCTTCTGAACATCTGTGGATCCCCGGTAATTTATTAAGTAATTAAAAACAAACCTATTGTACAGGGCTGATTCATCGTTGAGGCAAGAAAGTATCGAGCTGAATTGAGTTTCAAGGAGGTACTTTTGCTTTATTTGGTGATTCCCCCCCCCCCCCCAATTCATTCAATCATATCCAATTTTTTGGGAGACTGTCTGGACAAATCCCTCCATTTTTCTTGGAAGGTTTTTCAGAAGGTGGGACTAAAACTCACCTTCTCCCCGTTTCTAGCCTGATTCCTTTGCCATTACCCTAAACTGGCTCTTGTTTTGGGAGAATATAGTTATGCAGATGTTTGGAGGGAGCATGTTCAACACGGCAGAGTAGCAATTTCATTAAAATTTAAGGGAGAAAACTGAGAAAGGAGAAGAATGTAAGTCTTATTCATAGGTAGATGTTTATTCTTCTTGAAGTTTATTTTTAACTCAAATTACCAATCATGGTCTTGAGGAAAACTTGATGGGGATTCAAAATATATAAATTTATATTTGATTGTATAGAACTGCTGTGACTTCTACATATGCAAATGTTTTGAAAAGAGAAGATAAAATATATCATAATTAATACTTCTCATCTGACACCTTTCTACTGTTAACTCACTCATACAGTAATAGGCTCCTATGTACAGATACTGATAATCGCACATTGGGAGTTAAATATAATATGGTATGGAAATATTTCAAAGGGGCTTTAAATACCACATTGTCACTTGTGATCATGGAAGCAGTTGTGCTATCTGTTGAGGAATTAACCCACTGCTCCTTTAAATAATTGGATTTCTATATTATAAACATCGGATGTTGGAGAGGGGATCCTTCCTCAGTGGCTGCTTTGACGCATATAACTGAAGAAGCCACTATCATCTGGAGGAGTTAAAGCAAGGAAGTGAAGGAAGTGTATGATGCCTTTAAGATGATTGACCCCAGTTTTTTTTTTTTTTTTAAAGGAGAAGGAATATCAAAACAAACAGATGAAGAATTGGGAATTGGGAATAGGGGTGGGGGGATGAAAGTATAACAATACTGGATGACCGTACTGTCGGATGGTTATAAACAGTGAATGAATGGGGAGATAATTTAAGGTAGCCTCTTTCTTTGTCCCCTTTTTTATCTTCTGGTTCTCTTCACTTCCTTGTCCAAGTCCTGCACATCCCAACACTTCTTGTTTTCATTCATCACAGCCTGGTCTTTTGCCTCCATTGGCTTTCCCCCTGCTTTTTGACCTGTCTTTTCCGGAGGCCTTCACGTGGGAGAGAAAGATGTGCATTCATCATGAAATGGCTCAGGTCAGTGAGCACATGTGGCTGCAGGGATTTTCTTTGGCCCAGCTACAGGAGTGTCCATGATACCCCTCTCTTTCCCTCCCTGGTTAACTTTCTATTCTTGTTTCCCCTCTCCAGGTTTCTTTGTCTGCTTTCTGACATTCCTCTGATACGACATCAATCTTTTTATAATAGAACGTCCTTTTCCTCCATATTGTTATCAGTCATGGCATGTAGTGACTAATATATCCTAATAGGCTTAAAATAACTATACCTCCATTTTTTGAAAATCTTTTCTGACAAAACAAGATTGAACTCCCCCCATCCTCTTTTCTAAACTCTCTGCAATGGTCTCTTGACATTGAAATACTTTTCCTCCTTTCTCTGTCCTTTGCTGACTCCTGTTACCTAGAATTCCAACCTAAAAAATATTTTTGTGGTGTTTTTGAAGCCACCAACTTAACACCAACATTCTTCTCTTCAATTGAAACAAGATCTAATGCATAGATTTTGTGTTTGGCTGGCATTTATTCCGGATTGGCTTTCCTTTTCCCTTCCTAGTTAGGAAGGGACTTTAAATGGAAGTTCCATAGCCAGAATTCGAAGGGGCTACTGCTGATGCTGCTGAATACTGTTTGCAGAAAAAAGGACTTGATTTCCTACTGTGCCTGTGGGCTTCCTACAGATTGTAGGATTGTAGGATGTACAGAATGTTGATTAAAGTCCCTTGGGGACAGGGAATTCATTTTTTAATCTTGTTACTTGATGAAGCTGCATTATCTTTATTGGCAAGCAGCCCTAACGGTTCACAATTATAATAATGTTCTCCATCTATAATGTTCTAGCTTTTGCTTTTTTTTTTTTTTTTAATCTGGGATGATTGCTACATATATTCATTGGGTTCCTCTCATGTTCCCCTCTGCATGTATGCATTTATTTATTTGTATAATTTATTGATACAAGAATTGATCTGTTGCCTCCTCCTAAGTGGTTCTCGGTATTTTCTGTTTATACCATTTCAAGTCCAATCCATCCAGTGGATTCATTATCATCACAGCTCCTTGCAGATATGGGAAATGGGACTTGATACATTTGTGGGTATAGGAAAAGCTGTGTTCCAAACCCAGCAAAATAGCTGACCTTAGTTCTGAGGCTTTCGCTATTTTTTTATTTTTTTTTACTTTCCAAAGAATTAAATCCTTGAAATCTGGCACTAGTAACTGATTCTTTTCCTCCATCAGCTTCCTTTACTTGGTTCATTTATGCACCCCATTTCCTTTATAGCCAAGACCTTTTATTTGTTTCAGTCTGTACTAATTTCTAATTTCTATGTACATATGGTTCCATTTGAGAATGCCTCTTTTAGTCCCATTTACTAACCCAGGAGATCAGTTAGCAGCTTCAGAATAATCCTTAAATGCCTTAACAGAACGCAGAAACCAAAAATATAAGATGAGCTGTGTAGAACTGTCAAGTCTATTCTGGCATTTTGTTTGCCCCAGTAGCCAAGCAGCATCACATGCCTCTGAGAAATCATAAACATAACTTGACCCCAAAACACCCTGAAATTCATGTTATCCAGAAACGTCATTTTTCCAGTATTGGAGTTAAGATGTGTATTCTTTCAACCAGTATCCATTGAAAAAATCAAATTTCATCATTGATTCAATTTTAAATTCTTATTAGTTGGCTATAACTACATTTTTTAGAAACCTGTTTGTGGGAGACTTTTCAGAATAGATATGTCAAGCTTTTGGCAAGCATGTTACTAAAGAAGCAAGTCTAATTTAGCAGATCTAAAGTGATGATGATGGTGATGATGATGATGATGAATCACATAGTCAGCTGGATGTTTAGACAGGATTTGACATTTTTGTCTACCTACTGAATCCTTCCCAGGTACCTGGGATACACAGATGTTATTCTTTGATGGCGCCAAAAGTATGATTGCAGAATGCAAGTTGTGAGTAAAGCTGCCTTTTGCAACTGACTGATGGTGATTTTGTCAATGCTGATGGTGTTCAAATTGTGTTTTAGTTATTTTGGGATTACATCCAAGGTGACTATTACTATTGGTGCTATCTTCGTTTTCTTTTTCCACAGTCATTCAGACATCATCTTCTTATTAATCATCATAATAACTGGCAAACCCTATCTGATTCAAAAAGACCCAGCAAAGAGGACAACACCAGGAAACTATAGGATGATAACATGTTTGCATACAATGTTTGATGACTCACAGGTATAATAGCAAACAACATTCAAGATTATTAAGAAAAAAATGATACCCTTCTGATAGAATAGAAAGAAAACAGAAGGAAAACAGAAGGTACAAAAGATTATCTTCTGATATAAAAAAAGATTTTGGAGAATGCCAAAAGGCAAAAAACCAATTTCCATATGATCTGAATTGATTATAAAAAGATGTTTGATTCATTACCACAGACCTGGATCATCAAATGTTTGGAAGCAACTACATCATTAAAAAACATTAAAATGTTTATAGAAAAAATAATGAAGCAGTGAAAAGCAGAGCTTGGTGATTGGAAATGAAAAATGTGGGCTCATCAATATTAGGATAGGCATCTTCCAAGCTAATTCATTATTACCCTTATTATTTGTCATTGCTCTGATTCTACTTTCAGTGATTTTGAAGAAAAGTCTTTGCTACCATTTAACAAAAATGATAATAATAAAATCTCACATTTTTATATGGATAATCTGAAGCTTTATGAAAAACCAGAAATCAAAATTCAGTCATTGACTTATACTGTAAAATTTTTTAGTATAGATATAGCAATGGAATTTGGCTTTGAGAAAAGTGCTACAGTAGCAAGAAATCGGGATAAAATCACAAAGAGTAATAGAATTGACATGCCAAATGAACAAACCATCAGGAGCTATTAGGATACAGAATACAATCTAGGCAATTTACAATTTGATATCATTAGTATGGACAAACGTAAAATGTGATTAGTAAAGAATACATCCAAACAGTGAGAAAATTTCTAAAGACAAAACTGAATGGTAAAAACACCAGCAAAGTTATAAATTCTTGAGCCATACCTGTGATATGATACATTGCTGGAATTATTAATTGGGTATAAGCTGAACTGGACAGCTTGGATTGAAAAACAAGAAATCTATTCATAGTGCAACACTTCCCTATAGTCAGTGGTGGGATTCACATTTTTTTACTACTGGTTTTGTGGAAGTGGCTTGGTGGGTATGGCAGGGGAGGATATTATAAAATCTCCAGTCAGAGGCGGTATTTGGCGGTTCCCCGAACTACTCAAAACTTCCGCTACTGGTTCTCCAGAACTGGTCAGAACCTGCTGAATACCATCTTTACCGATAGTGATATTAATAAATTATATCTGCCCTACAGAAATGGAGGCAGGGATTTACTTCAAGTCCAATAAACTGTCAAAGAAGAAAAAAACATGCATTGGTTGATTACATAAAAGGCAGCCAAGAACAAGCATGATCCAAGTTAAAAAAATCGGAACTTGATGAATATACAGGAAACAAAACATAAATATTGAAATAATCTAATAAAACTAAGAACGGAATGCTGGCAAGGAAAAGCATTACATAGTCAATTTCTCCAAACGATCAAAGGGAAAGTAGATAAAGATAAAACCTGGCAATGGCTTACAACTAGAATATTAAAAAAGAATCTGAAGGGCTTCATTTTTAGCTGCTCAAAAGCAAACTATTCAAACTAATGCAATCAAGGACAAAATGGAAAAATCATCAAACGCTTTCAACAAAGTGCAGATTGTGCAAAAAGACAGGTAGTCAGCTTGTGCAAGAAGTTTGCACAAATTGATTATAAATAATGGTATACACAATCACCAAAATGAGTAATTACCATGTGCCAGTAAAGAAAAACTGGCGGGAATTAAAATGAGCAGGTTAAAATATTGTGGGATTTCTGAATACAGACTACAAGTCTTGGCTCAGAAAATGCAGGATTTAACTCTAGTTGAAAAGAAGGAAGTGTGAATAATTGATTTGGCAATACCAGGAGATGGTGGAATAGAAGACAAAAAATTGGAGAAGATCACAAAGTGTCAAAATCTGAAAATCGAAATGGAAAGATAATAATATAAGCTGGCTGTGGTGGTCCCAGAGGTTCTTGGCACACTGAGTGTTATACCCAAAATTTTTTGGATGTCATTTAGAAAATATGTACATTGATACAATTGTCATCTGTCAGTTTCCACTGCTTATACTATGCTGATAGATTACAACATTCTAAATTCTTGGGAAGAACTCTACAAATTAAGGTTAATACTACTTAAAGAACTGGCATATTGATTTCACATTTTTGTGTATATAATAATTAGTAAAAATACTGGGACCATCAAGTTGAAAAGATTTTGGAAAATGTGAGGGTTAAGATGTTATAGAACTTTAGATCCAAATAGACAATCATCTTGGTCATGACATATATGATATAACAGCTTTTAAAAAGAAGAAAGTCCAGCTCATAGATGTTGCTGTACTAGATGATGTTAGGATTGAGGAAAAACAATTGGAAAAAATTACAAAATATTGGGACTTGCAGATCCAAGGTCAAATACTTATGGAAAAAGAAAATCTGTTATCCAAATCATGATTGGAGCCTTTGAAGCAATGTCTAAAGGACTTCCTCAATATCTGGAAATGTTGAATTTATCAGACTTGACCATCTTAAAATTACAAAAAACTCATCCTGCCTGGGTTCTTATATCCTTATATCATTAGCTGCTACCTTAATAATTCTTAGGTGTTGGTTAGCACTTAAATTATTAACTTTCCACCAATCTTAGATTGTGACTAACTGCAGACTGTTATACTGATGACACAAAATTTTGCAAAGCAATAAGTAAAACTATGTCATATATTACTGAATACAAGTGGGACCTCTTTTGTTCTGTATATAGAATAGTAGACTCCTAATACAGGATTCTGATTGGCTAAAAAACCTAAATGGGGATTGGTTCAATAGGAACCAATCCACGAAGCTGCTTAAAAGGCGGCAAAACTAAATACCTGTCATTTGCTACAAGCCGGCAGGCAAATCCCTATAAAAAGGCTGCCACGGCTTGAGCCAATGTTCCGTTTTTCAACTGCTGTAAATAATAAAGACTTTGTTGTTGGGACCCGGTCTACCTCGCGTTTTTCCGGACGGAACACTGGCGACGAGGGTGGGATTGTCCTAAACGCGAGACTGAGCACGCGGCGACAAATAAAACTAGACGAAGAACAATGGCTAGAAATAACGCGCCGCCCGCACCCTTCAATCCCAATGAAGAGGATTGGGAATCCTACGTAGACCGTTTCCAGATGTATTTGGAAAGTAACGAGATGGAAAAGATCTCAGACCAGCGTAAGAGAACTGTTATCTTGACACACTGCGGGCCCACAATCTTCAAAATGGCCAAGGCTTTGGCGAAACCCCGAGATGTGAAACAACTGACTTGGCCAGAGCTCCAAAGAATACTAAAGGCTCACTACGCACCGGTGGTGTCAAACCTTATCAAGCGGCATGAATTTTACCGAAGAGACCAGAAAGAAGGAGAGACCATCGCTGATTTTGTGGCAGCCCTCCGACAAAAAGGGGGAGCGTGCGAATTTCTAAATTTAGATGAAGCGATGCGGGATCGAGTAATACTGGGTTTAAAAGACTCTAATGTACAGAGCAAGCTGCTAAATAAACCCAACATAACCGTAGCTGAAGCCATCGCAGAAGCCACAGCAGCTGAAGCCGTGAAAAAATCAGAGGTCAAAATGAAACAGATGAACACAAACAACGACGAAATGAGCCTGGCCAGAGGGAAGAAACAATTTCCCACCACCACTCACCACAAGGGTTTTGATGAGACGTCAGAATCCGGGGAGGGAGACGACGAAGTCCACCGCCTATACGCCAACAAGAAAGGGCGCGAAAAAAGGAATTGGTGGGAATGCGCTGGCTGCGGAGGAAACCATCCTCAGGCCGATTGCAGATTTCTCGATGCCATTTGCAGAGCTTTCAAGAAAAGAGGGCATATCGAGAAAGTCTGCAGGAATAAAAAAAATTACAGCCCAAACAGATGCAGCAACTCCCCCGCACAAGCTGAGCCAAAACAGACTGAGAGAAAGTGGCAGTGGAACAAGCGAGCAACTAACCAAGAGAATACACATCAGACTTTCACTATCGGAAGCGCTCAGACGGAAAGCGGGAAGAAAGTAAAAATAATTGTAAAAATAGAAGGCAAGCCCTGCGAAATGGAGGTAGACTCTGGGTCTTTCCTATCAATGGTGTCATGGGACACCATCAAACAACTGGTCCCAGATATCAAACTCAAAGAACTCCAGAGACAAAAATTAACCCTGAAGGACTACCAAGGAAACTGAATTCCTGTGGTAGGCCTAGGACATTTCCGAGTTGCCTACAAACAACATGTCGAAGTACTACCATTGATAATAGTTGACCGAGACCGACCAAGCCTCCTGGGCATCAAATGGTTTGCACCATTGGGCATCGGGATGACCGGAGTAGACCGGGTAGCCGCAACCGACTGGGAAGAAAACCTGATCCAAGAGTTCCAGGATGTTTTCGACAGCTCCCTAGGCAGGTATCAGGGGACCCCAATTTCCTTTAGTCTAGACCCCCAGGTAGCCCCTAGAAGACTAAAGGCCAGACGAGTTCCTTTTGCTCTGAAAGCAAAAACAGAGGAACAACTAAATAAATTAACAGACCAAGGGGTTTTAGAACCTGTTGACCATGCTAAGTGGGAAACGCCGATCGGAACACCAATTAAACCAGATGGGTCGGTTCAAATTTGTGGTGACTACAAGGCTACCCTGAACCATGCATTGCAATAAAGCGCATACCCGGTGCCAGTCGTACAACACTTATTACATTCTCATGGGGGAGGAAAAGTTTTCACTTAACTAGATCTAGCACAAGCTTACCAACAGCTCCCAGTAGACCCCTTAACGGCTGAAGCACAAACTATAGTAACCCACAAAGGGGCATTCAAATGCAACAGACTCCAATTTGGAGTGAGTGTAGCCCTAGGCGTTTTCCAGAGTCTCATGGAACGCCTATTGAATGGTATAAAAGGGGTCGTACCATACTTCGACGATGTCCTAATTTTGGCCAAAGATGCGACCCAACTAAAAAAAAGACTAAAAGACGTACTAACTAAATTCAGAGAATCTGGCCTAAAAGTAAAAAAAGAAAAATGCTGTTTAATGACTGATCGCGTCAAATTCTTGGGCTACTTAATAGACAGAGAGGGTATACACCCTACTGACAAAAAAGTCAAAGCTATTAAAGACGCACCAGAACTAAGGAACAAAACTGAACTGCAGGCATTTTTAGCACAAATAAATTTTTATAACGTGTTCCTACCCCACAAAGCGACAATAGCGGAACCATTACACCGATTACTGGATAAAAAAACAATTTGGACTTGGGGTTATAGAGAAAAGAAAGCCTTCCCAAAAATAAAAAACTTATTAACATCAAACACCGTTCTTATCCAGTTTAGTTACACACTTCCATTGACGGTGACCTGCGACGCCTCACCGTTTGGAGTCGGTGCCATCCTGAGCCACCAATTGCTAGATGGGAGAGAGGCACCCATCGCATACTATTCAAAGACTCTGTCTAAAACCAAGCGTAATTATAGTCAATTGGACAGAGAAGCCCTGGCAATTGTCACCGGAGTGAAACGCTTCCACGAATATCTATATGGAAGAACATTTTTGATAGTAACGGACCATAAACCGCTACTGGGAATTTTGGCGGGAAACAAGCCAACACCGAACATTTTGTCCCCGCGAATGACTGGATGGTCAGAATTCCTAGCAGCCTACTCTTATACTCTGACACATCGCCCCGGGAAACAAATTTCCCATGCAGACGCGTTTAGCAGAGCACCATTACCGACTATAGAGGAAGACCCGGCACCGACGATGACCACCTTGCAGATAGAGACATGCCTCGATCTACCCATATCTGCAAATGATGTCGCCAGAACCACTGCAAGGGACCCATTGACTGCCCATGTTCTGAACTGGGTAGGTAAAGGCTGGCCGGAAAATCAAAAAACTGAGAACTTTAAACCTTTCCGGACCAGACAAACCGAACTCTCGATTCAAAAGGGTTGTTTGTTGTCGGGTGATCGGGTAATTATCCCTTCCAAATTACAAACTAAGGTACTAGGTATGCTTCATGAAGGCCACCCTGGAATTGTTAAAATGAAAAGCCTTGCTAGAAGCTATGTCTGGTGGCCGGGTATAAACAGGGACATCGAATACTGGGTAAATTCTTGCAACAAATGCCAAAGAACCAGACCTTCCCCACCAAAAGCACCCATTAGGGACTGGGAAAGCCCACGAGGCCCCTGGTGACGAATTCACATTGACTTTGTGGGTCCTACTAAGGGGCATACTTTCCTAATTTTCGTAGATGCACACTCAAATTGGCTGGAGGTTAAAATTATGCCATCTACGACAACTGAAACTGTTATTAAACAACTTGAGAAACTCTTCGCAACCATGGCCTGCCAGACGTCCTAGTGTCCGACAACGGGCCACAATTAACGGGTATCCGATTCGAACAATACCTAGCCTCCCTAGGTATAAGACATGCCCTAACCCCGCCGGTCCACCCGGCTGCAAACGGTAGGGCAGAGAGAATGGTCAGGTTTACCAAAGGAGGGTTAGAAAAAATGGACATTGGGGATGTCCAGATAAAATAAATCGCCTACTCACCCTCCAGCATATTACACATTTGGGTACTATAACAAACAAAAGCCCGGCGGAATTACTAATGGGAAGAAAACTGAGGTCGCAATTAGACAGATTGCACCCAAACTATACGCCAGAAAACCCCCCCGACTCCTCCACCCGTTTCAGGACATTTGAAATAGGTGACCTAGTCTATGCAAAAAATTTTACCGGGGACCCATTATGGCTTCCAGGTACAATCACACAAATTACAGGCCCCCCGGTCCTACCGACTAACCATAGACGACGGCAAGGAATGGAAGAGGCACATAGACCAGCTTCGGTCCCGAAACAAAGAAAGAAGTACAAACACACAACCACAAATATTAAAAAACGACAAAAATCAAACCAAAGAGGGGGGGGAAATACAAGAAAATAATAAAGAACCGTTTAAATTAAACACAGAATATGATAACAAACAAAAAGAGCAAAAAAGAGACTTACAGTTAAAAGAAAATTGCGAGAAGAGTCTACTCGAAGGGGCCAGCCAGGCCAGCTCGACCTGCCCGGAGAAAACAGGAGGAAGCAGCAAAACTGCCGGCCTAAGAAACTCAGGCCGCAGTAAAATGGCTGACTCACTCTTCCAGGCGATTCCATGGAGAAGGACTGGAGAGACAGCAACCCCATCCGAACCGGTTGAAGTCTTCAGCAGAAATGAACCGCGCAAGTCCAGTCGCGTCAAAAGAAGCCCCACCTACCTGCGTGACTACGTCACCACGTAGGACTAAACCAAGAGGGGAGGGGTGTTCTGTATATAGAATAGTAGACTCCTAATACAGGATTCTGATTGGCTAAAAAACCTAAATGGGGATTGGTTCAATAGGAACCAATCCACGAAGCTACTCAAAAGGCGGCAAAACTAAATACCTGTTATTGGCTATAAGCCGGCAGGCAAATCCCTATAAAAAGGCTGCCGCGGCTTGAGCCAATGTTCCGTTTTTCAACTGCTGTAAATAATAAAGACATTGTTGTTGGGACCCGGTCTACCTCGCGTTTTTCCGGACGGAACATCTTTGAATTGTTTGAACCTTTTTCTCCTGATTTCCTTCACTGAAGGATCAAAATGTCTTTTAAAAGTGAAGAACACTCCTGTGCTCTTTGCCATGTTTTGAAATATTTCCATTTGCTGGATCAGACTACAAGAATTGCTTTAGAGTCTTTTAGCTGAATCGACAGGAATTACCCTGTGATCCTTACCTAGCTTGCCTACCATGTCAATTCTTATATGGCACAAGATATTCATTTGCCTAGGTAATTGCATTTTGTTTGCTCTACTTTATTTCTTGGCACAACAACAAAGGTCTATAGATTCATGGGAAGGCCACCTACTTACTATACTTTATGTCTCAGCCTTTCTTCCAGAAATGCCAGACAGCATGTGGTGAGAATTATCGCTTTCTCTTCCAACTATCATTGTGGGGCTGAGTGAAGGAAATGGCTGGATTAGGGCATGAATTCATATTTTACCATCTACAACAGCCCTCATAAAGATCCAAATACACTTGGATGTTTAGGAATCATCCCTCCTCCCACAAATTGCAGATATCTTGTGAAGTGCTGCAGTGTGGGAGGGGATAAGGCTTCCTAATGTTAGGAATGGGTGAGTTAGGCAGAATTTTTTTTATCTCCAGTGGATAATTTTTCCCAGTTTCCTGTACTGAAGAACTGAAACCTTTCTTGCATTTTTAAAGATCCTCAGAATGACTGTACAGCAACAGTGAACATCCCAAAACTTAGTTTCTCAGTTATTAAAAGCTGAAACCAATAGTGTTGCGGTTTGCAACACAGAGAGCGATGCAGTTGTATTGAGCTGCAGTGGACAAAAATCTTTGTCATTTTTTAACTTTAAAGATACTTTGAAGAGAGCCACGTGAGTAGTTGACATACAGATCAAGCAGGCACAAGAGAGATGATCTTGGACAAGTGCTAAATAAGGATTCCAAGGAAATTGCCAAGTTCAGTTTCTGATATTGAGCTAATGTATAGAAGAATTTTGGGGACCTTCTCCTTTTAATGCCATATTATATCTAATTTTAATCAGGGTACTTTTCAACTGGATGCACAAAATATTGTGAGTGCATCTGGAGGCAAAAAAAACAACAACAAACATGCTTGAATGTACGAGGTATATTTCATGAGCTAGCATAGCATTACAGACAAAGTTCAATTAAGAAATTGAAAGGTGTGCTCAACTTAGAGTTTCAGCAATTCTAGCAGGAGACTGTGGGGAATAAAATTGACAAGCAGTTCTAATCTTTGCTTGGGGATCAAATATCATGTGCAACCAGCCATAGTGGTTTGAGGGAAAAGGTGGTAGATGCAAAGCTGTTAGGTAAATAGGGAGAACCAAAATCAGTTTTGGGGGCTAATGATGGAGGAAATGTACATCTGTACAGATGTGGTTCAGAAAAGCCTGCTGATTTAAGAAACACTCAGTGGAATTTCCACAAATATCTCACATTATGAAGTAGAATTATGAGAAATAAAGGGAGAAGTACTAGCTATATTTTGTTATTCACATACCAGTTAAAATCCCACCTAGACACAATTTTATTTATATGTAATGATACTTTTGAAGAAAAAAACATACCATAATAGAAATAATTAAAATGGAAGGAATCCCCCCCCCCCCGCATTACACAACTTTGCAACTAACAACAACAAAAAAACATTTTTAAATTATTTAATTAAAAAGATATGCCTTAACTTTTTTAGAAAGTAAGAGAACAGAGGACTGTTTTGGAAAGAGGAACATTTTACCATTTCTGAGCAATACTGGAGGTGTTTCTCATATGCCTAAAGAGCTGGTCTGTATGACAAATGTTGCTCTCAAAAGGGTTTTTTTTCTGTCAATTTTAATGCCTAAAGAGCTTCATAGTGAAGGAGATGTTCCCTGAGATAACAAATGCAAGAAGTTTAAAGCTTAAAAATGAAGCCCATCACCTTCAGTTGATCCAGTTGATCAGTTGACTGGCTTTTGGTGATTATTTCTTTGATCCTTATATTTATTGGGCCAGTCATTAGTTATTGAATTTGCCAAGATTCTGCTTTAATGAAGGAATGTGGTTAATAAGTATAAAATAAATAAAATCATTGCAGACATGTAGAGTATACTGCAGGATTTTAAATATAATCCAACCAAGGCATATATGATGATGGATGATTATGATTGATGACTGGTTAATCTTCAATTCGATTTAGGTCTAAGACTGATAAAACATAACAGTTCAAGTTCTAACGAAGGACATAAGAGTTGTTAAGATAACATCTGGGTATACAGGAAGTTCCGAGTAAGTGTTTTTTTGCAAAGTCAGAATATTCAGGTCTAATAAGTTCAAAATTTCATGTATCTGGGCAACCCTTTGGTATTGCTCAAGGGCTCCTATTACTATTGGTACAACCATCAATTTCTTCCTCCATGACTAAGAAATAATGAAGCTGATGCAGGGAAATGTGTTCCCTTCCATTATTACTGTCTGAAGCTCCTGAGATAGATTCAGAAATATCCTTAAGCCCACCCACTTTTGACTTTGTCATGGGCTTGTCCCTTGCAGTTTTGTCTGTTGAAACATTGCTTTTTGAATATGTAGTTTACAGCTGAGTGAATGTTGTCATCTTCAGACCTAATACAAATCATCATACTCTGTAGTATGATTTACTCAGTGCTTGATAGCACCCTACCCTCTTTTCCACCCCACCGCATCTCACCTAACATAGCAGTTTTAAGCAAGAAGTGAAAGTAAATTTCACCTTCCTTGGTACTGTCTGAGCTTGGTTGATTTCTTGCCAGACATTTCATTACCAAAGAAAGTAATGTCTACTATTGACCTCACCCCTTTCCTAAGAGGTCTATAGGGGGCATGCATAAGTGTACCAATATGTCTACCGTCCCTGTCCTAATGTTTATTTTATTTTTTTATTTTTTTATTTTTCTTATACGTATCCATTTCATGTATTCATAACTATGTTTATACTTATACCTCTTATCTTACAATCACTTGACAAAATAAATAAATAAATAAAATAAATACAATTATCAGGACTAGAACTGATGGTGATGTTACCTAGTTTGGTAATGAAAAATCTGCAAGAAAACCACCTAGCTCAGAGAGCACCAAGGACCCCACAGTTCAACCCTGGGTTATATTCTCTTCTATTGGTACATCTATAGAGCTCCTGATGGGCAGCCCATTCAGATTGGCAAGTCATAGAGTTTATTATCGTTTTAGATGCTGTACCTGGGAGTAACATAGCATCTACTGTATAGTAGCAGGGGAATAGGAGTTTGTTAGTTTTGCAAGTGATTTATGGGTTAAACCAGGTAAAGGGAGGTGCACATCTGAAAGGGTTAAAATATTGTTTATATTTTTAAGGAAAGCTGATGTACGATCATAAGCACAGTCGTGATCTCACATAGTGACTGCTTCATTTAATGGTCAAGTTGCCAGTTCCAGTTATGGTTGCTAAATGTAGAATTATTGTGTATATTCTTCTGCAAATTGGAGGGGTGTGATCTGACTTTTCTGTTGAGTTTGTTATGATTTTGAGCAGAGAAACTAGATCAATATCTGTTCTCTGAAATAAAAAAATGTGATGATTGGCCCCAAATATATTTTCCATTTTCTCAAGGGATTACAGTCAAGCAAACAAGGATATGAAGATGACCTTCTCTGTCCTAAATAGTCTGATATTAAACTGAACCATTAGCTTAAATCTGTGTCATATCTGAGTGAGTAAGAAGAATACTCATGCTCTAATTTAAAGAGGGTTACTATATTTGACAGCTCAGTGGAGCAGTACATGGTAAGGATGGTGATAAAGGATGCTGAGGTTTATATTAAGGAGCAGAGGAAAAAGAAAATCAATATTCTAATCTTTTAATAGTAAATACCAGTACCTGGAAGCTGATTAATTCAGAAGCAAAACAGGACCAACCAAAAATAATAAGCTTCCTTGGGAGTTTTCCAGATAGTCAGCAATTTTTTTTCTTTTTATTCTTAGCAAGTACAGTATAAGCATATATATCTTAAAAGAACATCTAAAAATCAAATGCTTTTAAATGTAAGACTTACAGAGAGCGGTACTGTCAGCTAAGCCTGAGATAGCAGATCAATCTAAATTTATGTTGGATGGATTTATATACTATTTTATTTCATTAGATTTTCTGATTTTTTTAAAAAAATGGAAAATTCTGGTTATGTGCAATTTCCACAAATACAGGCATGTTTCTACGCAAACGTCTATAACATCATTTTTGTCATGCCCCCGGTGGAAACTGACTCTAAGCAGTCAGAGGAGGATCCAAGCCCATCCCTTATCCATCCTAGGGCACAAAGGGAGGAGAGGATCAGGGTAAAACATGCTCTACTCGGGAGGAGGGGATCAGGGTAAAATGTGGTCTACTTGGGAGGAGAGGACCATGATCCTCTTCATGGGTTGCAGTGTGAGATCTGCATAAGAGTGTGGACCTGTGTGCTAACAGACGCTGGAGACAAATTATTGTTTTATTTCTAAAGAAGATTTATCTTGGTTGGCGTTCTTCCAACGGACTGTCCCTGGTTATCTTCCTGAAGTTGGCAATTATCTATCCTGGTCTGTCGAGGAACTTTATTCAACGCGGTTTGTTTTTGGTTTTTGCTTCGTTATCAGCTCTTTGAATGTGAACTGTGTTTCTTGCCTTTGAAATGTTATTTTGAAAATAGTTTACTCCTCCACTGTGAACAATTAAACAGTGAAGCCAAGTTGAAGGCATTAAAGGACTTTTAGTTACATTTTGGATTTTGTTATATTTCTGACATATTCTGGGTCATCACAATTTTGAAGAGCAAAGCGAACCCTCTTACAAAATTCAACTGTGTGTGATACTGGTGGTCTTCGAGTCACAATTGGGACCAGAATTTCTAAACAAGGTGATTGTTAAATGAGTTGCATCCAATTATACAACCTTTTTGGCTACCGCTGTTAAGTGATTCTCTGGGATTGTTAGTGAATCATATGGTTGTTGGTAAATGGTAAATGGATCTGGTTTCCCCCATTGACTTTACTGTCAAAAGCTATCTGGAAAAGTCACAAATGGCAATCACATGACCTTGAGGCATTGCAATCATCATAAATACATGCTGGTTGCCAAACTCTCAGAATTTGATCATGTGACCATTGGAGATATTGCCAAGGTCCTAAATGTGAGGATCAGTTTTAACTCATTTCATTTTCAGTGCTATTGTAACTTTGAACAGTTGCTCAATGGATGGTTCTTAAGACAAGGGCTACCTACCTGTACACATTTTTACTCTAAAAATGTGTGTACTCTAGGTCCTTTTTTTAATGCACATTTTTAAACAATAGTCTTTTAAATTAATTTTGGAGGGGAAGGTAATCTGCTCATTCCTGCCTGCAACAACTGATCCAATTTGCTAAATCATACTATTCTAACTCAAGTTGTAGTAGATTTCTTTTTCTTTGCTTTGCCACTGCACCAAAATTCTTCATTTTCCTATGCAAGATTCCAGAGTCCTGAGATTTCCCAGTTCCATAGACATTTTTTACTTCTCTGTGTGATACAAAAAATGTGAAAGATGGGGAGAAGGGAAATTGATCCGTTTAAATTCCTCATATGTGAACCATTTTACTAACTCCTTAGTCTACTTGCTCTTTGCATCCTTCCTTTCCTCTGTCTCTACGCGTGCTGGTTGTTTAAATGTCTCCTATTGGAGGAGAGCCCTCTCAGCCACAGGTTGTATGTATTTGCTGGCCCATGAAAAATTAATGTGTGCTCTCTGTCTCTTGATTTCTTCAAAAATAATACCTGGGTCACTGGAGACAAGCCATCTGGGGAGCATCATTTTGGCCAGCTGTGGAATGCAAGGCCCTGAAGGAAATGTTTGTCCTTCTCTTTCTCACTTCCCACACTAAAAATTTCCTTAAATAAAATGTCTATGATGATGTTAAGTTGGTTGTCCAAAATAAAGTTTCTTTTTTGATCAGAATCAAAAGTTACTTTGTTGGCTTAATTTTCATCCAAAATACCTTTCTGTTGAAACATATAATGTCCCCTTTAAGCCAGCTCTTACTCTTAGTTTAAACATAAAAGGGAAGCCTAAGTTTAGAGATGGGCATATGTGCCTGATTTTGCTTATATTCTAGAAGCTGGCCAGTGGTGGGATTCAAAAATTTTTACTATTGGTTCTGTGGGTGTGACATGTGGGCATGGTGTGTGGCTTGGTAGGCGTGGCTTGGTGGGCATGGCAGAGGATCCATTCCTCTCCATTCAAAATCTCCATCCCCACCTCACTAACTTTCCAGTTCTATTCTCCATTCTCCTGTGCAGGGCAACAAAAGAAGACCCAGCCGATCAGCTGGGATTTGGGAGGCAGAGAATAGATGGGGGCAGGGCCAGTCAGAGGTGGTATTTGCTAGTTCTCCGAACTACTCAAAATTTCTGCTATCGGTTCTCCAGAATTGATCAGAACTTGCTGAATTCCAGCTCTGAAGCTGGCCCAGCCTATGCAAGAGTATTTCTTGCCCTTTGCTCAATATGGTCCAGGAGAAGCAGAAGTAGAACAATTCTGTCCTTTGACCACTATGAAAGCATCCTTTACTGGTTCTCCAATTTCAGATATAAAATGACTTAGGTGTGGTCCAATCTGTTTTAAAAGTCAGTTTTTGATCCAGCAAATTTCTAGCATGTTTTCAAATTAAAGATTTGTTGAAATGTACCAGATCAGTGCAGGATGTAAATAGGAGTTATACCTTCCAAGAGAGCTTGAGATTGAACTGTATATAAATAGGGAGCAGCAAAGCTCACCCTCGCTAGCACTGATAAAGTTGCCCAATCAGGTAATGGAATTTCTGCAAGCAAACAACTAAGGACAGAATGCACCAAGTTATGCATTCTTTGAAAGCTGTAATAGGTGGCTGAGAAATTAGGGCCCTTTGAATAGTACCTCAGAATATCTACTCCTGGAAGTTCTGGGAAATAAATAGCTTCTCTTCTTTTTACTTTAAGTATGACAATTTAAAAAAAAATAATCAACATCCTATGTTTTGTAACTCATTACCATTTTGCTCAACAGCTTTAATTGCTACACTACTTCTGTGGAGATACAACCTGTGTTTACAGGGTTCATTCTTTGCTCTGGATGAAGTTACATAATGAAAGAGTTGAAAGAGCTTTTGTTCAGTCATTGGTCTCTCTTCTGAAAAGAAGTGTTTCTTTAAAACAAATATTCAAAAGTTATTGTTAAGTGTTAACTGAGATATGAGAGCAGGGAAGGAGAAGGGAGCCTTTGATCTCCACTGTTGTCACAGTGCACTTCAGGAACCAAACATGTTTCAGTCAGCTTAAGCCGCCTTGTCCTGTTGCTAGCGTCTTCAGCAAAAGAAGAAAATAATAAGACAGGTACAAACTCTGTCTTAAAGATAATGACTTTGAGAATGGGTAATATAAGAGGAATTCTATGTTTGTAAAAACAGAATCTGCAGTAGTTGCTGCTTGCAAATAAGCTCTTCAATGGAAATTGGAATGAAACAGGTGATAAATGTGGTACATATGACTCATTCCCAAAGCATGAACTAGCTGCATGTAATGAATGAAACCACTTAAATGAAAATCATGCCTGAAGACTTGCAAGAAATCACTTGCAAAACTGACACGCTCATCGTTCCCCCAACCCCGATCCCATCAGTGATAGCAAATCTTGTTTGAGACTAGTAATCATGCTAGCCCTCAGGAGATGATATAGGAAGGAATTAGCTGTCATTTGGAACTGTCTCCTAAAACCATCATTTTTATCTGTTTATCTCTCCAACAGAAATCCTTTTGGATACAACAGGAGAGACCTCGGAGATTGGATGGACAGCCCATCCTCCTGAAGGGGTAGGTGTTTCCCTTCATTTTCATTTGCTGAAAATTGCCCACCTGCTCAATACCTGGTAATGTGTTCTGCACACAAGAAAGACCCACAGAGAAACCAAGATATAATGGCCGGTGGGGTTTTGGACGACATTCCCTCTCCAAAGACAATGGAGAAAACTAGAAAGGGTTGTAAAGCTGTTGATTGCTTTTTTTCTTCTTCTGACTATTATAATCTCTGCCAAGTCTTTGGCTGTTCTGTCTTGGAGTATCACCATAAGGGAGACAACAGAAGGTTCTTCTCATAATAGATCTACAAAAGGCAATAGATTTAATTCTTTTTGTTATTTCTTTAAGACCTACCTTTTGTCTTCTTCAAAAGAGCATTGAAGAAAGTCCTGTCAGAGAGCCACAGTGTTGAGTGCTGAATAATCACCCTTTTTCCCTAGTTTGGGTTGATATAGTGTTCCCTTGACTCCATGCACTCTTAGTCTTCCCTTGACTCCACGCTCATTATACTTGCAAAAGAGAATGGACATCCATTCTATTTAGAGTCTGGTCTTCAGACTCATATGATAGCCCCAGACTGAAGGAGAATGGAACTTGAGGATAATACAACAGTTGAACTAACATATCATTTTTAGCTTGGTAGTTTTTCCAGTTGGGATGATAGCAAAAGAGTGGCTGTTGTGCAGTTTTAATTCTCTCTATTTCTCTATGCTAATTTTTTTTCTGCTGATTTTGAGAAGAGAAAGGAGAGGAAAGACCTGTGAATATCGAAAGAAGAGCAAAATCAGGAGTGTTGTCTAAGAAAAAGTGAATGCAAATGTCTGATTAAAGCAATTTTTATGAGGCAACAAAAGCAAGTTTCAGAATTTAATTAAAAATTCAGAAGTGAATGGGCAGTAAAAGATAAAAGTATAAAAGATATTTAAACTATGCCCACACTCCTGGTTTATTAATCTTGTTGATTGACAAAGAATCAAAGGCTTACTCAAAAGTGTCCATTTTCCCTTGATTCTAGGATACAATAAAGACTCCTTAAAAATCCATCTATATATTCTAGTTTGACTGTAATTCAATGGGATATAACTCAAATAATCCAGTGCTCTATATTTGATGGCAGAAACCACAAAATTATTGAGTGCTTGGCTATAGAAAACAAAAAGAATTTGGAACAAGCTGCAGGCACTCTTATTTTCCATCTTATAGCCAAAATGATAGATGAGATGCTAGTATATACTAATTACTCTGTTAACCTAGATAAAAGAGAGTTATCATGGGGTAATTTTTATTTTTATTTTAAAAATTAAACATTCTTTTTGAGCCCCTGTCACACTGCACCAACGGATGCAAAGAGGATGTAAAACGGACAAAAAAGCTTGCCATCTGTTGGAAAACGCGATGTACTCACTGCCTCCGTTTTGCTTCCTCTCTATCCGTCCAGCATCCGTTTATTGATGTTTCATCCGCTCAGAAAGTTTTGAGCTGCTCAAAACTTTTGCGTGGAAAATGTATCCAATTCATCCGTTCTGCATCCTCTACGCATCTGCTACGCATCCGTTCTGCATCCGTTACGCATCCGCTATATCTGCTAGGCATCCGTTCTGCATCCGCGCAACTCGCATCCGCTCGGATACAGGGAGGAAGCGGAACAGATGCAGAACGGATGCAGAACGGATGCAGAATGGATGCAGCACAGAAACAAAGCGTTTAAAACGGAAAAAACGTCCGCAGAGGGGACCTATCTCGGATATTAAGGATGCCTAGAGGATGCCAAGAGGATGCAAAGGAACACCTATACTGCCTATAAAAAGGGGGAGCAACTCACCTGCATCTCACTTTCAGACCAGCAGCCCAGCTGTGCAGACCTCTGCAGCCTTCATCTGCCTCTTGCTCTTCCACAGCATCCAGTCATGTCCACCGTGGATCTTTTTGGCAGCCACCATCCTTCTGCAACAGTGCAAAGCCATCTACAGGCTCTGTGAACTCTACTACGGGAAGAAAAGGAGGCGGCCAAGAAGCGTCTGGGTCCGAAAATGGATCGGGAGAAGAGCAGAGTACGGACTGTACAACAAGCTGATGGTGGAGCTCAGGAACGAAGACATTCGGGCATTCCAGAACTTCATGAGGATGCCTCCAGCCATGTTTGACGAAGTTGTGCAGCGCCTGACACCCAGGTTGATCAAGGCAAACACCAACTTCCGGCCCAGCCTGGAACCTGGGCTCAAGGTGGCACTCACTCTGCGCCACCTGGCCTCAGGGATCACCTACAGGAGCATGCAGTATGGCTGGAGGGTGCCACACAACACCATCAGCATTGTGGTCAGAGAAGTGGTGCAGGCCATCATCGAAGAATACCTGCAGGAGCTCCTCCAGTGCCCCTCCACTGATGAAGGCTGGTAGAAAGTTGCAGAGCAGTGGTATCAGAGGTGGAACTTCCCACACACCGTTGGAGCCATAGATGGCAAGCACGTGGCCTGTAAAGCACCACCCAAGTCGGGCTCCACTTATTTCAACTACAAGGGCTTCTTCAGCATCGTCCTCTTTGCCATGGTCGATGCTGACTACAAGTTCATGTACATCGATGCTTCAGGCAGCGGCTAATTTTCAGATGCCCAAATATACAACGCCAGTGACGTCAAGGAGGGGCTGGAAGGCAACCTCATCATGGGCTTTCCAGATCCAGAACCCCTGCCCAATGACATGCAAGATGTGTCCTACTTCATCATGGGGGATGATGCCTTCTCCCTCAGAACCTACCTCATGAAGCCCTACACTTCCAGACTCCTCACCCGTGAAGAGAGGATCTTCAACTACAGGCTGTCCAGGGCAAGGCGGGTGGTGGAGAACGCCTTTAGCATCCTGGCCAACAGGTTCCAGGTACTTCTCACCACCATGCAGCATCGCCCAGAGACTGTGAGGAGGATCATAGAAGCTTGCTGCATCCTGCACAATCTCATGCGCACCCGCTACCCAGTCTTGCAGAACAGGCTCGTGGAGCTCCAGCAAGGCAATGGGGACATGGAGCCTGGTGAATGGAGGCAAGGGCGAAACCTGATAGACACTGAGGATGTGCAAGGCCCCAACAGAGCCTCACGTGAAGGGAAGAAGCAGCGCAACCTCCTGAGACAATGGTGCAACTCCCCAGCTGGAGCAGTGGAGTGGCAAGACAGGATGATAGATGATTAATGGGTGCTTCCTTCAGCCTGTTTCATCACACGGATGAGATTGGGCCATGTATGTTGGGTGGGCCTACAATGAACAGGGCATTTAATAAAGAGTTGTGTTTATGTTCAAATGTGTGGGTCAATGCTTACTAATGAAGGGCCAAAGGTGTGGCACCTGGGAGGGTGTACCATACAGTCCCACTATGCTTGCACTGGAGGCTTATCTATCCCACAGCTATCTTAACCTATCCCAAAGGTATCCCTGCCCACCCCACTGCTATCTTAACCCATCCCACAAGCATGCAAAGGCTTAAACCAATTCCAAAAGTTTCCACCAAGACTTTATTACAAAAAAAGAAATGAAGCAAGTGTGTGAAACAAAGATAAACTTTATTGAACAACAAGCTGTAAAAAAAAAAATGACCCAAGTCAAGTGTCCAAATAAAGTCCACAGGTAGCCAGCTACCCAGTCTCTGGCACTCTTATTGGTCACTCGGAGGTGTGCCCAGTCTCGGGTGAAGGGTCCAGGTGCTGTGGAGGTGGGTGGTGCTGGAGTGCTGGTCTGTATCATCATTGGGGTGCCTGGCCCCGAGAGGACAACAGGGGATGGTGTGTTGAGGAAGCTCTCAAACAGCTGGCTCAGACCCATGATGCTGAGAGGTCCTTCCTCCATGCCATGGGGTGTCAGCCCCAGTACTGATGAGAGATGTACTGAGGCCGGGCTTGGCTGTGGGGTGGAGGAAGGAGCAGTGTAGTGGGGCTCTCTGGTCTGCAGCTGGGTGAGGACTGGCGTGGGTGGCATCGCTGTCATCGGTGGCATCATTGTCGTGGGTGGCATCGGTGGCATCAGTGGAACCGGTGGCAACGGTGTCGTCCGATGACTCTGTGCCTGGACTGGGAAGGGCTGCTGCCTGTGCTGCTGGACCTCCTGGTAGCCGTAGCCCTGGTAGGTGAGGGGCTGTTGGAAGCCTTGGAATGGGAGGGACATCACCTGGGGTGGAGGAGCAGACCTGGACTGGGTGGGAGCAGGTTCCTCTGGATCTGGAGGGTTGTGAAGCAGCTCGGTGATCTGGTCCTTCACCACCTGGTACTGGGGTTCCTCCATGTTCTTGAGGGTCTGGTTGATATAGGTGAGGAAGGGCTTGCGGTTGGAGGATGAGGAGTCGGTGTGGACCAGCTGAGAGAGGAGATCTATGCTGGTGCGGATGGTGTCCCTGATCTCCAGCATGACAGTATGGCTCTGCCCCTCCTGCTGTCTGGCTCTCTGCCCTTCTGTGGAGGCGGAGCTGGGGGGGGGGTGGATGCGGCTACGACTGTGGTGGACTCGATGTCTCCTTTCTCCCACCACACCAGGGAGTCCTCCACGCACTCCACCACAGTTACAACAGCTGTCCATGGGTTCTCCGCCGTGGCACGCTCCACAGAAACCTGCCTGGAGACAGGGACTGACTCTCGGCCAGAAGAGGACTGGCTCTTAGCAGGCTGCCGGAGAGAGAGGGTTGTGAGAGGGGCTCCTGGTGCTCCTCGGTGGCGGATCTCACCCTACAGGAAGCTGCACCTGGCCATGACGTAGGTCTCTCTGTCCATCCGTTTAACCATGGCCTGGCCAGATTTCTTCAGGTGCAGCTTCCCGTACCAGGTGTGCATGTGCTTCCACCAGCCGAGGAGCACCTCCGAAGTGTAACCCATACTCTCCGCCCTCTCTCTCCAAGCAGCCTGCTTCCTTTTGGTGTCCCTGTAGAGCCGGTGTCCCTTCCACCACAGATAGTCATTCTCTCTCAGCCACTCCAGCACCTCATCCTCGTGTTCCTCCTCGATGAAGTATTGCCTCCTCTCCCGTCCCCGCATACGCCTCTTCCTCCCTTTGGCAGGACCAGATGGGCCCTCATCAGAGGGGCTCCCAGGTGGTAGGGGCTGCTCCTCAACACCACCAGCAGCAGCAGCACCAGCAGGATCATAATCATCATCATCATCATCATCATCATCATCATCACCAGCAGGATCATAATCATCATCATCAGCAGCAGCAGCAGAATCAGCAGGACCAGGATCAGCAGCAGCAGAGTAAGCACCAGGAGCCCCAGCAGCAGCAGCAGCACCAGCAGCAGCAGCAGGACCAGCAGGACCAGGAGCACGAGCAGGACCAGGAGCACGAGCAGGACGAGCAAGTCCAGGAGCACGAGCAGTACGACAAGTCCAGGAGCACGAGCAGGACCAGCAGGACCATCAGGACCAGCAGGACCAGGAGCAGCTTCAGCAGAGTATGCAGCAGCAGAAGCACCACCGCCAGGAGCAGCTTCAGCAGAGTACACAGCAGCAGAAGCACCACCGCCAGGAGAGCTTCAGCAGAGTACACAGCAGCAGAAGCACCACCGCCAGGAGCAGCTTCAGCAGAAGCTCCAGCACCAGAAGAGCGAGCCTGAGCAGCAGAAGCCCCAGCAGAAGCAGAAGCAGGGACAGGGGGCGGGAGGGTGGCCCTGTCCCTCTTGCCAGGGATGGCGGCAGGTTGCTGAGACTTTAGCTTCTTTCCCATGGTTGTGGGGTTGCTGGCTGGCAGGGAGGCTGGCAGGCACCAAGGCTGGCACCAAGGCTGGCAGGAAGCCTGGCAGGAAGCCTGGTAGGAAGCCTGACAGGAAGCCTGGCAGGCAGGCAGGTAGGCACCAAGGCTGGCAGGCAGACTGCCTGGCAGGGAGGCTGGAAGGCAGGCTGGCAGCAAGGCTGGCAGGCAGGCAGAGAGCAAGGGTGGCAGGGACGCAGGCCAGGAGGCTTGGAGGCAGGCTGGCAGGAAGGCTGGCAGCAAGGCTTGCAGGCAGGCATGCAGGCAGGGCAGGCAAGGACTCGATGTATCCTGCAGCAGGTCTTTCCTCCGAATGCTGGCCATGTGCGAGCTGCTTCCCTTTATATCTGTGTGGCTTACGAAATGCATCGCCCCCGCATGCGCAATTAACGCCAGGCATCCGTTAGGCTTCCGCTGTGCATCCGCTAGGCTTCCGCTCTGTATTCGCTTCATCTGCTGTACATCCGCTGTGCATCCACTGTGCATCCGCTCTTTACATTCCGTTTCCGCTTTGCTGAGGCCCCCCGGAAACCTAGTGAATGTGCCATCCACTCCCATTCGCTTCCATCCGCTGGGCTTCCGTTCCGCATCCGCTTTCCATCCGCACTGCGTCCTCCCCGCGTCCGTGTTGTCCGCTCCGGTTATGCAAATTTTTGCCCCTTTTGAGAGCGGATAACAACGGATGGAACATTTTGCTCGTCCGTTGTGTCCGTTTTGCATCCATTGGGCAGTGTGACAGAGCCTTAAGAAAGAATGGATCCCTTTGACCATTTTATAGGATGGATGAATGATAGATAGAAATTAGGAAGTACTGCCATATTTTTAAAATGTTCAGCAAATCTGGCACTCTTTGTGGGTAGGAATTCTACCTCCCTAAGAAGCAGATGTGGTGAGGGACTCGATGTCTCAGTGATTAAAATGCTGAGATAAGATAATGAGATGAGAGAATCAGAAAAGTCGACAGTTTGGCAGTTTGAATCCCTAGCACTGCTCAACGAGTGAGCTTCTGCCAATCTAGCAGTTCCAAGCATGTAAAAATGCAAGTAGAAAAAAAGGGACCACTTTGGTAGGAAGGTAACAACATTCCGTGCTCCTTCTGTGTTTAGTCACATGACCATGGAGACGTCTTCGAATAGTGCTGGCTCTTTGTCTTTGTAACGGAGATGAACACCACCCCCTAGAGCTGGAAACGACTGTCACATATATGTGAGGAGAACCTTTACCTTTGTTCTAGCCAAGGCTTCCTGAGACAGTAACAATTACACGCTTCGTCCCCAATGGCTTTATTTCAATGGCTATTTCAATGGCTGTGAATTATAATGAGTTCCAAAACAATTTATGAATAGTCCAACAGAAGTCTGTCATGGTCTTTTCTGGATTAGGCTGATAAGCACCCACCTTTATCTCCCTTGAAATGCTGCCAACAACTAAATTGCCAATTAGCTGCACAAGGCCAAATGGAGCACAAAGTCAACTTGGAGCTTCAGTGTTTAAACCGATCAGAATGAACAAAATTGCTTCCTGCAAAGACTCATGTCCCTTTGCTCCTCCTTTATGTCTTATGGGAGGGGCCAATTATCTCCAAGCCTTACTCCCGAGTTGCCCCTTTTGTCTTAACTGTTTTTGCCTTCTGGAAGCTCTGTGCAAGCGCACACTGGGAACAGGCTTCCCCTGGTCCTCTGCCTTGCTGATGTCAGATTCTGGAGGCTCCGGAGTCAGCATAACTCTCAGATGGCCCTGGCCCCATCTCTGTGTTGGATGCAGATCCCTCGTCCGAGTCCTTCCCAGACTCCATGTTCCTTCCCACTGTCCGACTCTGCTGCCAGCTCCGCAAGCCTCGGGCAGACCACAACAATCTTTACCTAAAGGCCTGGTCACATCGCCCGATGGATGCAAAACGTATGTAAAAAGGACACAGCGGACGAGCAAATTTTCCATCTGTTGTTATCTGCGCTCAAAAGTGCCCCAAATTTGCATTAACAGAGCAGACAACAACGGACGGGGGGAGGATGTATCGCGGATGTAAAATGGATGCTCAATGGAAGCCTAGTGGATGAAAGCAGATGGAAGCAGATGGCACGTCCGAAGGGCTTCTGGGGGAGCATAGCAAAGCAGACGCGTAGTGGAAAGAGCGGATGCGTAGCAGATGAAGCGGATGCAGAGCGGATGCAGAGGGGATGCGTTGCGGATGACGCGGATGCGTAGCAGATCACTGCACATGCGGGGAGGATGCATTGCATCAGCCCCACGGATATAAAAGGAGGCAGCTCACAAGCAGGTCACCATTCAGAGGAAAGACCTGCTGCCAGAGACATCTTCATCAGAGACCATGGGGAATAAGAGGAAGCCTGTGCCATCTTCTGCCAGCCCTGGCAAGAGGGATAGATCCACCATCCCACCCCCTGGCACTGACTCTGCTGCTGCTGCTGCTTCTGCTGCTGCTGTTGCTTCTTCTTCTGCTGCTGCTGGTGCTGCTGCTGCTTCTGCTGCTGGTGCTGCTGCTGCTTCTTCTGCCACTGGTGCTGCTCCTCCTGCTGCTGGTGGTGGTGTTTCTCCTGCTGCTGGTGCTGCTTCTCCTGCTGCTGCTGTGGTGAACCAGCCCCAAAGCCCTGAAAGCCCTGATGCTGAAGGCCCTGCCAGAGGGAGGAAGAGGCAAGGCAAGGAGAAGGAGAAGGGAAAGAGGAAGCAGAACTCCATCGCAGAGGAGCATGAGGAGGAGGTGCTGGAGTGGCTGAGGGAGAACGAGTATATGTGGAGGAAGGGCCACAGGCTCTATCGAGACACCAAGCGAAAGCAGGCAGCTTGGAGACAGAAGGCGGAGAGCCTGGGCTACACTGCTGATGTCCTCCTCGGGTGGTGGAAGCATATGCACACCTGCTATGGGAAGCTGCACCTGAAGAAGTCTGGCCAGGCCGCGGTCAAGCTCACGAACCGGGAGACCTATGTCATGGCAAAGTGCAGCTTCCTGGAGGGTGAGGTCCGCCACCGAGGAGCAGCCCCTCTGTCTACCCTCATTCTCAGGCAGCCCACAGAGAGCCAGTCCTCTTCTGGCCAGGGGACAGCGACCGTGTCCGGGCAGGTGTCCACAGAGTACCCCGTGATGGAGACCCCCCCTGACAGCTGCACACCCTATGCCGGAGGACATGGAGGATTCTCTCACACACATGGAGCAAGAAGAAGCAGCGACCACCAGGGACCAACCCACACCCACCCTCAACTCCACCTCCACAGAAAGCAGGCAGAGAGGCAGACTGGAGGGACAGAGCCACAGTGTCCTGCTGGAGATCAGGGACACCATCAAGACCAGCGCAGATCTCCTCTCTCAGCTGGTACACTTTGAGATTCCATCCTCAAACCGCAAGCCCTTCCTCACCTACGTGACGCAGACCCTCATGGACATGCCCGAGCCCCAGTACCAGGTGATGAAGGAGTGGATCATGGCGCTGCTGCACCACCCTCCAGGTCCAGCTGAACCTGCTCCGACCCAGTCCAGGTCTGCTCCTCCACCCCAGGCGATGTCACAGCCCTTCCAAGGCTTTCAACAGCCCCTCTCCTACCAAGGCTACAGCTACCAGGAGTTCCCTCAACAGAGGCAGCCCTTCCCAGTCCAGGCAGAGGTTCCTCGCATGCCACAGGTGCCACCGATACCACCGATACCACCGATACCACGGATGCCACAGAGGCCACAGATGCCACAGATGCCACCGATGTCACCGATGCCACCGACGCCACGGATGCCACCGAAGCCACAGATGCCACTGATGCCACAGATGCCACAGACGCCACAGATGCCACTGACACCACAGATGTTTCCTCACATGCCACAGACGCCTCACCTCGCCCAGCTGCACACCAGACATCCCCACTACACTCCTTCCTCCACCCCACAGCCAAGCCCGGCCTCAGAACATCTGTCATCGGTCCTGTGCCTGACATCCCAGGTCCTGGATGAAGGGCCTCTCAACCTCACTGGGCTGAGCCAGCTTTCTGAGAGCTTCCTGAACACACCATCTCCTGTTGTCCTCTCGGGGCCAGGCACCCCAATGGTGCCTCAGACCAGCACTCCAGCCACTGCCAACTCCACAGTCCCTGTCCCCTTTACACCTGTGACCATGGACATGCCTCAGAGTGACTGAGTACATTGCCAGAGACTGAGTTGTTACTTGTTGACTTTATCATTGCTTGGGACACTTTTCTTGGTTCCTTTTGCTTTTTAAATAACGTGCCTGGAACCTGTTGGCCAGGATGCCAAAGGCATTCTCCACCACCCGCCTTGCCCTGGACAGCCTGTAGTTGAAGTTCCTCTCTTCATGGGTGAGGTATTTGGAGGTGTAGGGCTTCATGAGGTAGGTTCTGAGGGAGAAGGGTCATCCCCCACGATGAAGTAGGGCACATCTTGTGTGTCGTTGGGCAGGGGGTCTGGATCTGGGGAGCCCATGATGAGGTTGCATTCCAGCCCCTCCTTGAGGTGACTGGCATTGTATATCTGGGCATCTGAAGCTGACCTGTTGCCTGAAGCATCGATGTACATGAACTTGTAGTCAGCATCGACCATGGCGAAGAGGATGATGCTGAAGAAGCCCTTATAGTTGAAATAAGTGGACCCTGACTTGACTGGTGCTTTGCAGACCACGTGCTTCCCATCTATGGCTCCAACGGTGTGGGCGAAGTTCCACCTGTGATACCACTGTTCTGCAAGTTTCCTCCAGCCTTGTTCAGTGGAGGGACACTGGAGGAGCTCCTCCAGGTATTCTTCGATGATGGCCTACACCACTTCTCTGACCATAATGCTGATGGTGTTGTGTGGCACCCTCCAGGCATACTGCATGTTTCTGTACGTGGTCCCGAAGGCCAGGTGGCGCAGAGTCAGTGCCACCTTCAGCCCAGGGTCCAGGCTGGGACAGAAGTTGGTGCTCTGCTTGGTCAACCTTGGCCTCAGACATTCCACAACTTCGTCAAACATGGCTGGCGGCATCCTTATGAAGTTCTGGAATGCCCGAGGGTCTTCGTTCCTCAGCTCCACCATCAGCTTGTCATAGAGTCCAAACTCCGCTCTTCTCCCGATCCATCGTCAGACCAAGACACTTCTTGGCCGCCTCCTTTTCTTCCCGTAGAAAAGGTGAAAGAGCCTGAAGAGGGCTTGGTTCTGGTGTTGAATGATGGCGGCCACCAAAAGGATCGTGCAATGATCCATGGTGGAGAAGAATGGATGCTGTGGAAGAGCAAGGCTGAAGAGGTTTGCACACCAGGGCTGCTGGACTGAAAGTGAGATCCAGGTGATTTCCTCCTCCTTTTTATAGGAAATGTCGATTTTCCACTAGGTGTCCTTCCGCATACTCCAGGCATCCTCCAGACATCGTAAATATCCGAGATACGTCCCCTATACGAACGTTTTTTCCATTTTAATGCTTTATATCCGAGCTGCATCCGCTTTCATCCTTTCTACGTCTGTGCTACTAACGCTGTGTGTCCGTTCCGCATCTGTGTCGCTTCCTCCCTGTGTCTGTTTTCCGCTGGAGTGGATTTGAGTTGCGCGGATGCGCAATGTGCACATTTGTCAGGCTGTACATACCAGCAGAAACTGAATTTAAATATTCTCTGAAAATTCTACATCAACAAGACACAAAAACACACAAAAACTTAACAAACTTAACCAAACCAAATTATAATTCTTTACATGCATTCCTAAAATTCAACAGCAAGATACGAGAGCCAAAACTTACAATGTCAACCAACGAGTATAGAAATCTATCAATAAATAATATATTATTGGAATAATTAATTTATTTAATAAGCAAGTAAAATCTGTTTTGGGCCCCAATGGGGGGTCATCACAGTGGAGGTGGTTGATTGATTAATAGCAGATCCTACCTCCCCCCCCCACTGCCCCTGCCTTCCCCATCTAGCTCCAGCAGCAGTATTAATTCATTTTATTTGCATTTGGTCAGTCACAGTGGTCCAGATCTTCTCAAACAATGTGTAATAAATGGCTCTTTTCCTTCCACTCCCATCTCACTGTTTTATTTAGCTAAACTGATAGTAGACATGTAATTAGCATCTGGTCAGTCCAGCTAGGCTGGAAATATCTTGAGAAAAGACAAGTTGGTTATGGTCATGAAACAGCATAGCACCTGGATCTCTTCAAAATGCTGTCTCTTGAAATAGCCAATTTTTTATTTCAGGCCAAGGCAAAACCAGGAAAAACAAATTCTCAGACTTTAAGCACATAGAATGTGAATGTGTGTTTTATGCTTGGAACACATGGAACAGTTGGTTTTGGGCATAGAATATTCTGTCCATCTCTACTCACATGCAGTTTTGGAAAACTTCAATCTTATTACTTTAAATCTAAACAATATTTAAAAAAAAAAAAAGAGCTGAGAGAGAAGGTCCAATATCTCCTGAGTCTGAAAGAACTTTCAGAATTTTTTGGGGAAAAAAATAATAGGCATACTTTTAAATGTACTTCTTCTTCTTCTTGCCTCTCACTAAGGGACTCAAAGAATAGCATATTTGAGTACAATTAATTTTTTCCTGAGATGGATAGTAATTAATAAAGCACATATGTGTTAAATAAAAACATATGCAATCTAAAATGATTTGCAGTGCTTTTTAATATTGGATTTTTTAGAACATGGGAGGAAAATTCATTGGACTTATTTCTCATCCAGTGTTGTCTTTGTCATTGTCTTCCTCCTCCTCCTCCTCCTCCTCACCTTCTGTATCCCCCCTCTCTTCTCTCTCTCTCTTTCTTCTTCAAAAGAATGACTGTGGGCAGAAGAGAAATGTATAACAAATTTCCAAGAAAGGTTCCTCAGCTTATTTACAAGAAATAGATTAAGGAAGGCACTTGGTATTGGGAGTCAGGGAACCAAGTAATATTAATTTCATATTATCCCTGAGGAGCTTCTAAACATGATGGAACTAAAATCTAGGGCAAATTTGTATTATATATACTGTGGCAGGATCCAGGTGGCTGTTCTCAGGTATAAAATAACACTGTTCCCAATCCCATAAGATTTATATTTCCAGCTTGTTTGTCTCCTTTTTCCTCTCCTCCCCTCCCCAACTCCATACAGTGGGATGAGGTGAGTGTCTTGGATGACAGGAAGCATCTGATTCGAACCTTTGAGGTATGCAATGTTGCTGAGCCGGGACAGAATAACTGGCTGCGCACTCATTTCATAGAGCGTCGTGGAGCCCACAGAGTTCACATACGCCTCCGCTTTTCTGTCCGTGACTGTGCCAGCATGAGGACTGTGGCTTCTTCTTGCAAAGAGACTTTTACCCTTTACTATCATGAATCAGAGGCTGACCTAGCCACTGCTGAGCATCCGGAGTGGCATGAGGGCCCCTGGACCAAAGTGGATACAATTGCTGCCGATGAGAGCTTCTCTCAGGTGGATAGTTCTGGGAAGGTGGTGAAGATGAACGTCAAGGTGCGAAGCTTTGGGCCATTGACAAAGAGGGGTTTCTACTTGGCCTTCCAAGACTCTGGTGCCTGCATGTCTCTGGTGGCTGTCCAAGTTTTCTTCTACAAATGTCCTGCAGTGGTGAAGGGTTTTGCCTCTTTTCCAGAGACATTTGCTGGAGGCGAAAGGACTTCTTTGGTGGAGGCACCAGGAACCTGTGTGGCTGATGCTGAAGAAGCCAGCAGTTCTGGCTCCTCTGGAGTGAAGCTGCATTGCAACGGGGAAGGTGAATGGATGGTGGCGATTGGAAGATGTGCCTGTCGGGCTGGCTATGAGCCTATGGACAGTGAGAGAATCTGCAAAGGTAAGAAACAGATGCTCCAGGGAGTATCCCTGGCACTTTTCAACTCAACCTGTTTGGAATAAACACCTGCAAGTATCTTTGATAGTAGTTTTCCAAACAATATGCAAGAGTCAGTGAGTCCTGTGAAAAACAAATCTCCTGTGAATATAAAATACATAGACCAGAGGCTTCCTGTTATACTTTTGTATGATTTGCTTGTATAATCTTTCCTCATCTTTATATTACGTCAGTTTGAGGGTGACTCAAGTCACACTTGGTGTAATGCTGTGGCTTTCTTCAAAAAAGATTATGAATTTGATTCAGCTTTGTTGGTTATACTCTAAAAGTTGCCAGCCAGGCTTTACTTTCAGTAGCCTGCTTCTCCCTATTCTTTATGCAAATAGAGATAACCACTTTTTCCTCTGTCCAACAACTTAGGTGTGCCACAAAAAAAGGAGGCTTGCTAGTAAATAAACAATATCTAGCCCTAATCCAAGTTTTGTGGGTGCCCTCTGGGTGTTCCAAGCCACCGGAACTTTTCAGATTTGGTCCTAGATTTTAAAAGTACCAATCAGAGTGACAGTCCTGATTTTAAAATAATGTTTCCCCTTTTCTCTTCCTAATAAAAATGGATCAGGCAACTGGATTGTTTTCCAAATAAACAGCAATAAAGTCTTTGCTTAGCTGTTTTTTTCCCATGCAGATCCAAAAGTAAACAGCAGCTGTTAAAATCATACTTGTCATAATGGGGCCCAAAGTTGACTTCCTTCATTACAGTAGAAACAACTATCTGCTCTCCTAATAGTTTTAATTTTCAGCTTTCAGTTATGAACCTAGAAGGGTTCCCAAACCATTGTGCTTATTGCATGTATTCCATAAATTTACAAAGTAATCCTAATTTCCAAAACAATATTCCATATTGTGAAATTTCACTGTACGTATTTACTGCATGCTTTTCCTTCAAGAAACCATTGTTCTTTAAACTGGACGTCTTGTCGATATTGGGATTCCAAACTGCTATACCCCAATTTAATAGTGGGAACTGATATTCTAGATTCTCTCCCAGATAATTTGCTCAGAGTTTGCACTGCAATAGCTAGCAATATTAGATAAAGTGCAATTGCACCTTAAAGTTTAATGAAAAGTCTAGGAATCTAGCATAGTTCATGGAGCTTCGTGCTGGCTGCCAGTTGCAAGTATTTCTGCTCCTCTGAACTGAGCTGTAATAGAATCTGGAATTCCTTCTTCAATGGTGTTTAATCCCAGCACCAGCTCTTCCTTTTATATTGACTGCAATTAATCTTGAACGTGACTGATAATTGTGCAGAATCTAAATTTGTAGTTAAAACCAGTGGGGAAAGTCCTTTCTCCAGAAGAGAGAAATTAAAAGAAGCCTACAATTGTCCATTCTGTTCCCAGGCAAGAGTATAATACATATGCAATCTATTACTATGTGTGATGAAAAGTAATATAGCAGCCTGATGAAGCAGCAGGGACGCTTTTCACAGTCTGCTTTAGAAACGAATATTCACCGTGGGGGCTGGGATGAAAACTACAAAATTACTGTGGAGGGGACTATACAGTAATTCTTTAGTATATGTATTATCTGAATTGAGAAAAGGCCAAGTTAGTATTTTAGAAACATTCTTATAAAGCCTACTTATTTAAAAAAAATAGTGAAGAAAAATTCAGAGAAATATAGATATTAGTTGCAATCTTATTTTGAATTTTAATTATATCAAGAATGCCCCAGATCATGCTTAGCTTGCCTTTTATCTGGTGGTTTCTTGTTTGAGGTGTGAATCACTTCCATTTTTTTTTCTATCTTTCTGGAAACATTAAGAATATTCTTTAGAGAATTGGGCTTTCCTTATTGAGCATCTGAGTTAAATAGTTTCTAGCTAAAATATAAAAAACATTACAATTATTTGCAAATACGCTCCTTCCTGGGAGCTGATATTAAGAAATTATATAGTTAATTACTTTTAATTATTACACTTATAAATATTAATTATAAGCATAATTATTGTAGTTATTACACAGATTTCTTCCACAACTCAGGGCAGTTGAGAGGGTACTGTAACTGTTATAACACCTTTTTCTATACAGGTAATCCTCGATTTACAGCAATTCATTTAGTGACTCTTCAAAATTTCAATGGCACTGGAAAAAGTGACTTATAACCATTTCCACACTTATGTCCATTGTAACATCCCCATGGTCATGTGATCAAAATTCAGATGCTTGGCAACTGACTCACATTTATGGCCATTGAAATGTCCTGTGGTCATGTGATCATGCTTTGCAACCTTCTGACAAGAAAAGAGAATTGGGAAAGCCAGATTCACTTAACAACTGTGTTGCTAATATAACAATTACAGCAATTCACTTAGTAGCTGAGGCAAGAAAGATCATAAAATGGGGCAAAAGTCTCTTAACAAATGGCTCACTTAACAACAACAAAATTTGGGTTCATTTGTGGTCATAAGTTGAGGACTACCTGTACAATTAGATAGTTGCTTGCATTTGATTCCCAAAAGATCAACTCTTTCAGCTGTGTCTTTTTCCAGGAAAAACCATGACTACTCTGAGGGGTCAAAATCAAATTTTGTAGTACCTTTGAAAGCTAATAATACTTTTGCATAAAAATGACTGAGTCGATTGCTTCAGTGATTCTTGTTATAATTAGACCACGTTGAAATATTCTATGTGCTGTTTAACTTTATAGCTGTTGCAGACCCCAACAGAACAAATCCAAGAAAGCTTTCATGAAAGGCATTTTTTTAAAAAAATAATATCAATCTATCACCACAAATGAAGGCATTAATGAGAAAGAATTGGCTTTTTAATTGTCTTCCGGAATCTCCTTAGAGACATGCATGTTTTAATCTCTCATATTCTTTTTAAATTTTCAAGTACCTCCAGTGGTTTTCATCATACTGAAAAATCAGATTGGCGGTGGATCCTTGCTTAACTAGGCTGCCTGTGCACCAAATCCAGGAAAGGAGCAGCAGCCATCATGACTATTACACCAGGAGGGATTTGTGCAATTTTCAGGAAAAACTTCCTTCCTTCCCCTTTTACTATTGTTAGACCCGAAAATTGAGAATGAGAATAGTGATTTCCAGATTAGTCACAGGGATTATCTTTGATATTGAAGAATTGCAAAAAGAGCTGCATAAGTTCAATCAACCTTGGCAATGTGATTCAATTAGTAAAGGGAAATAAAATCAATGGCCCCAGAAAGAAGACAAAGGTAGAACTGCCAGAACCATCCCACTTTTCACATTAGAACTGTGACAGAGTTGCTTTTTCCAGCCATAATAATCATCTAAAATTTTGCAGCCCACATCTGGTAGCCCTCTGAAAGAGGAGATAATTATTTTGCTCACTTAACTGTACTTAACAGGCTGCCTGTACCATTTTTTGCATCCTCTATTAAAACATTCTCAGAAGGGAGGTGGGTTTGATTGGTAATGGAAATGTTTCAAGAAAATGGATGATTCAGCTTAGTATAATTACAATAACATATATCATTTAATGATCTTACTTTGGAGTGGATGTCTGTTGAAAAGTAGATTGCCTTACTTTCTTGATTGACTGCATTAATGTAAATATTTGACCAGTGTTTGCTTAGTGGGGAGAAGCAAAATCCTTTCTGTTTATTAGAACTTTGCTTGCCTCCTTTTAAGAAATCTTGTTTATTGAAAATCCAAGATCTCCCTCTTAAATATGCAAACTTTTATGACTTGAGTTTTATTTGCATTATTATATAAGTACAATGATCCTTAGTAGTTCTATGCACAATTCCATAAAAGAAAGTTCCTTTCCATGTATTGGGATCTGTTTTTACTTATCTATGGACAAAATGTGTTCCTACAACCAAATATTACCATTTTCTCTAGAGCAGTAGTACTTAAGCTCAGTGCCAAAATGTATTGAAAATTATTGGTAGTCGCTCCAGACATGTTTCTAGCCTAGCTATTAATTACTGTTTGCTTCATTCTTTTTTAAATCGGGAGTGTCCTCTCCCTACTCATCTCTTCTTGACCAATATGATCATTAGTGGATGCTCAGGTCCAAGTGCCAAGTCCTGTGATGTAAAAAATGTGGTTGAATAAGAGTGTGTTCATGGTGAATGCTCTGAATAAGCAGTAATTTTCCACTGCGAAAATGACATATTTAGTATTGCAGGTGAATGTTCCAGACAGTGGGCTAAAAATCTTACTATCAGATTTAAAACAAACAACTACCTAATGAATGCAAGATTGTTTTATGTATGCGTGGATAACGATCTTCAGTATGTGGCATGGTAATTAAAATCTTAACGGCGTTATTTAAGAGTAGAATCCTTGCTCCTGGATGGGACATATGTTAGGCAATAAGAGGATAAGCAGCAGATATGAAAGTTTATAACAGAGCTTTGGATTTGCGTTGCCAAAATTGTTCTGTGGATTACTGTCCCAAACGCAATTCTACATGCAGGAATTTGCACAAATTATAAGAGAGGGTTTGCACATTCTTTGTGGTTCCTTCTATTCTCTGGAACTCCCTTCCCAGCAAAGTTCAATGCCTTTTGGATTCGACCCAAAATATGTTTGTTTCAGCAAGTCCTTAATCTCCCTATGGGACTTGAATATGATCGAGCCTTCATTGTTTAAATTATGAGGTTTTATTCTCATTTTTATTTGTTTTAAAAGGCTTAATCTTAATCCTTCGTAAAAAAAATAGCTTTAAATCTTAAAATAAGATTTAACATGAAAAGTAAAACTGATCAAAGATGTACTTTTCAAAGTTTTTAATTATTTGGGAGAAATTCTAAAAATATTGAACATGAAGACTTGTCTTCCTCCTGATAAAAATGAGGAGGGCAGGAGATAAGACCACCTGATCTCCAGTCAGCATATTTTTCCATTATGCCAGTCACATTATGTCAAAAGTTCAAAGTTTAAACATCAGGGAAGAGTTGAAGGGCACTTTTGACTTTCCTCTGTTTACATTTTGAATCTAAGGTGCATTAATAGAGAGGAATCCAACCTTAACCTGTAACTTGTAGTACAGCAGTCCAGCACTGAGATATTGGGAAGCCAATTGGCAGCTTCTTTTAAACTCCCTTTATTCCTTTCCCTCTATTTTCTTTTCCATTTAAACCACAGTGTGTTCCTAGCCCTTCCAACTCCCTTGGGACATTGTTTGACTTTGCTAAATCCACCAACAGAAACTTCTTGCTTTGCATTCTCTCTGAATGATTTGTGATCTGAAGATCTGAATAATTTATGATGAACATGACATCTCTCTCCCTCTCTCTCCCCCACCCTCCCTTCCTCCTCTTCTTAAAATCTGGGTTGAATTTATAGAGGTTCCCCCCTCACTTTGGTGTATTATTTTCAAGCAGTGTTTCCTATTCATATGTTCTGTGGCAATCTTTGCTTGAAAGTGAATCCACATCCCCCTCCTTTCATATGAATAAAAGAATAGTCTGTCTTCTTGGCAGCTGTTCCCCAAAAAGCTTCTCTTTTTTTCCTTTTATTAAAAAAAATATTCAGTCTCAAGTTGGCAGATTTCCAAGGATGAAGATGTGGAACCTTGAGCAGCATCATTTTCTGATCTCCTCCCTCCTTTATTTGTGGAAATCAGAACTTCAGAGTTTCCTGGTGTAGGACTTGCTGAAATAAGCTAAAGTCTCTTGCTTTTCCTCATCATCCTCTGCAATCTCATTCTTCTCCCCACATCCCTCAAAAAACCCACTCTACTTTTATTTAGCTGATTTTGTGGTTTAAGATTATCTAGTTAGTGCCTGCATAATTAGACAGTTGGATTCAGGTCACAGTTTGTATTCCCAAACATGATTTAACTTGAGATCGGAAAGAAAATACATGTTCAAAGAGGCAGACTCAGAAGGGATGCATTCTGAAACAGCTGCCAACTTGCATACGGGCACAGTCAGACATTGCTGCCAAAACTAACAACCCTGTCTTACATGCTAACTTGTTCCCTAGCATTACATTTCCTATGATTAACATTGTTCTCTAGCATTACACTGTGCCTTTCTTTCTCTGGGTAACAACAGTGGTTATAATTGGCCCTGAGGCAGAAAACCGAAGACATAACAATGTTGGTCTTGGGATAGTTTAGGGAGATGTTCTCATAAGCTGGGATCTTTCTTCTAATTTAACTCAGCCCCAGGCTTTCTTTCCTCATCTATGACACACCATCAAAGCAGACAAACAGATAATATAGAAAAACCTAGGGCATAAGCAATTTACACCTCATTTTATTAAGGTCTTAATTCTTGGATATAGTGCAGTACTTTGCATTTTTACTTATGTGCTCAAAGGTGCTTACTCCCAGATAATTTACGCATCATGTTGGATGTCTAACAGCACAGTCCCATGTATCATCATCTGTTGTGATTCTCTGGCAGCCTGTGCAGGTAGCAATGGAATCAGACAGTGGGGAAGAAAGGTGATCAGTCTGGGAGTCTGGAGAGGACTCTTACGAGGGTTCTGCATCTGATGCAGAGATGGGGCCAGGACCATCTGGGAGTGAGGTGCTGCCTCTGGAGCCTTTGGAGCAGCAGCGAGGCAGAGGACCCAGGGGAGCCTGTTCCCAGTATGCGTGTGCACAGAGCTGCTAGAAGGTGAGAGCAGATGAAACAAAAGGGGTGACTCTGGAGTAAGGCTAGGAGGTGATTGCCCCTCCCATAAGGTATAAAGGACAGACAAAGATGATGAAACCTTTGCAGGAAGCAAAGTTGTTTGTTCGGTTCAGAGTTGTTCTTGAAGCTCTTTCTACTTCAGTATTTTTCTAGTTTATTTGACATTTCTGTTATTGGTAGCACTTTAGAGGAAAGAAAGGTGGGTGTTTATCTCGAGGGACTATCTGAAATTCATTATCGGCTGGGAGTGAAAATAATCCCCAGCGTTGCAATAAAACAAAACTTGTTTTTAAAATAAGCATGTATGTAATTACAATCTCAGAAGCCTTGGTCAGAACATCATCATCTTTTTAGCTATTGTCTATCCATTGCAGGATGAAGCCCTCTTCTGCATGTTTCCAACCAATACAGTCCTGAGATTTATTTTGCCAATTGGGGGCATAATAGTTGCTGATCTTATGTATAGTTTCTCAAAATTTTTCCTGTCGTCAGTTGGAGTTTGCTAGTAGAAAAACCTTTATGCATTCAGAAGCTTAATGCTACAGCAAAAGTCATTGTTGCTTTTCCATATTTCTGAAATCCAGATTATATACGTTGAAATTACACGTGCTGACTTACAGGAAATGGCAACTTTGAGAACTATGATTGGAAAATGTTTGAAATTAGCATATCTTTGACCAAGAAGTATGTGCATTCCATATTCATATTCTACTTCATATTCTACATATTCCAAATCATTTTGAATTACAAAGTTCAAAAATTTAGAACAATCTTTTCACACTGACCTAATTAACACTAAATTAAGTGATTTTTTTTTAAAGAATACATCGGTTTGTCAACAGTCATTTGTCCATTGCTGGCAGAACAATTATGAACCTTTAAGTCTTGGAATAAACTCACTTAAACTGTGTCTTTATTTTGAAAAAAAAAATTGGATTATATCAACAATAGACCTGTGTGATTGATTATCTTCCAGGGCCTTGTAAATATTTTTAAAAAACAAACCTAGGAACTTCTAGCTTTATATCAATCAAAGTCCTGTTGCAACATCCAATTTAATATGTCTATATTACATAGGAAAATAATATTCTTGTAATTCATAATGTAGATCACATTTTAATAGAAGCTGTGACTTGATGGAAAGAATTCAAGATCAGGTTTATTTGGTCAACCCTATATTTTCTTATTACAGGTCATTTAGTTCTTATCTTGAAAATTAAGAAATCCAATTGACTGAAAAAATTTAATTGCCACTGAATTGATTTCTTTTAAATTGGCTGCTAGGTGATCTGTGTCATTAATAAAAAAATCAACATGTGGACACGTTTTTTTTTTCATTTAAGGAATTTTCATTCTTTGGGGGAAATTGGCAGTGATGCTCACTAACTTGGCATAAATGTTAAGACCTCAAATAGTAGGATTTGTAAGATATCTTGTCCTGTCTACTGAAGCCTGTAAAACAATTGTCAAAACACTGAATCTAAACCTTGCCGTTTATGAACTCTTAGATTAGTGGCTTAGTTGAAAATGAAGAGAAAATCTGGGCCAGGCACAGGCAGAATATATTGGACTTCATGCACAAGTAGTTAGCTTAATGGGCATCTTGAGACGTGAAGGATGCATTCCAGCTCTGATTTTCATTTTTGCATTCTCTAGAGCTTCCCAGGATTGTGCCCCGAATTTGTAGCCAAATTCAAAGCAACAGTGGGAGGAATCCAGGAAAAGGAAACAAAGGAACTGACTGGGTATGCATCAGTCTGAAAATCCCATCCCTACCTTTCTGGAAGTATAATTCAGTCTATTCATATCCTCTGCAGCTTCCAGAGGTCTTGAATGTGTATCGATACACACAGAGATGGAGGGAGGGAGAGGAATACAATACCTACAAAAAAAATTTCTGTATTATATGAATAAGGCTATTGTAATTTGTAAACCATTCTTTTTGATTGCATTATGTACAAAGCCAAAATTTCCCATGATTAAAACCATCCATGGTCAATAAAGCAAACCACCCACCCATTATTTATAGAACAAAAATAACATCGTACAGATTCATAGTGTCAAATTATTTCAGTATTCCCTTTCCTTAGACTGATCAATTGCCATGTCCTGCTTTGGAAGGTCATTAGATTACGTCTTGGCCTTTCATGCTTTGAGAGCCCTAATTCAAGACTCTGAGCTGCTGCTGGCAACTTATTGCTGGACACTTCATATATTGCTTGGTAGTAGCCATGCCAAATATACCAACTCCTGACACAGATAGTAAATCTCATTTTAACAGAGGCTCTTTGAATGGACTTTGGATGCAGTGGAAGGCATATGCATTTGGATTTCACTCCTAAAATAATGGGTATGTTTCTGTGGTCTCTGTGGACAAATGACATCATATGCTTCAGTTTAGGTAATCAGATATTTCAATTACATATATTTGGATTTAATGAACACCTTTCCCTCTTCCACTTCTCCAGATAGTCTATTAAACAGCTTTCACAATATGATATTGCTGCACAGGCCCAGACTGCAGTAGGAGAAAGTTCCTTGGAGAAATTGGTGACTCGGGTTAATTTGCAGCATAGCTCTAGTTGGAAGTTGCTATGTTAAACCAACAGCTGCCAAAGTAACTATCTAGAAT
Source organism: Laticauda colubrina (assembly GCA_015471245.1). Classification (NCBI taxonomy): domain Eukaryota; kingdom Metazoa; phylum Chordata; class Lepidosauria; order Squamata; family Elapidae; genus Laticauda; species Laticauda colubrina. Next base: position 10,326,161 of record BLBF01000004.1, on the reverse strand, counting down.
CTAATGTCAACACAAGGACATTGTAGAATAATGGAGAACAGTAAAGATGGGTCCATATTTGGAAGAGTCTGTGGATTTCCCCCCTCCCCCCCATGAATAATACACACTCTAATATGCCAGGGTTTTTTAATGTCTTAGTGTTTAATAAATTCAAGAAAATAAGTTCCACTTCTTCTTTCCTTTGGGAATTTGCCATATGCTGTGATGTTTGAAATTGCTGCTTTATTATTGGACCTACCTAGGCACCAGGAAAAAAAACCCTGCTATGTGCTTCTGTGTATAACTGATACCTAGTTCCATTTTGCCTCATGAGAATATATCGGTCCTTAAGGGTTGATATCAATATTGACAAGAAAATGAAAAAAAAAAACCCATTTCCCAAGAAAAAAACAATGGCTAAGTTCCACAAATCTGGCTTAAAAATGTATGAGTGCAATTCCTGGGAATCAAACTCAGTTTGACAGTGTCTTTACTTTACCTTATGCCAACAGCAATCTGTTCATCTGCTTCTGTTCACAAAGGGCAAGCACCATATGACAACAATTAGATCACTGTAATGGTAGAGCTGTCATGGAGGTTCACAAAATCTTTGCAGGGTTCTGTCAGTGTTGCATATTTATCTTTCAGTCTTAGAGAGGAATGGTTGAAATTTCACCATGGATAATCCGGACATAAAAGAAGATGCGCAGGATATGCCAGCTTACTCACTACTGGCTTTGTAGGAGAATCATGGTTTTATGTTTCTTCCTATCAAAAAAGAGAAAACATTGGTAGCAAAAAGCAGCGTGGAGGTGTGACCTTATAAGTAGCCAGCCTGAAAATGCTCATTTTTCAAGAATGTTTCCAGGTCAATAATTGCTAGTGTTAGTACTGTACATCAAAGCTCTTCAGCAACAAATAGTGAGAAGTGAAACTAACTTTTCCTGCTCTCAATGGCTATTGTATTTTTAAAAATGCTTGCTAATGCTGTGTTTCATCTATAATGCTGTGGTCCATCCTTAAGTCCTGCTATGCTGTCTCAATGTGATGGGGAAGGGGCTTCCTGGGAGGGATGAGCAAAAATCATTGGGAGTATATTCCGAGGTGCATTCTTAGTGGGATCTCCAAGGCATGAGGTTCATCCTAGCTACCCAGTTAAAGCAAAGAGGAACTTTGGGAGCAGAGATATAGGAAAATAGCAATAGCAATAAAACTTATATACCGTCTATACACAGTGCTTTACAGCCCTCTCTAAGTGATTTACAGAGTCAGCATATTGCCCCCAACAATCTGCATCCTCATGCTGGAAATATATGATCATTTTAATATCAATAGCAAAGACATAATTTCATACTATGTGGGAGAAGGCAATTTTAAAGCAGGCCTTTCCTGCTTTAAAAAGAATTCATAAGGAAGATAAATACAATGAAATGATTGACAATATGGTATTGGGTGAGCTTCTCAAATCAGCTGGTCTCAACATACTACTAAAAAAGAGCTGAGGGTCTTTCATAGTGTTAACAGTATATATAACCTAACTAGATTAAAGCCTTCTTGATGTATATTTGCTGATTTTGTCATGCAGGGGAAAAACATGAAACATAAGAAGCATGAAAATGTGAAAAAGTTTAACCAAGTGAAAGATGAAACAAATGCTTTCAGCAAATTGAAATAGGCTAGAATTAGACAATTTTGTTTAGCAGAACATACTGTTTACTAGTCAGGACAGGAAAAAAAACAAAGAAGAAATTATGGAATTATAGTCAGGAAGAATATGGCACTTGGATACAATACACTTAATGACCAAATAGCACCAATTGGATTTTGCAGATTAAAATGACAATTATTCGGGTTCATGTTCCAACCAGTGATGCAGAATAAGAGGTTTTGGATTTTTTTGGTGAAGTTCAGTTGGAGATCAACGAAACATGCAAGCAAGATCTCCTGCTGATGCTTGAGTTTGGAGACTAGAATGCCAAAGTTGGAAAGATTAGGGTAGAAAACAGAACTTAGGAAAAATAAATGAAGGAGGAAGACAGTTTATCAATTTGTGGTGATCCATTGATTTCTTCATTGCTAATACAGTCTTCAAAAAGCAAAACAACACTTATATACATGGGTATTGTCATATGGAGGGTGTATAAAATTTATTATTGATACAAGAAGGGGGAAGAGTTCAATTACAACAGCAAAGGCATGATCAGAGGCTACGGTGGAACAGATTACAAAACTACCCTGTTCCAAATTAATCTAAGCTAAGAGAAAAAGAAAGCTGACCATATTCTTCAGCATACACCAACCATCTTCAAGGAGATCACTTTGAAGTCCTGGAACTTATTGATAGTGAACCAGAGAAACTGTGGAATAAAGTTGTTAGAGTTAAGTGTGAAAAGAAATTTCCCTAGACCAAGAAATAGAAGAAAACAAACTGGATGACTGAAGAAATGGTGAAAATTTCCAAGAAGAGAAGGAAAGCCAAAGCCAAGAAAGACAAAGAACTTGAACACCATTCAACAAAGAATTTTAGAGAGAGACAAGAAGCGTATTACAATAACATCTTTAAAGACATTGAAAATGGACATAGAGGAACAAGGACATTCATAAGATCTCCAAACTCAGAAGGAGGTTCCAACCTCAAATTGTGCTAAAGGATGCCAGTAATCAGAGAGTAGCTGGTTCAAATAAGATCTAAGCAAAAATGGAAGAAATATCTGAAATTTCTGTACAGTAGAAATCCAAAATACCTTAGAACAATCTCTATCTCTAGAAGATGAAATTAGATCAGTACTCTGTTTATTGCTAAGTCAAAATGCTGCTGGAATTGATGAACTATACAGAAATATGGCAACAACAGAAGGAAAATCTGTACAGGAAGCCACAGTACAGATGGAACATGACAAAACAAACTGGTTCCAGATTGATAAAAAAGTAAGGCAAACCTATAGTGTCTTTTCTTATTTATTCATCCTATATACTGAATATAACTCTATACAGTTGCTAAAAGTCAATATTGATTTAATGGCACATAACCAATCAATATCCTGAATATACAGTATATTGGCAGAGGCTGGATTGGAAGATGAGTGTGACTTTAAAATTGGAGCAAAGAGACATCAATAATTTGCATTATGCTGATGACTTTGCTTTGATAACTGAAAATGCAAATGGTTTAGGAACCCATCAGTGAATAAATGGTACTGATTTTGTTCACCGGGATTAAAATTAAGTATCATGAAGACCAAACAACAGTTATAATAAGCAGCTTTGAATGAATTAAAGGTTCAGGAAATTATTTTAACTTATTTTACATCTTAAAGCACATCTACTACAAGTTTAGATGAGTATACAAACCAATTAATAGCATTCTATAACTAAGAAACAAATGCTGAGGTCCAATTAAACAAATGCTGAGGCCCAGCTTCTATTTCAAGGAAGGGATCTCCAGAGGGAGACATCAAGTATCATGTTTTCCATAACTGAACATCATTTGTTCCATTGGGGAAAGAGTTCCAATTTTCCCACACAGGAGTCCTGTACTGCAGAGTGCCAAGTGGGCTACAATATCAACTATAACTGGTTGCCAAAGAATTACTCTAGTTACAGCTGGTCTAAAAAGCTATCAGGGAATTTTCTGTAGTCTGAACTATTTATCTTCCGGGAAGGAGATGCTATGAGATTGAACTCTTAGTTCTCTCTTTTCTTCATTTAAGTTACCTCTTTGGAACATAGATTTCTTTTTGTCCAGCTTCAGGTTACTTTGGCTATTTGTCGATTTAGTAGTAGGTTTAGAGACCTGAGACATTTCTTCTCATACATGTTTCCATTTGTCTCTGTTAGGTTATTTATTTCTGAAATTTTGATTTTGTATGTATTTGAGATGTTAACCTCATATGAGCTCTGACAAAAAAGGATGTGCAGTATTTGTGTACACACAGACCATATAAAAATACACCACACTGCCCAGTTTATGTACACACTCTGCACATCCTTCTTCACGAGACTGGACACAGGAGCAAAGGCACTCCTTTGCCTTTGACAGTACTCCAAATCCATTGTTCAGCATATGAAAGCTTGCACTTTCTTTCAAGGCTGTGTTTCTCCGTTGTGCTGCCATATTTATTTTTTAGAATTGGACATGCTGTTAGACCCTGAAATGACAGTGCAGCTTACAGTTCAATCTCAGCTTCAAATCATATACAGAAGGAAAAACAGGACGTAGGAAAAAAGGATTCATGTGCTTAAATTATTATATATTCTCTGCATGAAATGTCACATTTCCCTTCCAGGTAGAGCTTTCAATGTTCTACCTCAGGGGTCTCCAAACTTGGCAACTTTTTAGACTTGTGGACTTCAACTCCCAGAATTCCTCAGCCAGTGGAGTTGAGGGTAGTGATGGGATTCAAAGAATTTAATAGCTGGTTCTCTGCCCCAATGAGTTCTTTCAACAACCAGTTCACCAAACTGCTCAGAAAGTTAACAACTAGTTCTCCCGAACTGGTGCCAACTGGCTGGATCCCATCACTGTTTGAAATCCACAAATCTTGAAGGTGCCAAGTTTGGAGACTCCTGAGGTAGAACATTGAAAGCCAGACTTTAACATGGAGTAGGAACTGGACTTTTCTGCCCACTTCTTCATCATATAGGATAGATGAGTTGATTAAAAATAGTTCCACCTTCTCCAGATGTGTTCATGAGTGTCATAGAAGACTGAAATCAGATGAAAATTGGGGTGTTCCATTCTGGTATCGGAACTGTTAACTGCAGTTAAATGTAACATTGATCCCTTTCCTGCCAAACCAGGACTGACTCATTCTTTCTTAGATCTTTTTCCAGTTTTCCTTTCAGCTGGGAAAGGTTGCACTTTGCTTATTCCATGGTCATATACTTCACCCCCCTCCCCTAATGAAGCAGATGTCTTGCCTTAAAAGTTTCAATAATATTAGCTCTATAAGTAGCTCTTTTGGCAGTGTGAGTTGCCTTACTAGCCTGGAAGGGAAAATAAAAAAAAAGGAAAGGAATTAAACTATAAACACAAAGAATAATTGATGGTAAGTGGGGGATAGACAGATGCACATTCCAAATGTTATCAAGGTAATCTGAAAACAGAATGTAGTAAATATGTCCTCAGCCCCCTTCACTGTATTTGAAAAAAAGTGGATCTTTATCCTGAAGAAACCAAATCTTCACCTGCTTGGAGCCCAAAAGCTAATCCAGGTGTTAATCATCTGGAAGAAAATAGCAGTAGCACTTAGATTTATATACCACTTCATAGTGCTTTACAGTTCTTTCTAAGTGGTTTACAGAGTCAGCATATTGCCCCCAACAATGTGGGGCAATATCCTCCTCAGAAGGGTGGACAACTGCGTCAACCTTGAGCCTGGTGGGATTCGATCTGCCCAATTGCAGTCAGCCAGCGGTTTACAGAAGTAGCTCACAGTACTGCACTTGAACCACTGCAGCTCAATGCAGTCTCAGTCTTGATGGCAGCCTTCTGCTATCAATTGAATTTGTACTTTAAAAAAAATGAATAAGTGACAGTACCCTGCAGTCCTGTAACAAACTGACCTACAAATAAGCACACTACATTACAGCTTAACAGAATAACAGAGTAGGAAGGAACCTTGGAGGTCTTCTAGTCCAACCCCTTGCTCAAGCAGGAGACCCTATACCATTTCAGACAAATGGCTGTCCAATCTCTTCTTAAAAACCTGCAGTGTTGAATCCACAACTTCTGGAGGCAAGTTGTTCCACTGATTAATTGTTCTGACAGGAAATTTATCCTTAATTCTCGGTTAGTTAATTAGTTAACATCCATTGCTTCTTGTCTTGCCTTCAGGTGCTTTGGAGAATAGATTGACCCCCTCTTCTATGTGGCAGCCAATTAGAGATTGGAACACTGCTATCATATCAACCCTAGTCCTTCTTTTCCAAAAACCAGATATAGCGAGTTCCCACAAACCGGTTTTTGTATGTTTTAGCCTCCAGTCCTCTAATCATCTTTGTTGCTCTTCTCTGAACTCTTTCTAGTGTCTCAACATCTTTTTTACATTGTGGTTGAGCAAAACTGGATACAATATTCCAAGTGTGGTCTTACCAATTAATGCCAATTAATAGGATTGGTGATGTCAGCTGTCAGATTGCAGTTATGATAGAGGCATTTTGAAAGACTGACCAGACTCAGACAAGCTACTAATAAAAGCTTGTCTGACTTCTCCCTGTGGTTCACCAATAACGACCATCACTAAGTTGTTTAGAGCTACTTTATGGTTTAACTTCTACTCATGTTAACTCATGATCTGTTTTAAATGTGTTTATTTTTTAATGAAACATAGAAGTCTGCAGAAGAATCATAAAACAAATCCTTCCAAACAGCCAATAGTCCAGTTTCTAGAAGCAGTCAGAAAATACGTTTAACCATCATTTGTTGAAGAAGCAAGAATAGATCTGAGCTGCATAACTTTCCAAGGTAGTGGCAGGTCTTGCACCCTATAGCAAGCCCAAAATAAGAAAACCCCTTTACCTTCAGTGGGCTGTATGACTCAAGCCATTGTGGGCGATGTTGAGAAAGAATGGGAACAGAGTTTGTATTCAGCAGGTTCTGACCAGTTCTGGAAAACCGGTAGCGGAAATTTTGAGTAGTTCGGAGAATCGGCAAATACCACCTCTGACTGGCTGGCCCCTTCTATTCTCTGCCTCCCGAGTCCCAGCTAATCAGCTGGGTCTTCTTTTGTTGCCCTGCATAGGAGAACAGAGCTGGAAAGCAGGTTAGCGGGGTGAGGAGGGGAGGGCATGGGATTTTACAGTATCCTCCCCCTGCCATGCCCACCAAGCCATGCCATGCCAGCCATGCCATGCCTACCAAGCCACACCCACAGAATCGGTGGTAATTTTTTTTGAATCTCACCACTGAATGGGAACATCCAAAGTGCTTGAGATACTTCTCTTGGAAGCCTCCATATAGTTCCTTTAAAGCACCCCCCCTGCTTAGAGCTGGGCTTCCCTTGGCATCATAGCAGAAATAGGTTCTCTTGAATCCAAAAGAGGCTCTTGCTGCTGGCTGTTTTGGACTTTAAAATAGTTCATAGCAGAGTAGCAATTAATTTATAGCTTGCAACGCTTTCAGATCCTTTAGCAACTTAAAGAAAACAAACAGCAGCCAGGAGCAAAATGATGACACGGTGTGTCCTTCCTTTGGGTGCGGATCTATTCCTTGCCACAGAAGGAGGCCACCGGATGCTTTTCAAATACATTGTATTATAATTTTCTTAAGGCTTTACTTCTGGTTAGGGGAAACTTGAGCTCCTGCTTAAAATACTAGAGAACATCATGTTGCTTTCTCTTGACTTGTTATATATTAATTCATTAATTAATGAGTTATGGAACTATTTATGTAAGTAATTGAAAAGGAAGTTGTTATTTCCATTGGGAGGGATAGTGATTTGGAGTCCCCTATCTCACTGCAACCTATAAACCCATGCACAATACTTCTTTTTCATCCTCTCATACTGCCCAAGTTATCATCATGGCAGTAAGCCAAGTAGCAACAAAGAACTGTATGAGTTATCACATAGCCAAATTGGAAAAGATAGAATGAATGGAAAAGATAGAATGAATGACCGAGCATGTGATCTGGAAGCAGAAAGAAAAAGGTGTATCCTTGGATTATAATCTGAACCGGGAAATAATTGTTTTGTCAGTAATAGAATGGAGATGAGCTCCGCAACTGCCCCCAATTCACATTTATGAGGTGTGTAGGATCCCACACTTCAGCTGTGTGTTGACAAAGAGACTCCTGCTTGTTCTTTGTAATTCAAATTATACAGAAATGGCTGGAACTCTACATTTAACTTGGTCTGAATAAAAGCTTCCCTGCGATCAGAAACAATTCTGATCTGTGTTATCTAGGGTAGTGAGACACAGTGATTTTGGATTAGTGGATATCCTTGTCTTCTTTTGAGGTTGCTATATCTTGTTCTGGAATTATAGCAGAAAAGAACTATTTAAAAAGATCAGGATAAAGATTTGTGTGTCTTAATCTTTATATAAAATTCATTGCAGCATTTAATGGAACTTAATATGAATCCTTCCATATAAAACAGATCTGCATGTGGAAAATGAAGAATTCTGATTCCAAATTGTTAGCCTGATATGCTAATTTTCCATAGCCATTTCTGCTTTAGAAAATGGTAGCTATTTTGTTTTGTTTTTCTAATGTAAGCTATCTATAGACATTGATTTGACTACAGATTGCAGTCCAAGGATATCTTCTGGGAAAGATTTCTGTACAGTTCTGTAAATGTAAGTTGCCCATAATAAACTAAAAATAAGGCATTTTTGTTGTCAATGCTGGTGAATACTTCTACAGTAATTGCTCAGCATCAATCTGTCCCAAATGCCATACAAATTATACAGCCCCTACTGCTGGGCCAAGGTCTGTCTTCCTTTGTTTTTTCCCATGTACAGTATATCCCAGACAGTCTTGTGATGATGGTATATGATTTTCAATATGGATTATTCCCTCCATTCTGTCCTTCTGTCAATGGCTTAAACTTAACTCCGAAAATCTAAAGCAAAGGTGTCCAACCTTGGCAATTTTAAGATCTGTGGACTTCAACTCTCAGAATTCCCTAGTCATTATTATTATTTCTATAATATCATATTTCGAACCTCATCATGACTGATATAAGGGGCTGTATCTAAAATCTTCCTTGTACAATTTTGGGCTGTATGCCCTTAAGGAAGGACTGTAACAACCCTGACCTGAAAGCAAGGTGCAATCAGAGTTTCTTTTAAAATCAAGGATCATAGTACAGTCTTCTTCATAGTATCGTAGTACAGCAACTTCATAGTAAAACATATACCACATTAATGCTATTTTTATACTTCTGTTAGTAAAATATCAAAGGCCAACAAAATTGGCTGGATTGGCCATGGAGATGCTCAACTATTTTCAGCCAGGGAGGTTGCTGCATCTCTGTGCAGAAATGCAACAAAAGAAAGCCATTTCTTAGATAAGGCATCCATTGTTCTTCCTGTCTCTAAATGAGTTCTTCTACACTCCTGTCCTTCCAGTTTGCCGACACATCTGAATCAATGACTCATGTAGAAATCCAAGGCAGAGGTTCTATTAATTATGAGTTACATACTTCAAATGTATCATTGTTATTAGGTAGAATAATAGTTCAGAAAACTATTCAGAAAAAAAGGATGGCTCAGCTATCAGCAGTTTAGAGAACAAGGGCTCTGTACTATAGCTAGCAACTAAACAAAGCTGTCATGTGTATAAGTCTTTTGTTCAGCTGCTTTGTTTTTTCACCAAGTGGAACACAGACCAGATGCGATATGCAGAATGACTGGTTTGTATCTCTAAGCTCTAGAAATGTTGCAATCATGCCGACATTGTAATTGCAGATTGGATCTGGGTACTTCCAGCAACACAAACTTTTATGTCAGTTAGCACAATGTGACAGATTGGAAATAGCTCCAAATTTGTACAGGAATCTGACCATTTCTTTCATTATCCTCACTCTGTAATATTATTGTTGAAAAAAAATCATTTGACACATATATCTGTGAGTATATGGTTACAAATTTTAAAAGTACCCATTTAAAAATTACCCAGCATTAACAAACACCGCCATCAAGGAATTAATAGTTCCAAATATGGTACAGTAGCTGGTTTATCTACCCTGGAACCGCTTCAGTCTCTCCATGGAAGGCCTTTGACTTTTAGAAGATTTTGGAGGATTTTGTAAATGTAACTGTTTGGCTGCTTGTTGTCACATAAGAGGACAATTCACAGCTATAATCACTGCTAGATAAATAGGTCCTTGACATAGGGAAGCATTACATTTAACACCAGATTCAGGTCAGGAATGCCAGCAATTATGTATCTGTTAGTCATAGTCATTTCTATGAACAAAGTCATAGAACTCATGGGAACAATGAATATGATCCAATGGAACAATTAATTTGATACAGATAGACTTTTGGGTTTTGGTTTTTGCTTTTAAAACATAAGCATTCTCTTATCATTGATATGGCTGGGATATCAATACTGCAAGAAAATTTATCAGAGATAAAATATAGTGGGGGCAATTTAGCTTTTTACTATCTAGTGCTAATTACAATGGGTTTAATTCTTTATCCTAGACGATAAGGCTGTTGAATGGAGGGGTGACCTTCAAGAGGTATGATGGGACATTGTCAGTGAACAGAGTTCTTCTGGACCTGGAAGAATAATCCTGGTTTATAGAATCCTACTATATGCGGTATAAGTAACCTGTCCTTCTGTAGTGCTAGTCATTCTTATTCCTGGTGCCTTGCAAGTATTTGTACCAGGGCTATCCTGCAGTCTTTGAAACCAATTGAACCCTCCGCCATTGTTTTATGGGCTGTCAAAGAGCTTTTTATGATTGAGAATGATTAACAGGAATCTTCAGTCATAGATTTTCTGCTTTTGTGCTGGGAAAACTAAGCCATCCAAAGCCTTAGAGATTTTAATGGGATTTTGTCTCCTTCACCTGTTTTTTGATGTTCCAAAAAAATATGTCTGGGCAGATGTAGAATATGCCCTCAGGGTGATCGTATGCTCTTTAACAATGTTATTGCAAAGTGCAGCTGTAAACATAATAACTCATTACTGTACATTCCCAAGCATGTGTAACACAGTGTTCACGGGAGTAAGGCAGTTGCAAGCTGCACAGCTGGCACTGATTACCTGCCCAGTCTTTTCTATCAAGTGTGTAAGACTGCCAGACAGCTGAGGTGGACTAACCTATCAAAGCATGCGCAGCAGGTGTTCTCCTACTAACTTTTTGAAGGCTTGGTGTGGAAAGCTCAGTGATATCTGCAAACAGGAGTTCTAGTTAGGCTCTACACATTATTCAAGGATGTCAGCCTTTCATCCCAGTGGCAATGCAGAAGGCTGGAGGAGTTCAAGACAAGAGGACTCAGCAAGGTTAGGCCTGCAAAAAGTAGAACAAAACCTAATTCTACATACAGTGAAGTTGTGAAATGTATTTCTTACATTAGCCGAATGTGTTTTCCTTAGTATGCCCCCTTCACTCTGAAATTTTATTGCATCATATGATATAATAGGAGGTTACTGAACTCTCCTATTTAGAAAATCCAGTTGTTTCATTTGGAATAGCTCTGTCCTTCAGCCAAAGAATATGTGGCAATGTGTATAGCTGCTCCTGTCTGCACCCCACTTTCATTTTACCATTGCAACAACCTCATCAAGAAGATTAAGTTGAATTTTGAAGAGCCTAAAGCCACCGAGTACATTTATTAAGAAATTAAGCTCAGGGCTCACCAGCCCAAAGCTAATACCCTAACTGTTATAATGCTCTGCCCTATTTAGTTTCTTCTTTTGATATAATGAACACATTTAATTAAACAGTGTGCACACACAGTTCAGGGAGAAAGCTTTAGGGTAGTCACCATAATATCATCGTCATAAGGACCAGAACAGTATTTTTGGAAAATATTTCATTCTAAGTTTTTTTTGTATTTGTTTTTTTAGACCATGTAGTACATTCAGCCATACATTTATGCAGCCTGCTCATTTGCTATAGAAACAGAACCCAAATAACCACAACTCTTGGCTTGCTCTAAGATTGTTCCTGTCTGGTTTTTCCACTCATAAGATCTGTATTTAAAAACTCTGCCTTTAAAATAAACCACCTTTGCCCTTTGTTTAGCCTTGCCTTGGAATTACGGAGTTCTGGAAAAATTGCAAGGCAGCAAAAATGTTGAGTCAACAGTTTCAGCCCTCATTTTAAAATAAACTTCTGTACATATATTCTGTAGTTTTAAAAGGCAAAATTAGTCCCTTGATAACAAAAGACTTTTTTTTTTACTGGAATAATTTGCTCCTGGCAATTGCTCTTCTTGTTCGATTGCTTGCAACTGCAGTGCAGTGTGATCAAAGAAGTTTCTAGTTAACTGGAATCTCTCTCATGCACACACACAAACACATGCACACAAAATGATTTCAGAATGCTCCCAGTAGGCCTTTTCACATCTTCAAATTTCACCAATCCACTGTTTTCCTCATGACCTATTTCCCAATCAGATTTTCCTTTCCCTTCATCATCTCTTCCTTTTCTGCTTTGGATTATTCTCAAACCCAATTTCCACCAAAATTTGCTTCATGTTATTTCCCCCCCCCCCCCACAAGTCCCCCTCCCTCCCTGAGTCCACCAGTTCACCTCAGTTCTTATTTATAAAAAGTAGGTTTTCCTTGCTGGTCTTTGTTGGTGGAATGACGAGGTAAATATTGAACTTTTACAGATGTAATGAGTGATAGCACAAATAAAATGGGCAAAATGGAGACTATTGCAATGTGGTGAATGTGGAGCTTCCATTGAAAAGAATCCAGAAATTGCAGTTGGTACAAAATACATCAGCCAGGTTGCTAAGTTAATTATTGCAAGGTAAAGGAATCACACAATGAAAGAACTATTCTTGTTACAAATTACCAGGCAGAGCTTATGGTTATGTATTAACTTTAAATTGCCTTAAGATCTTATTTTTGACTGTTGGAAGCCCCTCTATTTGGCATCTGGGAGAGGGCTTTCTCTTGCCTTGGCTATAGAATGAAGTTTCCTGGAAATGCCTTTGAGGCTCCCTCTCTCCTTTGCCAGGTTTTTACTTTAATTAATTTTAATTAAATTATTTTTTGTATTTTGATACTTGTTTGAATGGAAAGATAAATTAATCTAGTGATAACAACCCACATTAAAATTCTCTCTTAATATCTGGTTTTATCCTTTAAAAGAGCAACTTTAAGACTTGTGGACTTCCAATTCCCAGAATTCCTAAGGCAACCAGTCTTAAAGTTGCCAAGGTTGGAGGCCCCTGCTATCAAGACATGTTGACCAAATTAGATATTTTCTAGATCTCTGAACTTCATTTCCCAGTATTCTTAGTAACAGCATTCTGGTTCAGTATCCTAGGAGTTGAAAAACATTTTCAGGGGTACTACTGAGGGATGGCATTTAAAACATCAGAGCAACTTATTGGTCATCTGTGAAACTATCCCTCCCCTGTGAAACTATCAGCACAATTTCAGCTCAATTTCTGTGTAGTTCAGGCTTTAGGCATAAGCCATCTTGAATCTAGAACTTTCAGATTAATTTGTTTGTCCCAGGTATTAAACCACAGAATGTATTTTCTCTTTTTGTATTTTACGATAATGTGTAAACTCAGATTGTGCAATTTATAAATTATAGTTTATGTCTTAAGTTAACAAGCAAACCCAGGTCACTGTGACTAATTGAGCAAATAATTGTTAAAGAAACTACATCTTAGCATAACATATAAGTTCAGCTTGTGGTTGAGTTTGCAAATAATTTGTTTTAAACATGCTTTATTTAGTAAGTCAGTGTTGGCTGGGATATGCATCATACTCAATAAACCATAGTGGAAAAGCCACAAAGATGAGTTCATGCCTCTTGTGAAAGTCACACATCTTCTAGAGCCACCACATTTTTCAAAGGGCCTTTCCATTATTTAGCATGTTGAGTGAGGTCATTCATTGGTTTGGAGTTCAGTATCATCAGCATGTTAATGATACTTTGGACTGGCAAAGTGAGGCTGTCAAGGTTTTGTCCCAGTGGCCAGCATTTGGATGGAGAAGAACCATCTCCAGCTGAATCCTACCAAGACCGAATGGCTGCAAATGTTTGGATCATCCATATTTGGGGATATTCCAACTTAATTTTGGTTAGGTTTGTACTTCCCTGCTCAAGGATTGTGTGCAGTTTTCAGGGTCTTCCTGGACTGACAGCTGCTGCTCAATGAATAGGTGGCCACTGTGGTCAGGAAGGTTTTTTCTCAGGTTTATCTGGTGTGTGAGTTGCACCATTTCCTTGATCAAGGAGTCCCCTTCGGACACATACACATTCTATGGTTATCTCATGGCTTCACTACTGCAAAGCACTCTACATGGAGCTGCCCTTCAAGAATTCCTAAAATTTTTAGCTAGTCCATAATGTAAAGGCAGAAGCATGTAACACCTCTGCTTTGTGAGCTGCCCTGATGTTGCAAGTTTGTTTTTGGATGCAATTTAAGGTGCTGGTCACAACTTATAAAACCCTACATGTCCTGGTTACTCGAGAAAGCTCTTGTCTCCCATTGTAGATGCCTGACAGATTCAATTTGACAGGATTGGTGCATTTTCCATCAATTAAATAATGCCACCGATCCGAATATTCTCTGTAACATCACTTCCACTCTGAAATGACCCCCCCCATACGCACTATTCAAACAGTTCCTACCCTATTGGGATTTTGAAGGGCTTTAAATAGCAGATCTTTGGAAAGATAGTTTGATGCTCCTTTCATCCTTCCCGTTCCTCTCTACCCTTTGTTTTATACTGTTTTACATTTTTTGTATTGTTCTTTTTTTTAAGAATAATAAATATAATTAAAAAATATAATTATAATCGATATGGAGTCACTGGAAATTGGAAGATATATATATATATAGTATTCAGCTTTGTTCAAGTATTTTCCCACATCATTATAGTTGTGCTTTTAAAGTTGTGGCAACGTTTCAGCCGAATCTCATCTGCCAACATCAGGCTTTGTATTGTGTTTGTCAATATAGAAGCCTGATGATGGCAGATGAGATTCTGCCGAATTGTTGCTACAACTTTAAAAGCACAACTATAATGATGTGGGAAAATACTTGAACAAAGCTGAATACTATATATATATATACTTAAGAATATATATATGTGTGTGTGTGTATATATACAGCACACTTCCATGTAGAAAAAAGACTCACACCCACACAGAAGATGAGACACGACCACGGACCAGAAGCCGGACCGCAGCTGCACCACTACCCACTTCAAACCCCTCTGACTCATACAAGAAGCGAACTGACACCCATCATGAAGATGTGGCACGACCACAAATGCGAAGCCAAACAACAGGATCACAGCTCACCAGCTCAAATCCAACACCTCAAAGCCACAGGACATGAAATTGACTTTAAAAATACCAGAACTATCGCCAAAACCGAACACTTCAACAACAGAATAATCAGAGAAGCCATAGAGATAGAGAAACGCCCACACAGCATGAATAGACGAGATGATACCTCCCGCCTACCAACCATTTGGAAACCTGCCCTCATTAATAAACGACTAACTAACATGAAGAATGACACCAGACCCACACCCACAAGTGCCACACAAGATGCTACCACCACACTTCCACACAGAAAAAAGACTCACACCCACACAGAAGAGGAGACACGACCACGAACCAGAAACCATACTGCAGCTGCACCACCACCCGCTTCAAACCCCTCTGACCCATACAAGAAGCAAACTGACACCCACCATGAAGATGTGGCACGACCACGAACACGAAGCCAAACAACAAGATCACAGCTCACCAGCTCAAATCCCCCAGTAACTAAGACGAGCCTGAGCACAACCAAGCCCCCACCTAAGCAGAACACACCCCCAGCCAATCAGAACACAGCCAACCCCCCTACCAATCAGAACACAACCAAACCCCCACCCAATCAAGTCACACCCCCACTAGCAGTTAAAAGGAAGAAGCAGCTGCAAGCTCACATTACTCTGAGAAGCACAGAGCTGAAGAAACAAGCCTGAAGATGATGAATGAGACTTCATTGAAACGTTGCCTAGATACTTCCAATTCTACGTGGG
>BLBF01000004.1:10274559-10310388 GCA_015471245.1 Laticauda colubrina | reverse complement strand
ATATATATATATGTGTGTGTGTGTGTGTGTGTGTGTGTGTGTGTGTGTGTGTGTGTGTGTGTAAATAAAGTACACGTTCCATTCCAATTCAATTCTGTCATTAATATGCATTAAAATCTTAACATCTTTAACATTTCTTTTCAATTGAATATCATACTTCCTTGGGAACAACTTATGAACTTTCCATGGTTAATTCTTTTTTTCCCCATATTTCTTACTTATATTTCTATAAATCATTACTAATAATTAAAAATGTTCCCTTTTAATTCTATCAATCATTTTAATTCCTTTATTTATGAACAAACATCCCATTACATTACAATAAATATTTTATCCATCAGCATATTTTCTGAAATTATTTCTATTTGTAATATAACAATGTTATCTTATGTACCTTTGCAGAATCCCCTTTACAATTAAATTTTCACCCATTATCTCTAAACAAACCGATGGTTACAATCCTTATATCTTTTCCCTGTTTCTCCATTTCTTGTTTCTGTCTTTAACAACTTATTTTCCTTGCCTTCTTCCCCCTCTTCTTCTCCTTCCCCTTTTAATCACCTCGTCTCTCTACTTCTAACTCTCTCATCTGGAATCCCCTCTTCTGTTGCTTTCTAATATGATTCTTATCTTTCAAATTGTCCTTCTTCTTTTTGGTTGTTTTTTTTAACCTTAAACCTTTCACTCTCTTTCCCCCCTTTTCTCCCCCACCACTTAAAATTATTTGATAATTAAAGATGGCTTCTTCTTTGTCCCGATCTTCTTGTTCTGCAAGCATTTCTTGTTGCTTCTCATAATTCCAGATTTCCATTTCTAAGAATTGAAACACGAAGCCAAAAGAACTTCTCCCTTCTTGTGCATCTTCTTTCCATTTTTAAAGTTCCGTTTTCAGTTCTTCAAAGAATGATACCATTTTAAAAACTTTTAAACAACCACCCAGTTAATTTTAGTCATCCAGATGCAAAAACCAAAAATCACCAAGTAATCCAAATAATCCAAGGCTGTTTCTATTTACTTCTTTTTTCCACTTTCTCTTCCTGGGATTCTATTATTTTATTACCAAGTTTCCATTAAAATGTATCTTTGAGGAATCTTGTTAAAATTTCACTGTGAGTTCCTTTTAATTACAGTTCACTCCTTAATTCCAGGCAGTCTCCTCCATTTTTCCAGATCCTGCCCTTCTATTCTTTTTTTCTCCTTTCCAGCTTTTAAAAACTTTTAAATATCCTGAAATGTTTATTATCCCTTTGACTTTTATTTTCAGCTTAGTTGCCTATTAATGTCAAAGTAGATTTTTTTTTTCAATTTCTTGCTTAAATCTCTTAGCTGTCAGTATAAGGAAGGGAAGAAAAAAAACCCTAATCCGTTCCCTTCTCTCTCTTCTTCTCAGCTTCAAAATCTTCTTTGGGAACAATGTTGTTAAGCTTAAATTCCAGGGTACCTTATTTGTTGCTTTTGCTGTTTGACCCGGTCAACCAACTTTCTCTTCTTATCTTCCTCCTGTGCATTCTTTTCCGGTCGAGTTCTTCTTTGTGGTGGCCATTTCTGACCACTGCTGCAACCGCCTTCAGGAAAGGGAGTAATGGGCAGCTGGGGAGGAGAGATGCGGCTCTCCACAACCCTACAGGCAGTCTCCCCCCTCTTCACCACCTCTACAGGGTGGCTTTGCCCTGAAACCAGCCAGTTCGGGGTGCTCCAGCGGCGAGCATGGATCAAAGCCTCGGAGAGACAAGGTTTCAGTCTGTCGCTCAATTTAGAAACCTTCTGTTCCTTTTTCTTACTGACAATTGTTAAATCTGGGTGTTGTGATTCAGATGCGTGTCTGTTTAAATTCTAAGGTCTCAGAACACTGTAGTTTTTAAATTTGCTATTACTTTTCTATCTTGTAGTTTCACCAGTACTTACTTGCAGGCAAATAATATTTGTTTGCAGATATTCCAAATGTACCATTGTTGTTACTGTGTTATGTTGTTGTTTGTAGTCAGTCTAAATCAGCAGAGGCAGCATTCGCTGTCTGTTGCTGTCTTCTCAATCCTGACCTTGTATGCATTTGTTCTTAAGGTTTGGTCTTGTGCAGTGGGATTTAGCACCTCTGTCTTTCTCGCCCAAATTTTCTGCTCATGGCTATTGCGGGGTCTTCTTGTTGCTGCTTTGCCTGCTAGTTTTCTGGCAGGTGATACTTTGCCTTGTCAAGGTTTTTTTTCTATTTTTCATTTAATATGTTATTACGATTAAACTTCTCCCTTCCAAATCTAAAAGAACTGAAATGACAAGTTTCCTAAATGTTTCACCTAGGACAAGGTTACATTTCTCTCTCTCAAAGCTTCTTCTAAAGATATTTAATTTATCCATGAAAGAGATATCTCCCTCTCATTTCTTGAAACATTTTAGTAGCCAATTAAAAGAGAAGGCAACATAATTCTAGGACAATGATTGGATTGGGGAAAAGTTCTTCTTTTTTGTTTTGAGAAGTTGCTGCAAAATTGCAAATGCAACCAATCAGTGTTGTCTGGTTCCACTCTTAACACTCTTGCTTAGGAATAAACCTTATTAAAGAAACTTGATTTTTATCTGGATGGTTACATGTGAGTTTGCATTATTCAAACAGAAATTTAAACCTTCTGCAAAAAAGAAAGTATCTACAGACAGTTTTGTCTTAGTGAGAAAAAGGGTTGCCTAAAGAACTTGTTGCTATGTTCTTGTTCAGTGAATTTGCTGTTGCATACTTTACCACAACAAACTTATTGTTTATTGTGATAAAGGGACACAATATTTTACATCCTTATGGACCTTATCTGTGAATAGACCATAGTTAATCTGGAGAAACTCAGTCTAGAATAGGCAGACAAATGAGCAGCCTTTTCAACTTAAGGTTCTTACTAATTTCTGGAAAAGCATGTCTAGCCTATTTGAATGAAACAGATGTCTTTGTTTATTTGGGGTAGGGTCTTATTTTAATTTTGGTGCCACTGAATTTGGAATGTGACTTTTGGAATCTTTCATAGAATTGGCCTGTAAAAGTTCCATCATCTCTGATGTAAATGCAATGATGCAAACTTTTCTTTAAAAATATCATAATTTTGGTTGATTGATTGGATCTGCACAAAAACTATCCCTTTAACTTGAGAAATAGAATAATTTAACACTATTTATAAACCATAACAGTCCATTGAATTTTGTGTGGCTACAAATCAGATTAATCCTAAACAGACACATTAAAAAAAACCACATCTATAATTCTTTGCTATGGATCAAAGGCTCTCAGACTTTCTGTTTTTGGGTGCCTTATTGATGGTATTATTTTTTTATGCTTTTTAAAATGTTGTTTGTCATTCAAAATCATTCAAGATTGGAAGGGGTTATAATCTGTGTTAATAATGGACAACCAGATATCTAATGGCCTGATAGGTAGCAGAGGTCACATACAAGATCTCATTTTTTGTCTTGTATCAATGGTGACATAATCTGATGTCGAGGATTATGGAGGAAACATTCAAGAACATATCTGACAACTGTTAGACTTGGTTTGGGATGAACCCAGAATTTCTTTTCTTTTCTTTTTTTTTTAATAAAAGTAGTTTTTAAAAAAAACAAACAACACATACAAGACATAAAAACATAAAACCATCTTCCATTTTATATACATACAGTGTACCAGTTGGTTACAAATCTTTTGTGCTATCCTTTTGTAGTCATTACTCACAGATATTTTTTTACATTATCAAACTAACATATGCATATATATTTATCAGTTATTAATCATCCATGACTATTTATTCCATCATTTTATATGAGATATTCCAAATTTTATCTTAAAATTTATGTTATACTTTCAACCAATAGTTATATATGTCTATATTATGTTTTATATCAATCTATTAAATTTCTATCACAAAATTATCTAGTCTATTACATTACCATGTCTTTTTGTCCAACCATTGATAAAACAAATCCCATATCATATAAAATTGTTTATCTTCTTGTTCTCTAATTTCAAATGGCAATTTACTCATTTCAGCACAGTTGGGATGAACCCAGAATTTCTGTTTTATAAGCCAGAATGTTTTGTTTGAAGCCAGCAAAAATGGTAGTTGATTTAACAAACCACAGTGAAAATAACTTGTTATTAATATATTCCAGAATAAATAGGAGGTACTATTTGTTAATCAAATTGGACAGAAGGCCAGGTTCCTAGTATTTATATCACACTTAGCCAACCAAGATGTTTTATTTCCTGTCAACTACAAGACACATTCCAATATATATACACATTCTGTTCGCCTTCCTTGCCCAGAAATTGCAGCAAGACTTGAACACATGCAGGCTCAGTTTGTTCACCAAGTTGGGTCTCTTAGGACACAAAAATGTGTTCACAATCTCTGAATATTTTCTCAAATCAGCAGATTTATTTCAGTTGTTCTTCTTTTCATTCTTGCCCAATATTCCATGTCCGTCTTTCAAAATACCAAGCCAGTTTTTGAAATGGATTTCTGTTAGAAGAAACCCAAAGCACTGATTGCTCCATGTTTCTTATTCCCTGGAAATGTGGACTTCTTTAATGAAAAGCATTTACACTTCTCCCTCCTAAAAGTCAATGACAAAAAGGGGTTCTTTTCAAGGTATCTGTAGTAGAGCAACTGGATAAAGCACCAGTAAAACTCTTGGTAACAATACAGAAATCATTTGTCTTTCTCTTTTGTGGGATATTATTTTAACTTTTTTTATCTTCCTTCCCTGGCTTTCAGCCCTGCGGACTTCACAGTTGTCTTCCAACAAGTTCTAACAAGGTCCAAATCTACTTAGCTTTTATGAGATCACCCAAGGTCGGCTAGATGCTGCTACTTTCTATGGAGTAGATATGTGCCATCTATTCAAATTAGGAAAGCAGGGGTATGAATTGAGTAAAAAAAATTAACTGGGTCTGACTGTCAGCTGTCAATTCTAAGTACATTTTCCAAGTTCTGAAAAATGACTCCCAGACTTCCTTTTATTAAATGTTCCTTGAGCTCAAGGTTGTATTTCCATATCATACTAAATCCCAGAACCCCAACATGTCACCTGCAAGTACCTGCAGATACGTCCTTTGCTCCATCTTATTTTTTAAAAAGCTATTGATTTTTTTGGAACTTGTGAAGCAATATGAATGTAATCTTTATTTCCAAATAATATATTTTATAAAGGAGTTGCAGCTCAGTATGTTTGGATGTATGCATGGTTAGTGGTAAACTTGAGGTAGAATAGAACATCCGAGTAGGCTAAAATGGGTTGATGGGGAGATTCTCATTGTTTGTCTTCTGATGAATGAATATTTTCTGATTGGCTGAGGCTACTTCAGGGTCATTTTGCTCTCAAGATTCTAAATTGTCTATTGGTCCTCAAAGATTGAGGATCCATGTTTACTTAAATGTGGTTTATTGAACAAACAATTGTCTGGGTTCACATTTTGCCATAGGTCATGGTTATGAATTCACAATTTCTGGGCTTGCACAACGCATTCAGCCACAAAGTATGTGATGAATTTCCATAATGTGTGACTTTAGCTTAGTTATAAAAGTCATAAGTTCAGGAAGTTGTTGTGTATAGAATTTGGTAGACTCCAAATACCTTAAACTGATTGGCCAAAAAGGCCACTCTCGGATTGGTTAATGAAGAGCCATTCCAATTGGCCTGCCAGACAGCGGGAATACTTGAAGTACTGTCATTGGCCACAAGCCGCTATAAGAAGGTCTGCTGCGGCTTGGCAAAATGTTCCGGTTACCAGTTGCTTTACTGTTTAATAAAGAACTGTTTGTTGGAACCCGGTCTCGCGCGCCTTATTTCCAAACGGAACAGAAGTAATACAGAAACTGCCTCTTGGCTACTTCTGAAATGTAGAAACCAAAATCAACTTTCCTTTAATGGGTCAGTATTCATACTTCAGGTTGGGTTAGCTACCCAGTCAGAATCCCCTTTCACCCAAAATATTGTAGCTATAAATGTGAACCTTTTTCCTTCTCAATTCCCTCACTGATACTGAGAATTCATATGGTATCCCTAACTATCAAGTGAATAATAAACTTTGTCTGTCATATGCTACAGAAAAACTGCAGAAGATTTAAGACTAGAAATAAGTTGGGTCTCCAAACAGGAACACCATACTGCGGCATTTTACCCACAGGCCACATTTCTGCCATTTCTAACATTGACTAGCTAAATCCTCTGCAATCTCACAGCAGAACATATGGTTGAATATTGCATTTAGCATTTTGTAGACAGGGTTAAACTGTCTGTGCATAAAGATGTGCCATTTTTAAGCTATAATGGCTATTTATGATGGCTAAGCCTGTAATCTGTTGATGTATTTCTTTTTGGAGGGTTTAAAATTTAATTTGTTACTAGCCACCTAGCAGTTATTAATTCAACATTTGGTGATGTTGAGCACTTAATATTAATTCTGGCTTGTGTAAAGGTGTAGCTTGCATAATTTGCTGCCATGAGACAGGAGAAATGCTATTAGTTCAGATACTGTTAAAATATGATTTATAGAACATAGCTAATTTAGTCATTAGTAGCTATGAATCTGGCCAGAAGCAGTAGATCTTTGACAAATGGACACTTTGAATGAGCAACATGGGAATCGATGGATTGGCTTCACTTTCATGCTTTTTATGAAAGCATGAGTTTCCAGAAAATCTCACACTGCTTTGGAAACAGACAGATTTTCTAAATGGACACAAAGCTTGATTCTCCATTTCAGTCCCTGTTGTTTAAACCCATATTTTATTGCTAAGGCATATTTTTGCATTACAGTCTGTTTTTGATTTTCCAGCAGCTGTTGTACATCACTGCTAAGATTCATAGTTGATGTACAGAAGGTTGTCCTGACTCTGCACATCGGCTACCAATCTGGCCCCAGTTTTCAAGAAAAAGTAATGGTACATTGCAGGGTATCTTATATTACTGACACTCTGTCTCTAATATAGACTCTCAGCCAGGTAGTGTTGAAGGAGGGAGGTCAATTAGGGGTTGGAGGTTGAAACATAAATTGCTGTGTGTAAATTGCAACACTGTGTGTTGATCTGTAATTTTTTTTTCCCAAAGAAGTTATCATCTTGCATTTAAACTTTTTCTTCTCTTACTGAAAAGGAGGGCACAACCTAGGGCAAAGGCTTCTCTGTTCTGCATCCTCCATGCATAAACTGGTTGGAAATGAAACTGTTTTAAGAAATCCTTTTCTGGATTTCATTCCATTCTTCCACCTTGGCGATTGCAGTAATGCCTGAGAATTATGCCCAGAGGACATTAAAATGGCTCCTGATTGTTTCCCCACCACCACCGCCACTGCCACTAGTAAATAGGCACCAAATGTCACTTGGGCTGGAAGAGAAAGTTTGGTGGCAGATAGCCGAGCAATCCGGTATGAAATGGCCATTGAATTGCAGAGCAGGGATTGGATGGAGAAGTATCCATTGGCATACATACGAGCCAATGGGATGGAGACATTTGTGCAAGATGGAATGAATGCAGGCAGTGAAGCAGACTGCCTTGTGTGAGTAAGTAGGGAAAAATACTATTATTGATCCAAAGCCAGAAAAGCCGTGTGAAGATTTCCTTCCTAGCAGCCTAGACTGGTTGAGGTTAATGCTGTCTGTTCCTGTCTCCCAAAAATGACAGGTGGCCCATCATGCTGGGACAGGCACAAAATGCAATCATCTATTGTCTTATCAATTTAAAATGTAAACTTGTACCATGAGTGCATGAATCCAACTTAATGTATTGATATTCGGCAGAATGACAAGCACAGAGAGGATTGAACAAATACAGAGTTAAAACTTAGTTGCTGGTTATGATAAGAAAGGCATATGATGGAAATAAAGTGTACGTGAGGATAAATTTAGTGTGACACTAAGCAGGAACTAAGACAAGGTACTGAGATGTTCCCTTTTTAAAAAAAGATTAATTGGTTTTTAAAACAAACATAAACAAACAAAACATAAAAACATCAGGCCATACAGTGTGTCGGTTGGTTTACAAATTTGTTTGTGCTTCCATTTGGTAGTCTTCAATTACAATTACATTATATATGATCTCGTATTTTCAATCCAATATTAAAAGCATTAATATCATTATTCATCAATCATTTGACTATACTTATTATTCATTCATGCTTTAAGGAATAATCATATTTTACTCAATTTATTTTGTGACAATATCATCCCAAATCTATCCTAAAATCATTTTGTAGATATAATAAGAAAAAAAATGCATCTTTATATATTTAGTATTTTCTAAAAGTCTACATATTTTGTAACTATATTTTATTATCTAACCATTGATAGAATAGATCCCAAATTTTATAAAATTGTTTATCTTCTTGTTCTCTAATTTCAAATGTCAATCTACTCATTTCAGCATATTCCAATATTTTCTTCATAATTTCCTCCTGTGTTGGTATTTTCTCATTTTTCCAGTTTTTAGCAAATACAATCCGAGCCACTATTAATACATTTACAATCAGGTATTTCAAGTCTTTACAATATATATCAGGTAAAATTCCCTATAAAAATATCTCTGGTTTCAAATCTGTATGGTTTTTTGTCATTTTTTTCCAACCACGTGTGGATTTTAGTCCAATATTTTTTAGCATCCGTACAAGTCCATTACATATGGTAATATGAGCCAGGTAATATGAGTCTGATGACATTTCCAACATTTTTCTGATTTGCTCTTGAACATTCTTGCTATTTTTGTCGGGGGAAAATGCCACCTGTAAAACATCTTATACAAATTTTCTTTACATGTTGCTGACATTGTCATTTTATAATTTTAAGACCACAATTTTTGCCATTTCTCTAGATCAATCCAAAATTCAAAATTCTTCCCCCAAGCAATCATTGTTTTTTTAACTTGTTCTTCTTCTAGTTTAATTTCTAATAAACATCCATACAATTTTTTAATCACTTTTTCATCAGTACCTGTCAAAATCTTGTCTAAGTCAGTCAATTTATCATAAAAACCTTCTGTTTTGGAATCTTTATCATACCTTGAATGTATTTGCGCGTATGAAAACCAATTCATCTTTATACTTTGTTCCTCTAGTTTTTGTATAGATTTAAGTTCACCCTTTTCATTCAATATTTCACCATATCTGTTTGTTCCTTTTTATATATCATAGGATAGGAAAATGCTTCAATAGTCAATAGAATTTTCAAATAACATTGTCTTTTAATCTTCTCCCAGTTTAACCACAGAGACTCCCGTATATAATGTCTTCTAAAATACCCCTGTATTTTAGTTCCTTTGTACCATAAAAAAGCATGCCACCCCAACAACAAATCATGTCCTTCTAATGTTCAACAATCTAGTATTTCTTAATGTTATCCATTCCTTAACCCACATCAAATTTGTAGCTTGGTAATACAACTCCCAATTTGGCAAACCAGATCAACCTCTTATTCTAGCATCTTGCAAAAGTTTTAACTTTATTCTCGCTTTCTTACCTTGCCATATATATTCCAACACAATTTTATTCAAATCTTCAAAGTAATCTTTTCCAAGCCTAACTGGAAATGTCTGAAACAAATATAAAATTCTGGGTAATATATTCATCTTGATTGTTGATATTCTCCCTATTAATGACAATTGTAATTTTTCCCATTTTGTCAAATCTAGTGCTGTCTGCTGTTTGAGTTTGATATAATTATTCTCTTTTAATGTACTGCATCTTGCTGTCAAGTATATCCCCAAGTACTTGATCTTGTTCGTGACCTGAATTTTCAATAAGTCTGCCAGTTCTTCCTTTTGTCTAGATAGCATGTTCTTTGTCAAGATCTTTGTCTTATTTTTATTTATTTTCAAACCAGCCACCTTACCATATGTCTCTATCTTTTCTATCAATTTTGGTGCTGTTTCTAATGGGTCTTCTAAGATAAAAACCAGGTCATCTGCAAATGCTTGCAACTTAAATTCTTCCTTTTTAATTTTCATTCCTTTTATGTTCTTTTCATGTCTAATATTTCTATTTAGCACTTCCAAAGTTAACACAAACAACAAAGGTGACAGTGGGCACTCTTGTCTTGTTCCTTTTCTTATGTCAATAGAGTCTGTCAGGTCTCCCTGTATCATTACCTTTGCCGTTTGCTCATGGTATATAGCTTCTACTACTTGGATAAATTTTCTGGTAAAGCCCATCTGTTCCAGCAGTAATAACATGAATCGCCAATTCACATTATCAAATGCCTTCTGTGCATCTAGAAATATCAAAGCCATTGTTCCAAAAGAGGAGACCGATCCATTACAAATCAAGAACTATAGACCTATTTCTTTACTAAATGCAGATTACAAAATTTTTGCTTCAATATTGGCAGAAAGACTTTAAAAATACTTAAATAATTTTATTCATCCTGATCAAATGGATTTCTGCCAAAGAGACAAATTAAAGACAATATGAGAGTAATCTTGGATACTTTGGAATACTATGAGGCACATCCTGAAAAACAGAGTTGCTTCCTTTTGTAGTGTTCTGTGTTTATGGACAAATGTTTATAGAATGCTTATAGAACATTAGATACGTTAGTTGGAGACATGAGTGGGTGTGTATTTTAATATGCAGACAGAGTTGGTTGAGAACCTGAATGATTTGCAGGGGATGATGCAATGAGGAATATGAAATTGAAAATTATTGAAGAGTAGGGTAATTGTATTTCAGAGGGAAAATGGAATGAACAAGTATTCCTAAATAGACAATCTGATGTGCTTTGATAGATCTTTACTAAATATACATAAATAATTGACAACATTTTAATATGTGCCTATACAGGTAGAAATTTTGGGGTAATATATTGTTAGTTGACAAAATAAAGTTTTTGATGGCTGCAAAAAGACTTATGTGTGACAGTATGTTTCTGGCCACTTGGTTAAATGAATGTGAGAGCAGGTATGTCTGGAGAAGTATAAGCATCCACTGAATGCAGCAGGAATTGCTCCATTAAGAAATGTGAGGCAAAAAGAATCAATAGGATGGGTCATGCATGAATGGGTAATGAATGAAGATGAATTAAATGAAGAATTTTACACTACAAAAGAAGTACATTGAAGTGGTGAGTAATATAGAAACAGAATGAATGAGGACTGAATAGTAAAAGAAATATATCAAGAAAGAATCAATGGGTTGAGAGGAAGGGGGAGACTAAGAATGTTTTGGTTGGGATTCATGAGATTTTCAAAAAGAGAAAGAGAAAGACAAGAAATTTCAAAACAAAAGCCAGTGTATGAAGCTCTGATATATCAAGTGGAAGCAAGGAAAATTTGTAAGGAGAGAAAAACATGGAGAGATAAAGTAACTGGTGCTTCTTTAGCTAGATCCCCTTTTCTTTCTCTTATCTTCTGCCTTTCCTTTTTTTACTTACTAATTGTCAGAGTTTTTCTATAGTTTTCAATGTATTCCTTGCTCTGAAATAGAATACTGTTGTGGAGCAGTGGAATAACCTGAGGCAAACACAGAGCGAAACTTCAGCTTTTTTACTTTATTGAAGCAATAAAGGGTTGCCACGGCTGCTGCGCTAACAAAACAACCAGTAGGCTTGCGTTCTTGTTGGGTCCAATGGAAGTTTCTGTGTGCGTTGGTAATTTTCCTAATGCAGGGGCATCTGGAGGGCCATCTGCAAACGTACTCCAACGTCTTCTAAGCTGGTCGATGTGGCAGAACCATATGCACCTGTCTTGCAGTAGGACCCTGTAAGACTTAGGACCAGTTACTGCCACAATTTGCCCTGGCATCCATAAGGTGTGCCCTGCATAGTTCCGGGCATAGACCAGGTCATTCTCAGTGAACTCCCTTGCCTGGCTGTCTGACCCCAGGGTGTGACTGGGGCATAATGCAGATGGAGTCTATCTAGGGTGGTCCTCAGGCGTCTACCCATGAGAAGTTCAGCTGGAGACTTATTAGTGGTGGCGCAGGGGGTTGTATGCTGGGTTAGGAGGTATTTAGCAAGCCTAGAGTGCCAATCTATAGGCCCAAACCTTACCAGGGCTTCCTTAACTGACCTGACTGCCCTTTCAGCCAGGCCATTACTGGCAGGATGGAAAGAAGCTGTAAGTGCATGCCTTATACCTAGGTTGGCTAAGAAAACCTCAAACTCACAGGAGGTAAACTGGGGGCTGTTATCAGACACAATGGTGTCAGGGAGGCCATGGGTAGCAAAAATTCTTGAGAGAGCCTTAGTGACAGCTTCTGAAGTTGTAGTGGTCATTAAGGTCAATTTCACCCATTTAGAAAAGGAATCCACCATTACCAAGAATGTGCGCCCATGAACAGGGCCAGCCAAATCAATGTGTACACGGGACCAAGGGGTTCCAGGATCTTCCCACCTGCCTGGAGTGGATGTGGGTAACGCAGGTCTGGTAGCCTGGCATGGCTGACAAGCATTCACCCAACTAGTAATCTGAGCATCCATGCTTGGCCACCATACGGAACTGCGAGCCAAGGCCTTCATCCTGACAATTCCAGGATGGCTCTCATGTAGGACCCTTAAAACTGAGTTCTGCAATTTAGAAGGGATAACTACCCTAGTTAGAGTAAGCAGCCTTGCCGTGCAAGGAAGATAGTTCTTGCTGGCGACTCTTGAAAAGTAGGAATTCAGGGGCGTAAGGAATTGTTGGCCACCCCCTTCCCACCCAGTCAAGAACTTGGGCGATTACCTTGTCCCTGGAAGAGTGGGCAATATCAGGGGCAGTTATGGGGAATTTGAGAACGTTGATCTGTAAAACAGCGTTTGTTGGTGCAGGATCCTCCACAGGAACAGGCAGTAGACAGCGACTGAGAGCGTCAGCGTGGCATAGACTCTTGCCAGGGCGATGAACAAGTTTATAGGAATAGGCAGCCAGAAATAAGGTCCACCTGGTCATTCTTGGAGACAAAAATCTGAGGGTTTGTCTTTCACCAGACAGAGGGCCTAACAGTTTGGATCAGTTTGGATCAGTTATCAGCTCAATATAGTGTCCATAAAGAAATTCATTGAATTTTTTGACAGAAGCAACTGCAGCCAGAGCCTCCTTGTCAATCTGGCTGTAGTTGTGCTCAGCTGGGGAAAAACTCCTGGAGAAAAAGGCAATGGGTGTTTCAGAACCGTTAGGCAGCCTATGACTTAAAACAGCACCTATGCCAAAAGGAGAAGCGTCTGCAGCTAAAACTAAAGGCAACTTGTCATTAAATTGTATCAGGACAGCATTGGATGTAAGTAATGATTTGACAGCGTGGAAGGCATGGGCTTCCCTAGGTCCCCAGTGCCAGGAGGATTGTTTGTCTAAGAGTCTGTGCAGAGGTTCTGCAATGGAAGCTTTATGAGGCAAGAATGAAGCATAAAAGTTAAGAAGTCCTAAAAATGCTTGGAGCTCAGTCTTGTTTGTTGGTGTGGGTGCCTCGTGAATAGCCCTTACTTTGGATTCAATTGGGTGAATACCAGAAGCGTCAATTTTGTATCCCAAAAATTCTACCTGTGGAGCGGCAATAGTGCACTTGTCTTTTTTTAGTTTAAGGCCATGCTGTCTGAAACGATCGAGGACTCCTCTGACTCTTTGCAGTAGCTGTGGCTTGTTAAGGGCAGAAATTAAAATGTCATCAAAATACGAAACTACGCCCGGTAATCCTTGGAGAAGCCTTTCCATTAAGGATTGAAAAATCCCTGGGGCTACACTTATGCCAAATTAGAGGTGCCTGCATTTAAAAGCACCCCTATGCATAACAATAGTTTGTAGTTCGGCAGTTGTGTCATCAACAGGGAACTGTTGGTAGGCCTGTGACATGTCTAATTTAGTGAAAATGGTTCCTGGCTCAAAAGAATGTAGAAGGTGCTGGATAACAGGGACTGGATAGGCGCTGATTTGTAAATATCTGTTCAATGATGTCTTATAATCAGCACAGATTCTCACGCTGCCATCTTTCTTCAGGGGTGTCACTATTGGGTTTTTCCATTTTGTGAAGTCCACAAGCTCCAATACACCTTGTTTAATTAATTTGTCCAATTCAATGTCTAATTTGGGGCAAATTGCAAATGGTACCCTTTGAGGCTTTAAACAGATTGGTACTGCCTGAGGGCCCAAGTTGAAAGATATTGGGGTTCCTGAATAACAGCCCAGTCCCTCGCTGAACACATCAGCATAGTCATTAAACAAAGTGTCCACTTCAGCATTTGTAATAGAATGGATCCCGCTTATATGGAGACCAAGGGCAGGGAACCAATCTAACCCCAACAGGCTAGGGAGGGCACCATCCACTACCACTAAAGGCAAGTGACCTTTAAAATTTTGAAATTGTACAAAAAACTTGCCTTTTCTGATGACTGGAATGGTTTTCCCTTGGTAGTCACGTAGGGTTAACTGGCAGCCGTGAAGTTTCTTCGTAGTCATTTTGGGAAGTAGTTGCTTCAAGGTGCTCCATGAGATGATGGACAATGCTAAGCCTGTGTCAACCTCCATCCTGCAAAGTTTTCCTTCTATAGAAACAAAAAACACTGATTTTGTTAGAGCCTTTGTTAGTCAGCTTGGCTTGATAGCAGGTAAAACAGTCTTCAACTTGTTTTTGGAAATATTGGGTTGTCTGAGGCTTTTGGACAAAAGTCTTCCCTGCTTGACAGATCCTGGCTAAATGACCCTTCATGCCATTAGACAAATGGCATTCCTGAATTTGCAGGATGCCCTGAGGTGGTTTCCTCCATAGCTTAGGCAAATGGGCTGAGACCGTGGAGGTAGATTGGGGTTTGTCCTGTTCTCCCCTTGACTAGTTCTTTGCTGCCTGAGGCGATTTACATCATTAGCCCCTTCAGAGCCTTCTTCTGAGGAGACTTCATTGTAATGGATGGCTGAGCTGCTCTGGCTAATTGGATTTCCCTGAATTTCTGCTGCTGAAAGGGCTGATAGTTCAGCAGCTTGAGATTCTTCAGTTGCTAGCTTAAGGGTTAAATCTCCTTTAGCCAGTAAACGTCTTTGTAGCCTTAAATCCCTGACTCCACAAACTAGATGGTCCAATAACATGTCTTCCAAATATTCTCTAAACCCACAATGCAAGGCAGCTGCTCGTAGGGCAGCCATGTACCCACTAATAGTGTCTCCCTCAGCCTGAATTCGTCTCCTAAAAGCATGACGCCTGGCAATTCGGGATGGCTTAGGGGAATAGTGATTGGAAAGAATTTCCTGTAATTCTTCCCATGGAACAGTCTTAATTCAATGTGGGGCCAGTAATGCTGTGGCAGTGTCAAATACTGTGGCTCCGCAAAAACTTAAAAAGTAGGACTTTTTCCTATGGTCGGAAATGTCAGCAAGGTCTATGGCATCTAGGAAACAGTCAAACCGGTTTCTGTAGGACTCCCATGTTTCCGCTGTCGATCTGAAAGGCGGGAATACCTGTCGAAGAAAGTTGAAATTCGTGCTCATGAATAGTGACAGTTGCTCTTTAAGTGACATTCAGCTCGGTAGTGACTTTGGCTCTTTTTGTAGTGACTTCAGCTCTTTTTGTAGTGACTTCACTCAGCGATTCTTTGCCCGGTTGCCTCTTATATGTATCCCACCCTCGTCACCAGTGTTGTGGAGTGGCAGAATAACCTGAGGCAAACACGGAGCAAAACTTCAGCTTTTTTACTTTATTGAAGCAATAAAGGGTTGCCGTGGCTGCCGCGCTAACAAGGCAGCCAGTTGGCGGACAACAGCTGATGCCGTTTGACAGCTCCCTTTTATAGCCGACTGTCAAACGGCATCAGCCAATAGGAACGGTCCGTGTTCCTGATGGAAACACGGACCGGAGTGAAGACTTTGGCTTAGTCCCTTGCAAACAGTACAAATACTATGGTGGGTATGTATGATAATATATGGACTAAAGACTTGTACTCTCAGTGCAACCCATCATACAGGGTTATTATGAAAAAATAGGAGCAGGAAGATGTGTGTTGGATATACTCACTGCCTTGAGTTATTTGTAAAAATAATAAAGAAAGGTAGATGAGAGAAAGAGAGAGACAGAGAGAGAGAGATAGAATTGAATGGTCAGGTTAAAATACAAATCTTGCTTCTTGTTCTAATTTATTGTGGGAGTAGGAGTGACAATAATATGATTATAATCATTTAAAGACATATGATATACAATATATGAACATCATATATGTTATTATGTGGTCTAGTTTTTTCTAGATATCTGTTAGTCAGCTTCACTTGGATTGGGATGCAACCTCCTAGTTTAATGATGTGTGAATGCAACCTAGATAAACAGCTGTACTTGACTCAAAAGCATGCTCATACAGTGATATGAATTGGTGAACATATATGTCCTTGATGGACTAGTGTATAGCGTGTCTCTCTTGAGGGTGTCTGGGGTACAATCCTTGTATTGTGAGCATTTGCCCTAGGAGACTGCACAGTGATTCTCAAGGCAAGCAAAAGCATGGAGTAGGGAAAGCATAAATAGCGGAAGACTAGAGCCTATAACCAACTAGAGATGTCAGTGGAGGAGAACCAGTGCCAAATACCCTACAGCAGCTTTGAGATTGAAAGGTGCAGCTTAAATGACATTCCAGCCTAGGGAGGTAACAGCAGCAACAGATGAGCCTTGGATAAGAGGTCCTAATCACTCACTAGCGCATAACTGATTTTGTTGGATTCTGTCCTCTCCTACTTTTTCTTTTGTTCCACAACATACTTTCAGTGATGGAGTTAAGTGAACTGTTCCTCTGGTTTCTTCCCTTCTTTCATCTGCCTAATTAATTCCTTGTTAGCAGGTACTTTTGATGTTCATCACATTTTTTTTTCCAATTTGCCAATTACCCTAGTATTATTTTAGTGAGTAAGTAGAGCTTAAAAAAGAGCTGTGCTCAATATTTATCATTTTTTAGGTGCAAGTAATGCATTTCAAGGAAGCTGAAGGCTGCATATGTTTTCCCAAGCTTCATGCACACAGTGATGTATTTGTAAACCAAACGGAGTATTGGCACAGAGCCAGAGGCCTCTTTTTTGTTGTTGTTGTTGACCCAATCAATGGGTATCTGCCCTATGAAACTGTTTCTAAAAAGACATTAATTGCCCATGTGCAATAGTTTGAGCCAAATCCCAAAGCAAAATAATAGTGGATTAATCTCAGAGCCACTCATGATGACGTGAGAATTTTTTTAAAAATAGAGAACATTAAATCCTGGTCTATGTATGCATGTATATATATTGTATATATGTGTAATTTTTTTCCCTTTTAATTTCATTTCTGCATGAGGCCTAGACAATTGACTGTGAAAGTTAAAATAATATTATAAGGACAGTTTAAGAGCTTGGCAGCCAGTCAAAGCCTAGCTAGTGAGGAAAGAAAAAAACAGTTGACCCATGTTGGAAGCATGCTTTTGGGCACTGGGCAGCTCACTATTAAACCCTGGGAAAGTTTATTGTTCAGCAGCACTTAAGAAATCTCAAAACATCCAAGTGAGTATTGGTGATGAAGCCTTTCATCTTCAGGCCTGGCTGCTGTTGCTGTTTCTGCTGAACACCGGCTTCTTGCTCCTTTCTCATTTTGTGAAATTTTGCTCTCTCATTTTGAGAAAATGTTTTCTGCTAGGAAAAAAAAAAGAGCAAAGAGCTTGGCCCAAAGAAAAGAATCATATTATGGAGAAAGTTAGACTAGAACTTTTCACCTTGACATGCTAGTTTTTCATAGCTCAGGATTTTGTCATCTTCTTTGATATGGGAGATTATTCAAACAATCTTACTGCCAGAAGCAATAGAGCCAAGACGCAGATGAATTACCTCTGTGAGAGCAAGGCCTCAGAGTTATTAGCCATGTTTCTCAGGCAATTGTTTCATTCCCGCCATCCTCAAGCATTTAAGCAGACTTCACTTCCAAGAGCAGCAAAATTGGAGAGAATTTATGGGAAAGCTGCTCCCTATCGTGGAACTGTTCTTGAGAGCTGAACGTTAGAGGACTTTTTTCCTGCAGGCCAAAAAGAGATAGCTTGCTCAGGTTTCTTTTTGAACTGTTGACTTTTGTGCTGTATCGTAGCCTCCTTTTGAAAATGATTCATAGCTTGAAGGGGCAGAATCAATTCACCAATCCATCAAACTGTGGTGTTGGTTTCTTAAAAACTGATCGGGCTATCATTGCCTGGTTTCCCTTTGTTGCTGTGATGCTTTCTGGTTTAGGTTTAAATAGTCACTGCATAACAGTTCTTGTGCACTACATGAATAAAAATAAAAAATAGCACAAGTTTCTTTACACTTTTACGATGCTACATAGCAGATGGCTGACCTTAGTAAAAATACAAGGAATCCCATAAAAATCCATGTTGTTTTCTCAATCAGACATCTTTCTGTTATAGATTGTATTTACTTTCTGCCTGTTTTGCCTATTTCATTGTTCATGATAGTTCAGGAATTTATGCTGCTTTTGTGTCTGGCTGAACTGTGAACTTGAAAATATATTTTAATTGAATATACTGTCCTTTCTCTGTTTTAGGGAATCCAGATACCTCAATGGTTAAAAAAAAAGAGTTTCAGTAAATTGATCTAAAATATTGATGATCCTATTAGTCCAAAAATTAAAAAGATATACACACATAGGTAAAGTTGACTGAGATTATCCTGAAGTATCGTATTTATTATGTGAAAAAAGGACTGGATTTTTAAAATTTCTTTTCCAACAACTTTCAACCCTGCTTTATAGCCTTTAATGCTAGCAATAAAGTGAAACTAGGTATAAAAGGGACCAAAACTCTGTCATGCGATCAGAAAGGCCATTTACCATATATACTCGCATACAAGCCGACTTTAAAATGCAATTTTTTTTTCAAATTTAGGGGTCGGCTTAAACGCGCATAAATC
The DNA here is from genome assembly GCA_015471245.1 of Laticauda colubrina. Taxonomy (NCBI): domain Eukaryota; kingdom Metazoa; phylum Chordata; class Lepidosauria; order Squamata; family Elapidae; genus Laticauda; species Laticauda colubrina. The sequence continues at coordinate 10,291,566 of BLBF01000004.1, read as the reverse complement.
TGATCTCACACAAACGCCATGATGCCATGACGCCACTTCTCAGATCACGCAATATCAGCGATATTACCATTCAGTCATACATACCTACAGCACATTTTTTTTACTCTGGGAGCCTCCATTTTGCTTTTTTTACCGGATCATAACACGCTCTGATTGGTTAGTCATTCACGTGACTGCTTTTGTGTTTGCGATCGTCACATGCAACTTTGTGTCCAGTTTCTTTGCATTTGTAGTAGTAAAATTCATTAAAAAATACCCATGTCTGATGTTAAAAGATTTGGGGGTCGGCTTATATGTGAGTTTTTGCAAAATTCCTCATTTTGGGGCAGTTTTTTAAGGGTCAGCTTATATGCAAGATCGGCTTATATGCGAGTATATACGGTAATAATGATCCTTTGTAGTTTTAAAACATGATTATTTTGATTGTTTAAAGGCCCTGTCACACTGCCCAAAAGTGTGCAACGGATGCAAAACGTTAGTAAAAAAGACACAACGGACGAGAAAAATGTTCCATCCATTGTTGTCCGCTCTCAAAAGGCGTGAAAATTTGCATAACCAGAGCGGATAACACGGAAAGGAACAGACGGGGGGAGGATGCAGAGCAGATGGAAAGCAGATGTGGTAGGTTCTGAGGGAGAAGGCATCATCCCCCACGATAAAGTAGGGCACATCTTGCGTGTCGTTGGGCAGGGGGTTTGGACTTGGGAAACCCATGATGAGGTTGCTTTCAAGCCCCTCCTTGAGATCACTGGCATTGTATACCTGGGCATCTGAAGCTGGCCCGTTGCCTGAAGCATCGATGTACATGAACTTGTAGTCAGCATCGACCATGGCAAAGAGGACGATGCTGAATAAGCCCTTGGAGTTGAAATAAGTGGACCCCGACTTGGCTGGTGCTTTGCAGGTCACGTGCTTGCCATCTATGGCTCCAACGGTGTGTGGGAAGTTCCACCTCTGATACCACTGCTCTGCAACTTTCTTCCATCCTTCTTCAGTGGTGGGGCACTGGAGGAGCTCCTCCATGTATTCTTCGATGATGGCTTGCACCACTTCTCTGACCACAATGCTGATGGTGTTGTGTGGCACCCTCCAGCCGTACTGCATGCTCCTGTAAGTGGTCCCTGAGGCCAGGTGGTGCAGAGTGAGAGCCACCTTGAGCCCAGGTTCCAGGCTGGGCCGGAAGTTGGTGTTTGCCTTGGTCAACCTGGGTGTCAGCCGCTGCACAACTTCATCAAACATGGCTGGAGGCATCCTCATGAAGTTCTGGAATGCCCGAGTGTCTTCGTTCCTGAGCTCCACCATCAGCTTGTTGTACAGTCCATACTCTGCTCTTCTCCCGATCCATCTTCGGACCCAGATGCTTCTTGGCCGTCTCTTTTTCTTCCTGTAGTAGAGTTCAGAGAGCCTGTAGATGGCTTCGCACTGTTGCAGAACGATGGTGGCTGCCAAAAAAATGTCACGATCCATGGTGGACATGAATGGATGCTGTGGAAGAGCAAGAGGCAGATGAAGGCTGCAGAGGTCTGCACAGCAGGGCTGCTGGACTGAAAGTGAGATCCAGGTGAGTTGCTCCCCCTTTTTATAGGCAGTATAGGTTTTCCACTATGTGTCCCTTTGCATCCTCTAGGCATCCTCTAGACATCCTTAATATCCGAGATAGGTCCCCTCTGCGAACATTTTTTCCATTTTAAATGCTTTCTTTGCGAGCTGCATCCGCTTTCATCCTTTCTCCATCCGTTCTGCATCCGTTCTGCATCTGTTCTGCATCCATTCCGCGTCCGTTCCGCTTCCTCCCTGTGTCCGTTTACCGCTGGAGCGGATTGAGTTACACGGATGCGTAGCGGATGCCTAGCAGGTATAGCGGATGCGTAACGGATGCAGAACGGATGCCTAGCGGATGCAGAACAGACGCATTGGATACATTTTCCGCGCAAAAGTTTTGCGCAGCTCAAAACCCTCTGAGCGGATGAAACGTCAATAGACGGATGCTGGACGGATAAAGAGGAAGCAAAATGTATGCAGTGAGTACAAAACGGAAGCATCACATTAACCAACGGATGGCAAGTGTTTTTCTCCATTTTACATCCTCTTTCCATCCGTTGGTGCAGTGTGACAGGGGCTTAAGGGATTATAAATTATAGAAATAAATATTGATTTTCTAAATTAGATAATTATATGTAATTATATATTTCACCCACAGCAACCTTGATGGTAAAAATAATATTACTGTGTTGTTACTGTGTCAGTTCAGAGACCAACAATTCTCTAGATTTTTGTCTTTACTGCCAGTTATTTTAGCACAAGCACTAGCAATTCTTGACTTTATTTTCCATGATTTTTTATTTAGATGTTGCATTCTTCTTTTCCCATGAAGCATATGCAGCATAATATGCTTTAAAAGCACTCCAAATAAACTCATTTATGTTAATGAAATATTTATTTATAGAATAAGATAACTTCAAAACAATTGTTTCTTTCATTTTGTGAAAAGTGAATCTTTGTAATAATGATCTTTTAAAATGCAATCTTGAGAAAAATCAGATGACCTTTTCTTTTGATATTGTAGGAGATTTTTACATCTGTCTACTTGTTAAATTGCCAAAGTACTAACAATCCAGCTGGGAACACATTTGATGTGGGATTAAAAAAAACTTGCAGTTAAAGATTTAAAAGTTACCATATATTCATCAAATTATTCATTATAGCAAATTTCTACAATATTCTATATGCAGAACTTCACTTAAATTTAACTGCAGTAGAAATAGAGCCTAATGTGGGATTTAAAACTTGATTAAAATCTCCAGTTACAATTATATTGTTCACAATTAAAATAAAGAGATACCTAAACACGTATGTAAATATGTGGATTGTATTTATAAGAATCATAATAATTAATAAAAGCATGCAGTTAATAAATTATATATAAAGTTAAGTATATGTGAAATAGTCTTCCCAGTCATTTATTTCTTGTTCCACAACAAATTTTGAACAGAATTAGCAGAATTTAAATTTTCACACATATATATTTGACAAGCCTATCCTCCACCAATTATTATGTGGAAGTCTATGAGTAAACAGATAAAAAGAAATGGCCTTTAAATCGCCCTATTTCATTTACTAAAACAGGGATGTCAAACTCAATTTCATTGGGGGCCGTATCAGGGCTGTGGTTGACCTCGGGACTGGAGGGCATGGCTGACTGAGTGGGTGTGAATGATTAGGTAGGTGAGGCCAGCTTGACAGCACTCCCCAAACTGTTGGCATGTTTCTTCTTCTCATTGAGTAGACCAGGCCGAAGCCAAGCTGGCCTAATTGGGTAGACTGGGTTGAAGCTACATTGGCCTGATCTTTCTTCTTCACACCAGGTAGACTAGGCCACAACTTTGCTGGCCTGATCTTTCCTCTCTGCATTGGGTAGACCAGGCTGAAGCAACACAAGTAGATGGAGCCAAAGTGACATGGGTAGACTGGGATGGCCCCACGGGCTGGATCCAACCACATCGCAGGCCTTGAATTTGACACCCCGATATAAAAGATTTTAGATGGCAACTAAATCAACATAAATGGGAAAAATATTTGATATATTTTGAAATTGAAGATTAAAAAAAAAGTAAGAACAGTTTAAATCTGGGACAATCTTTTTAAAAAGAAGCATGAGAGAATAAAATGGAAAGCAAAAATGAAAATTAATTGGAAAAACAATAAAAAACAAATAATATAAAAGATCTCAATTAAAATCATAAAACAAATTCTTAAAAGAAGAGTCATTACTTGTGTTATTTGAAGATACAAAATATGGAAAAATAACACAGGAACTCTTCCCTCTAGTTCAGAGGTGTTAAACTCAAGGCCCACAGGCCAGATCAGCCCATGGGGTGCTTAGATCTGACTCATGATGGATACAGTGAAGGACCAGCCTTCAGTGCCTGTGACAGTGAAAACGGAGCTCAGGGGGCTGCGCACATCCCTCCCACACTCCATTTTTGGCTGTTATGGCCTCCTGCAGCCCTCCACCAGTAAAAATGGGCCTGAGTTCTGTTTTTGCTGGCAGAGGGCTGCAGGAGGCTGTTGCGGATGAAATGGAACTCGGGAACCCATTTTCACTGGCTGAATGCTTGGGCCACTGTAGGCGCCCCGACACAAGTGATATCAAGCCAGCCCCTCGAAGTCAAACACAACCTTGATGCATCCCTCAATGAAATCGAGTTTGACACCCCTGCTCTAGTCTAAACTAAAGTGTGGCACCTCCCTCTGAAAAATACGGAGAAAACAGCTTCTTCTTTGCTTCAGATGTTAGAAACAATAAATATTTTTCTGACTTTTAATCATTAAATTTCTTCCCACGAGAAGAAATTTAAAAAACTGCTAGAAGAATAGAAGTTTCCTTTTTTGCCAAACAAGCTTTGCTACTGGTATATAACTCACGGTACTGAATGCTTTGCAGAAAACAAATTCAGGAAACCGATTATCTTTTCTGCACTCCATTCCAAAGCTCCTGTTTGCTAAGGCAAAGGTAAGTTATGGTCATACGCTGCAAATGTAAAACATCAGAAAACAGGATTAGGATTTTGTAAAGCGTAGAAACAGAAATTCACATGATAAGTGGCTTCAATAATATATTTATATTTTGGCTGCAGGAAAAAAAATCCTATCACATATAAATGTTTTCATGAATGCTGCTATGAACTCATCTTGCTCAGCACTCTAAGATATGTTTAGAAACAATACATAATTTCTATGAAACACATATTTTAAATAGGTCATTTCATCCTGTCAATAATCATTAAAGTTATATATTGCCCAATTCCCAGTGATTCGTGAACATGTTTATACACTTTCAATATCCATGGAATGTTGTTTATCAGAATTGTCTGTTTGAATTATTTTTTTCTTTTGTGATTTGGTCACTATAAATTTTATTCTTCATTTTTTGATCTTCTGTATCAGATTTTGGCTTCAGTTTGTAAAAATTGTGATTCACACATGACATATTAAGGTTTGGTTTTTATAATTTCAGTCATTTTAAAAGATTATAAATCATGGGAAAGAACTACAAAGCAATGACATTTAGCTTTCTTTCTGTTTGTTTCTCTTGTTCGTTGGAAAAAATTCAGCTACAGCTGAAACCTTGGTTGCTGAAACCTTGTCTGTCTTCTGAAGATGAGAGAGATGATTTCCATTTTTCTGTCTTATCTAATTGAGCAAATGAGAGACTCCAAAACAGCAATTGAAGTAAACAAGAAAAAGATTTGTAAAGGTTTCCATTTACGAGTTAAGCAATACAGCGATCAAAAGATGAAATAACCCTCAGCTTGGAAGAAGACCAGAAGTTAGACGTTCACTTGTTGCCACATATAACCAGAAGAGTATCATTACAGTTTGGGATATTTTTCTGGATGTACCTATTTGCTGTCAGTTTCATTTTTATTTATTTCCCTCTCAGCCTTCTACAGAAGATCTTCTCCTTGTAGCTTCAACCTTTGTTGCCTCACAGATGAGAGATGCAGTGTTTGTTCATAAATGTTTATCTGAACACATGGTTGGATAGGCATAGATGTAAAGCTTGCTGTATCTCATTTTCCTGCTCCCTACCACATGCCCATTGCTAAACTGGGAGTGAATGCTTAGACTGTCAGCAGCATGTGGATATCATTCTGATAAATAATACTTACCCATGTTTTGCATCTCTTATGTAGTTGATCTTTGCCTTCTGTTCTTAGTTTTCTTTCCAAAGTCATATGCCTACTATCAAACTTATTCTTTATGTTTTATAATATTACAGCATCATAAATCGGAGGATAGAGATGAAGTTTCTGAGATACCTAATTCCACTCAATAATTCTACTACTCACTCCTTCCTTACTGCTCTCCATTTACTCAAACATTATGTACAATTTTTAGCATGAGCAGATAGTAAATAGGGTGATCTTTGTGGAAGCACAAAGATGGAACCCATCTCTGGAGAAAGAAAAGTCAGAAAAAATATAGTAAATAATTCATATTAATATGAGTCAGTGATCATCTAGATGTTCTTTTATTCTGTTTCAGCAACTTTCTGATATCTAATCTCTGTCTAATAGGGCACATCAGACAGTGACATTGACAGTTTATTTTTTCTTTCAAATAATTAAATTCAATCATCATCAGTTGGGATGAGCAACATTAAATTATCAAAATTATCTGGATTTCTCTAAAACTCCTCAAAAGTTTTAATGTGTAGAGCAAAACTCCAAATCACACTTAAATTTAACTTTGAGGTAATAATAGAAAAAAACAAGTTTATGTAAACTGCTTTCCTTTGCATTCCAGGAAATATAACATTATTGTATTGGTTGTAGGTTGAAAAGAATCTCCAAAATAATTCTGGACATTGATTTAGGTGAAATTTGAACAATCTATGGATATGTAAAACCTTTTAATATTTCTTTCCCAATCCCTTGCAGGTTTCATTATAGAGGACCAATATGTTTGCCCTCAAATTTTTGCTTTGAAAGTTCAGTGATAACTAATGTATAGCTAGGAATGATCAAATTCAGACATGTATTTAAATACAACTCATCAATATATGTTCATTGGATTAATCTAAAGCATCAGTGGTTCCATCACAAGAAAATATAATATATTTTTCTTATTTATCCATCTGTCCATCCACCCATTTATCCTGTGGTCTTTACCGAGGTCTTTACCAGGATAAATGGATGGTTGGATGGAGGGAGGGATGTTATAACTATGGTGTAAACATATGGAGGCAAATGGCAACAGCTTTTTTCTGCTAAGACCACATTAAATCATCCCTAACTGTTCTATTATTAAAGTAGTCTTTTTTCTTCTTATTCTGATGATGTCCAAAGATGACCTCATTGGGGATAATGTTTGTGTAATGTGTATTGGCTTGGAGAAGTCAGATCCTTGAGAAAATGCAATTAAGGAAGGATAAGGTGCAACAGTAAGGATGACAACTATCTATCTGTCTGTCTGTATTTCTCTCTGTCTCTCCATCCATATGTACACAAAGAGAAATCAGGATCTAAATATCCCCATTAGAGAAATCATTGGCCTCAATGTAATCTTCTTCTGTCCTCTTACATTAGTCCTTCAGTCATCAGGACTGTGAATCTCAGGGGATCAGTGAAATTTTGAAGTGGTTCTTTTGGTAGTCTTATCTTGTATGCTCAATGCTTTTTTAAAAATCTTTTAACATGGATTGTTGGAGTTTTGCCCTGTCTGGGGACGTTCCTCACATGCCAAGAAGCTGGACCCTGTTCTAAATACAGCTTGTAGGGCCATCTCTGGTTGTCTCAAGCCTACCCGAATTGATGACCTCTACCTGCTGTGTGGAATTGCCCCTCCTACAGTCAGAAGAGATGTATCTTCAAGAGTGGAACGCACAAAACAGGAAGATGACAGTCGCCATCCACTTTTCCAGCATGTTCCTCCACCAAAAAGGCTAAAATCCAGGAAGAGTTTTCTACACTCAGTACAACCCCTGGAAGGCAATCCCCAGAGCTGCAGGATAGAAGCCTGGTCAAAACATCTACAGGAGAAACCCCATAACCTCTTTTTTGAGCCAAAGGAATCCCTCCCAACAGGTGCCAGTGAGCCATGGCAAAATTGGCGCTGCCTGAATCGCCTTAGAACTGGAGTTGGGAGGTGCAAAGCCATGATGCAGAAATGGGGATACAACCATGATGGATCCACAGAATGCGACTGCGGGGAGGCTCCCCAGACAATGGAACACCTATTAAACTGCACCCTGCTACCACAACCCTGTACATCACATGATCTCCACGATTACACCCCATGTGCCAGAGCCTGTGTTCTACAGTGGCTGGGAAAAGTGTAGCGACACGAGAGAAGAAGAAGATGGATTGGTTTTTGACATGTTTTGTTGTTTTATATCTTTATTGTACATTACCCAGAGTCACTTCAATATAAATTTGATAAATACATATTAGTTGAAAGGAGGAATAGCATTACTTAAGAAGAATGAAGTTAAGATCTTCATAAGCATCTGTGCCACTCCTGGATTGGTCCTATGAGCCAGTGATGTCACATTATCATTTTGTTGGGCAGCAGAACTAATTATCATCTAATCTTTTATAAACAATCAGAATTGTTGCAGTGACAGGTTTGATGCATTAGTACTGGTTCTTTAGGATGGGCAGCTTCCCTTCGATGGGAACTCTTACCTTGTTCCATCTCCTGGCTCCTGGTCTTCCTCTAATGAAAGCTAAGCTGATGAGACGGCTTTTTGTCATTCACTTGTCTCTTTTATGGAGCTGAGGAACAACTTGATGATGTCTCATAGCAATTATTGTACAGATAGTCCTCGACTTATAACTATAATCGAGACTGAAATTACTGTGATAAGTGGGTTACCATATGGCCAGGCCCGATTTTACATTTTTTGTATTAAGCAAACATCCTGATCACTAAGCAAATCTATTTTACTCAATGGGTGCTTTTTGCTGGAAACCAGAAGTATATGTCAGAAACCAGCAAAAAAAAGTCAATTGTCATCACATGATTGAAAGATTGCAAATGTCCATAAAAGTGAGCTCATTGCCAAGCCTCCAAAATGTGATGATATGGGGTGCAGTCATTGAAATCAGGTCACATTGTAACTTCAAATAAGTCAAGGATTACCTGTAGTTTAGAAAACAGCAAAGAAATAGATAGAATAAGCTGGGTAGGAAAATATGATAATGGTTGAATGCCATTTCTAAGCTCTCTTTGGACATCTGAACTTCTGTAGTGTCAAGGTCAATGGCACTGTTGAGGTAATTCCCCGTTAGGAGACTGAGCGCATACAGGGAGACGTATAGAGAGTAGTGTTGGAATAATACACACACAGTACACAGATACATTGTACAGTAAATGTACGTTTTTACTTCCAGAAAGGTTGAAGCAAAGTCCAAAATAAGCAATCCAAAGTCATTCACAAGTTAAATCAGTCAGTTTTCAATCCAGGGAAAATCCAAATATCAAAGTCCAGTGTCAAAAACAGTTCAGTATCAGACTTACATTAAATCCAGTAATATCAGTCAATTAGGAAAAATGGAGCAACAGCAATACTTTCAATAGAAGGAAACAAATACACTCACACTCTCTTCTGAGACTGACTAAAATTAAAAACAATCCAGGTTTCTGGCTCCATCTTATGGCCGTTTGAGAAACCACACCCAATTGCATGCTCTTGCATTCCCTTAAAGAGGCAGAATTAAAATGTCTATCCTGGTTTATATATTTCTAACCCAAATACCTGTTAGAAGACTCATATTCCAAACATTCTCCCCTTTTGGGTAAGATAATATCTACAACCTTACATTCTAAGTCCATAATGTTCACAGCATGCCTTATGCTTTATAGAGCCTTGGGCCTTTGTAAAATGATCTGCTATATTGTTTTCTGACATACAGTATTTTAGCTTAATCATCTTACTTTGCACACATTGTCTCACATTTAAATATCTTAAATCTGTGTGTTTCATTCTTGTTTTCACAGCAATTCAATTTCACAGCAATTCACAATTCTAGCTGTTGGTCACTGGACAGTAAATGAGATGAGAAAATGAAAAGTTTAATGGCTCAAAAATTTAGGCTACAATGATTTGTTTCTACAATTACATTTTTATGAGAAAATGGAGGCTTCTGTATCAGCAAAACACATTTAATTTTTGGAAACTGATTTTGCAAGTGATAGCATAGTTTAATGTAGTTATTTTTCTTCTTGTCTAGCAAGCCTAACTTGAGGAAGAAACTTAGAAGAAGAGAAATATGACTTTCCACCGAGTGGTTCCTTTGTCTTAAAAATGTAGCTTGGAACTTCCTGGCTATTTCTGACTTCCTTAATAATAGATTGTCATCTCTAAAATTTATTTATTTTATGACTTTAGAGGTGATGCAGCATAAAGAGATTGGTCTCTAATTTTCAACTAGGCTGGGGTCTCCCTTTTTGAAGATGGGGATGACCATGGCTTGTGACCATAGTTTTGGCAAAGAGCTGGTCCTGAAATATTTTTCAAAGATTATGCTTAGAGGTTCAGCTATGGCAGTGGATAGCTTTTTTAAGAAATATATATTTCTTAATATATATTCCGTCTAGTCCAATAGATAGAGATGCTTTTAGATTGTGTAGTGCTTTTTCAACATTGTCTACTGTAAAATCGATATGTATTAGATCATTGTAGGTGTCTGTGGTTCGACTAGGAAATACTGGGCATGATCCATTGCTGTTTACAAATACTGAGCCAAAAAATGTGTTAAAGAGGTTGGCTTTAATGGTGTCGTCATTGCAGTCTTTACCATTAGGTCCTTTCAGGGGTGGGATGGACTTGAGTCTTTTAGTTTGTTGTTTACAAAATTGTAGAAAGCGCGGGTGGAATTGGTGCATTGAAGGTTGTTTAATGTGATAATTGGTGCATTCAGTCTTTATCTGGTAGCATAAATTTTTGTATCGGCTTTTAAAGTTGGCAACGTGACCAGATTTGTTTTTTTGCCAAAGTGATCTCTTTTTGGATTGAAGCTTCCTTATTGTTACCCACAATTATGGGTAATCTGTTTTTTCTGGTTTTTGAAGTTGTTATTGGTACATATAGTTTGATGACTCTTTTGACTTCAAGTAAAAATATGTTGTAATGGTCTTCAACAGTATTACATCCAGTGAATAGAAATTGCCAATCAAGGGATGAGAGATTGTTTTCTATAAGATCATATTTGCCTTCTTCGAAGTTATAATTGGGGATCATATCATTGTGATAATTTTTGTGTGGACATATGTTAAGACAAAAGTCAATCATGTTGTGGTCACTGTTGGAAAAGGGTTCTTTAGTTTGTATTCTGTAAATTGAATTCAAACTATTGCAGAAGATGATATCGAGTCACTTTTTTAGTCTAGTATTGTTGGTTACTGTTCCAGTCCCAGATTTGTAATAGCATTGTAGAAGGTTGTATGTATGGGTTCAGTTGTACATTTGCTTAGGGTCCAGTTAATATGAGGTAGATTGAAGTCACCAAGAAAGATAAAAGCATGTGGGCAGGATGTTGCCCATGTTAGTAATGAATTTAGCCTGTTTACATGTTTGATGTCATAATCAGGGGCTCTGTAACATAGTAAGAATCGAAATATGATATTTAGGGACAGTTCACAAATGATGGTCTCAGGAAGAGCAAGCTCATGGATAACTTGGATGTTTTTTAGATGTAACGACCTTTTATAGAAGATAGCAACACCATCTCCTCTATGAATTTCACGATCTGATTGGTAAACATGATAGTCTCTTACTGTGGTAATGGAGTCAGGGAGAGATGCATTGAGCCATGTTTCACAGACAAATATGATGTCGAATTTAGCCATATTTAGTAAGAGGAGAAATTCAGGTATTTTATTCACAAGGCTTCTTGTATTGAGTAGCTTGCATTTAAGGCCAGTTGTAGTTGGAATTGAGGTAGTTAGGGGCGTGCGTGCCTAGTTTTGAGTGATGGTGGGTTGCATGATGTAGCGTTGGATGTGGAGTTGTGGATTGTGTGACTTACTTTTGATTCAATCAGCACAGTAGTCAATGTAGAAATCCTTCTCTCCATTGTCTAAACATCTTTTGAGTTCCTTGTGGATTTCACGGGAGCGGATTCTTTGCAGTATTGATAAGTCTGGTCTTTGTATAAGTCCTTGGGTACAGAGCACTGTTGCTACAACTCAGCATTCTAGTACTAGCGCTTCACTTTAAAATACATAATATTAAACCAAAGAAGAAGTCTAAGCAAATCGTTGCTCTTGTGGGTAAGATAAGAGCTGTTCCTGACTCCATTCTGGCCAATTTTGGGGCTGGAACTCCAAGTGACAGTCACGATGGGTTAATTTTTATGATTCAACAACTTCTGAGAGCCAGTTGGTGTACTGGGTAATGCAGCAGGCTAGAAATGGGAGGCCCTGAGTGGTATTTCAGCTTTAGGCATAAAGCTGACACGGCGGCTTCCGGCAGAATTCTACAAAAAATTTCAAGAATCATTGAACACCCCATTGTTAGAAATTATGAATGAAGTTATGTTAAAGAAGATGACACCCAAAACATGGTCAGAGGCTTATATTACACTTATTTTAAAGGAAGAGGCTGACCCGTTGCAAATTAAGAACTATAGACCTATTTCCTTATTGAATGCAGATTATAAAATCTTTGCTTCAATCTTAGCAGAAAGACTGAAAAAATATTTAAATAATTTTATTCATCCAGATCAAAATGGATTTCTGCCAAAGAGACAAATTAGAGACAATATGAGAGTAATTTTGGATACCTTGGAATATTATGAGGCTCATCCTGAAAAACAAATGGCTTTGATATTCCTAGATGCTCAAAAGGCATTTGACAACGTGAACTGGAGATTTATGTTATTACTATTGGAACAGATGGGCTTTGCCAGAAAGTTTATTCAAGCAATAGAAGCCATATATAATAAACAGACAGCAAAGGTAATGATGGAGGGAGAATTTACAGATCTTATTAATGTAAGAGGCACGAGACAAGGATGTCCCCTATCTCCTTTGTTATTCGTATTAACTTTGGAAGTGTTGAATAGAAATATTAGAGATGACAAAAATATAAAAGGAATGAAAATTAAAAAGGAAGAATTTAAACTACAAGTTTTTGCTGACGATTTAGCTTTTATTCTGGAAGACCCGTTAGAAACCGCTCCAAAGTTATTGGAAAAGATAGAGACATATGGTGAGATGGCTGGCTTGAAAATAAATAAAGATAAAACAAAGATTTTGACAAAAAACATGTTATTGAGACAAAGAGAAGAACTGACAGATCTTTTGAAAATTCAAGTTACAAATAAGGTTAAGTATCTGGGGATATATTTGACAGCAAGATGTAGCACATTAAAAGAGAATAATTATATTAAACTCAAACAACAGATAATTACAGATTTGAAGAAATGGGAAAATTTACAATTGTCATTAATAGGGAGAATTTCAACAATTAAGATGAATATTTTACCTAGAATTTTATTTCTCTTTCAAACAATACCAATTAGACTTGGAAAAGACTATTTTGAAAAATAAAACTATGTTGAAGTTTATATGGCAAGGTAAAAAAGCGAGAATAAAGTTAAAACTTTTGCAAGATGCTAGAAATAGAAGAGGTTTTGGCCTGCCTAATTGGGAACTGTATTATCAAGCTGCAAGTTTGATGTGGGTCAAAGAATGGATAACATTAAGAAAACATAGATTGTTGACATTAGAAGGACATGATTTACTGTTGGGTTGGCATGCTTTTTTATGGTACAAGGGAACTAAAACACAGGGGTATTTCAGAAGACATTATATACGGGAGTCTTTGTGGTTAAATTGGGAGAAGATAAAAAAACAATGTTATTTGAAAATTCCAATTTGGTTATCGACTATTGAAGCATTTTCCTATCCTATGATCTATAAAAAGGAACAAACAGTTAGATATGGGGAACTGTTGGATGAAAAGGGTGGACTTAAAACGATCCAAAACTTAGAGGAACAAGGTATAAGGATGAATTGGTTTTCATATGCGCAAATACACTCAAGATATCTTGAAGATTTTAAAACGGAAGGATTCTATGATAAACAGACTGATTTAGATAAGATATTGATGGGTACTGATGAGAAAGTGATTAAAAAGTTATATGGTTATTTATTGGGAATTAAGCTAGAGGAAGAACAAGTTAAAGAAACTATGATTGCTTGGGGGAAGAATTTTGGATATGGGATTGATTTAGAGCAATGGCAAAAATTGTGGTCTCAAAATTATAAAATGACAATGTCAATAGCATATAAAGAAAACTTGTATAAGATGTTTTACAGGTGGCACCTTCCCCCGACAAGAATAGCAAGAATGTTCAAGAATAAATCTGAAAAATGTTGGAAATGTCATCAGATACCTGGCTCATACTATCATATGTGGTGGACTTGTGAGAATGCTAGAAAATATTGGACTAAAATTCACATGTGGTTGGAAAAAATGACAAAGAAACACATAGACTTGAAACCAGAGATCTTTTTATTGGGAATTTTACCTGATATATATAATAAAGACTTGAAATATTTGATTGTAAATGTATTAACAGCGGCTAGGATTGTATTTGCTAAAAACTGGAAGAATGAGAAAATACCATTGCAGGAAGAAATTATTAAGAAAATATTGGAATGTGCTGAGATGAGTAGATTGACATTTGAAATTAGAGAACAAGAAGATAAACAATTTTATGCAATTTGGGTTTTTTTTTATCAATGGTTAGATGATAAAATACAATAATAGAGCATTAGTATTATATATATGAAGGGCTTTTAGGATTGATTTGTTATGATTATATGATAAGTTATAGAATAAACTGTTTGAAGTATTGTTATCTCACAAAGCATGAATGATTAAAAGTAAAGTCAGAAAAAGATTTTTTTTTATTTTTTTTTAGTAATATTAGAATATGGATTGACAATATGAGTGGTTATGCAATATAACTGTAATTGACACTATAAAATGAATGCACAAAACTGATGAACCAACCGATACACCGGAAGTATATATGAGAGTAGATGTTTTTAATGTTTTGTACGTTTGTCTGTTTGTAGAAAATTAATAAAAAAAATTTAAAAAAAAAAAAAAAAGCTGACACGGTGACCTTGGGCCAGTCACTCTCCCTCAAAACTTTTTGAGCGGATGAACTTTCCGCCGCATTCGATCTACATCCGCAACACATATGGGCAACAAATGTTCTAAGTCCGTTGTCATCCGTTACACATCCAATATATCCTCTCGGCATCCTCTGGACATCCGCACAACTCACATCCGCTGCAGCGGAAAACGGAAAGAGGGAGGAAGCGAAAGATATGCGGAACGTCCACACAGCATTAGTAGCACGGAGATAGAAAGGATGTAAGCGGATGCATCTCGGATATAAAGCATTAAAATGGACAAAACGTTCATATATGGGACGTATCTCAGATATTTAGGATGTCTGGAGGATGTCTAGAGTATGTGGAAGGACACTAAGCGGAAAACTGACATTTCCTATAAAAAGGAAATCACCTGGATCTCACTATCAGTCCAGCAGCCCTGGTGTGCAGACCTCTTCAGCCTTGTTCTTGCTCGTCCACATCATCCATTGATCTCCCCCATGGATCATCACACACTCCTTTTGGTAGCCGCCATCATTCAACACCAGAACCAAGCCCTCTTCAGACTGTTTCACCTTTTCTACACAAGGGGAACAAGGAGACGTCCAAGAGCTGTCTGGGTCCAAAGATGGATCGGGAGAAGAGTGGAGTTTGGACTGTATGACAAGCTGATGGTGGAGCTGAGGAATGAAGACCCTCGTGCATTCCAGCACTTCATGAGGATGCCACCAGCCATGTTTGACGAAGTTGTGGAGCGTCTGAGACCCAGGTTGACCAAGGCAAACACCAACTTCCATCCCAGCCTGGACCCTGGACTGAAGGTGGCACTGACTCTGCGCCACCTGGCCTCTGGGACCACGTACAGAAACATGCAGTATGCCTGGAGGGTGCCACACAACATTGTGGTCAGAGAAGTGATGCAGGCCATCATCGAATAATACATGGAGGAGCTCCTCCAGTGCCCCACCACTGAAGAAGCCTGGAGGAAACTTGCAGAGCAGTGATATCAGAGGTGGAACTTTCCCCCCACCGTTGGAGCCATAGATGGGAAGCACGTGGCCTGCAAAGCTCCACCCAACTCGGGGTCCAATTATTTAAACTACAAGGGCTTATTCAGCATCATCCTCTTTGCCATAGTTGATGCTGACTACAAGTTCATGTACATCTATGCTTCAGGCAATGGGTCAGCTTCAGATGCCCAGATATACAATGCCAGTGACCTCAAGGGTGGGCTGGAATGCAACATCATCAAGGGTTTCCCAGATCCAGACCCCCTACCCAACGACACACAAGATGTGCCCTACTTCATCGTGGGTGATGACGCCTTCTCCCTCAGAACCTACCTCATGAAGCCCTACTCTTCCAGATACCTCATCCGTGAAGAGAGGATCTTCAATTGCAGGCTGTCCAGGGCAAGACGGGTGGTGGAGAACGCCTTTGGCATCCTGGCCAACAGGTTCCAGGTACTTCTCACCACCATGCAGCATCATCCACAGACCGTGAGGAGCATCGTGGAAGCTTGCTGTATCCTGCACAATCTCATGCGCACCCGCTACCCAGTGTTGCAGAACAGGCTTGTGGACCACCAACAAGGCAATGGGGACCTGAAGCCTGGGGAATGGAGGCAGGGGCGGAATCTGATCGACACTGTGGATGTACAAGGCCCCAACAGAGCTTCATGTGAAGGGAAGAAACAGCACAACCTCCTGAAACACTAGTGCAACTCCCCAGCTGGAGCAGTGGAGTGGCAAGACAGAATGGTAGATGCTTAATGGATGCTTCCTTCAACCTGTCTCATCACACTGATGAGATTGTGCCATGTATGTTGAGTGGCCCTACAATGAATAGGGCATTAATAAAGAGCTTTTTTATTTTGAAATGTGTTGATCAATGAATAAATTGTTGTTGATAAAAAGAGCCATATTGTGGCAGCTGGGAGGGTGGACCATACAGTCCCACTATGCTTGCACTGAAGGTTTATCTATCCCACAACTATCCTTATCCCACAGCTATCCTTACCCATCCCACAGCTATCCTTACACATCCCACAGCTATCCTTACCCATCCCACAGCTATCCATCCCACAGCTATCCTTACCAATCCCACAAGCATGCAAAGTGTTAGGGATAACATTGTTCACCCTAACTGGTTTAGGTGAAATAATAACTATGAATCATAGTTAGTGTATGTTAGAGTGTATACAGCTTTAACTGTGAAATGGCAATTAAAGGAGTGGTTAAAAAAACAATATAAAAGTAGCAAGACTACGGCTTGCTCTCTCTCTGGCTTTGATGATCCCTGATTACTGCTTGGAATCTAAACTGCATTGCTCGAACGGGAGAGACAACAAAGGACTGATTTGTAAGT
>BLBF01000004.1:10253470-10264559 GCA_015471245.1 Laticauda colubrina | reverse complement strand
GTTTTTAGGATTGATTTGTTATGATTATATGATAAGTTATAGAATAAACTGTTTGAAGTATTGTTATCTCACAAAGCATGAATGATTAAAAGTAAAGTCAGAAAAAGTTTTTTTTTATTTTTTTTTAGTAATATTAGAATATGGATTGACAATATGAGTGGTTATGCAATATAACTGTAATTGACACTATAAAATGAATGCACAAAACTGATGAACCAACCGATACACCGGAAGTATATATGAGAGTAGATGTTTTTAATGTTTTGTACGTTTGTCTGTTTGTAGAAAATTAATAAAAAAAATTAAAAAAAAAAAAAAAGCTGACATGGTGACCTTGGGCCAGTCACTCTCCCTCAAAACTTTTTGAGCGGATGAACTTTCTGCCGCATTCGATCTACATCCGGGCATACGGGCAACAAATGTTCTAAGTCCGTTGTCATCCGTTACACATCCAATATATCCTCTCGGCATCCTCTGGACATCCGCGCAACTCACATCCGCTGCAGCGGAAAACGGAAAGAGGGAGGAAGCGAAAGATATGCGGAACGTCCACACAGCATTAGTAGCACGGAGATAGAAAGGATGTAAGCGGATGCATCTCGGATATAAAGCATTAAAACGGACAAAACGTTCATATATGGGACGTATCTCAGATATTTAGGATGTCTGGAGGATGTCTAGAGTATGTGGAAGGACACTAAGCGGAAAACTGACATTTCCTATAAAAAAGAAATCACCTGGATCTCACTATCAGTCCAGCAGCCCTGGTGTGCAGACCTCTTCAGCCTTGTTCTTGCTCGTCCACATCATCCATTGATCTCCCCCATGGATCATCACACACTCCTTTTGGTAGCCGCCATCATTCAACACCAGAACCAAGCCCTCTTCAGACTGTTTCACCTTTTCTACACAAGGGGAACAAGGAGACGTCCAAGAGCTGTCTGGGTCCAAAGATGGATCGGGAGAAGAGTGGAGTTTGGACTGTATGACAAGCTGATGGTGGAGCTGAGGAATGAAGACCCTCGTGCATTCCAGCACTTCATGAGGATGCCACCAGCCATGTTTGACGAAGTTGTGGAGCGTCTGAGACCCAGGTTGACCAAGGCAAACACCAACTTCCGTCCCAGCCTAGACCCTGGACTGAAGGTGGCACTGACTCTGCGCCACCAGGCCTCTGGGACCACGTACAGAAACATGCAGTATGCCTGGAGGTTGCCACACAACACCATCAGCATTGTGGTCAGAGAAGTGATGCAGGCCATCATTGAAGAATACATGGAGGAGCTCCTCCAGTGCCCCACCACTGAAGAAGGCTGGAGGAAACTTGCAGAGCAGTGATATCAGAGGTGGAACTTTCCCCCCACCGTTGGAGCCATAGATGGGAAGCACGTGGCCTGCAAAGCTCCACCCAACTCGGGGTCCAATTATTTAAACTACAAGGGCTTATTCAGCATCATCCTCTTTGCCATTGTTGATGCTGACTACAAGTTCATGTACATCTATGCTTCAGGCAATGGGTCAGCTTCAGATGCCCAGATATACAATGCCAGTGACCTCAAGGGTGGGCTGGAATGCAACCTCATCAAGGGTTTCCCAGATCCAGACCCCCTACCCAACGACACACAAGATGTGCCCCACTTCATCGTGGGTGATGACGCCTTCTCCCTCAGAACCTACCTCATGAAGCCCTACTCTTCCAGATACCTCATCCGTGAAGAGAGGATCTTCAACTGCAGGCTGTCCAGGGCAAGACAGGTGGTGGAGAACGCCTTTGGCATCCTGGCCAACAGGTTCCAGGTACTTCTCACCACCATGCAGCATCATCCACAGACCGTGAGGAGCATCGTGGAAGCTTGCTGTATCCTGCACAATCTCATGCGCACCCGCTACCCAGTGTTGCAGAACAGGCTTGTGGACCACCAACAAGGCAATGGGGACCTGAAGCCTGGGGAATGGAGGCAGGGGCGGAATCTGATCGACACTGTGGATGTACAAGGCCCCAACAGAGCTTCATGTGAAGGGAAGAAACAGCACAACCTCCTGAAACACTGGTGCAACTCCCCAGCTGGAGCAGTGGAGTGGCAAGACAGAATGGTAGATGCTTAATGGATGCTTCCTTCAACCTGTCTCATCACACTGATGAGATTGTGCCATGTATGTTGAGTGGCCCTACAATGAATAGGGCATTAATAAAGAGCTTTTTTATTTTGAAATGTGTTGATCAATGAATAAATTGTTGTTGATAAAAAGAGCCATATTGTGGCAGCTGGGAGGGTGGACCATAGAGTCCCACTATGCTTGCACTGAAGGTTTATCTATCCCACAACTATCCTTATCCCACAGCTATCCTTACCCATCCCACAGCTATCCTTACACATCCCACAGCTATCCTTATCCATCCCACAGCTATCATTACCTATCCCACAGCTATCCTTACCCATCCCACAGCTATCATTACCCATCCCACAGCTATCCATCCCACAGCTATCCTTACCCATCCCACAGCTATCCATCCCACAGCTATCCTTACCAATCCCACAAGCATGCAAAGTGTTAGGGATAACATTGTTCACCCTAACTGGTTTAGGTGAAATAATAACTATGAATCATAGTTAGTGTATGTTAGAGTGTATACAGCTTTAACTGTGAAATAGCAATTAAAGGAGTGGTTAAAAAAACAATATAAAAGTAGCAAGACTACGGCTTGCTCTCTCTCTGGCTTTGATGATCCCTGATTACTGCTTGGAATCTAAACTGCATTACTCGAATGGGAGAGACAACAAAGGACTGATTTGTAAGTGAACTGACATAGGATATTCTACATGGACTTTGCTAACTGAATATCCCTGAATGGACTGACTACATGATAAATGAATATTGGACTGTTATTTGACTATGCCATAAACTTATACTGGAATAAACTATATTCTTGATAGCACAAGCATATCTGTTATTTTTACTGTATGTTAATAAACATACAAGCTTAGCTCACTCAATTATCTGTGTGCCTATCTGACTAACGCTGCACATTCTGTTTAGCTTGTCTACCTAACCCTGGTTGGGGAACCCAGGCTTAACACTGGTTATGGGCCCAGAGGCTGCAAAGTCAGTTTAACTAGGTTAAACAGATTTATGTAAAAAGTGAGAGTTTGTGTTGTTATAACATTACAGTAAACAGACAGCTGTGTTTTATTAATTATATTTTTATATCCATATAAGAAAACATGGCACAAGTCAATCTACAAAGTTTGTCCCTTATATCCAAGCTGGATGGAACAAACTATGTATCATGGTCTACAAAATGTAGTCTACTTCTACGAGGAGAAGATCTGTGGAACATAATTGAAAATCCACCAAACGTAGAAGAATGGGATCCAGAGGATGAGGAAGACAGACTAAAGATAGAAGAATTTAAGCATAAAAATCAACAAGCCATTTGCATAATTGCGTTAACCTTAACTGATCAACAGCTTGTTTATATCCACGGAGAGAAAACGGCTGTTGGGTGTTGGCAGAAGCTGAAGAGAATTTATGTTCGAGACAATATTGGTGCTCACATAAATCTAACACGGAAGCTTTTCAGGACGCATCTCCAAACAAATGGTGATATGCAGAGTCATTTAAAAACTATGCAAAGCATTTTTAAAGAATTACACGAGAAAGAGCTTATATTCTCTGAACAACATCAAGTTTATATAATTCTATCTTCCCTTGATGAAAGTTATGATAACTACGTAACTTCACTTGAAATTTTGCCAAAGGACAATTTAACTTTAACTGATATAACTGGCAGATTGATTGAAGAGGCCAGAAGAAGGCATGAAAGAGATGAATTAAGGAGGGAGCAACCTCAAAAAGAAGATAATGAATCTCCTACTGCATACGCAATTAAAAAGTGTTTTAATTGTGGAGGGAGAGGACATTTGGCAAGATTTTGTAAAAAGGCAAAGCGCCAGAACGCTGGCCAGAATACTAAAAATCATCAAAAAATAAATAAAAATTTAGAGTTAGCCATGTATACTAACGAAGCTGTAAAAAATAATTTATGGGTGGTTGACAGTGGAGCATCCCATTGTATAACAAATGATAACAAAAAAATTATTAAAATGTCCCAGAGTACACAGCAGATATCGTTAGCCAATGGCTGGAAACTGAAAGCTAAAGGTGAAGGTATAGCATATTGTTCTTTTATAAAAGAGAATGTAAAAATGTTATATGTACCACAACTTAAGTTTAATTTAATTTCAGTTAGAATTTTGATTAAACTAGGATATGTAGTTACATTTAAGGGAGATAACTGCATAATTGAAAAAGAAGATAAGAAAATTACTGCATCTTTAAGAGATGGATTATATGTGTTAAATGATGATGGTTTAAAGGTGGCTAACACAATTTATGAAAATAAGAAACCTCATGACGAATGTATTCACTTGTTACATCGAAGGCTAGGGCATTTAAATTTTAAAATGCTTAAGAAAACTGTTGAATTGTCTAAGGGAATAAGTTTGAAATCTTGTAATAAGTATTTGCAATGTAATGCCTATAATCAAAATAAGGGCAGGGTCATACCGGCTAATAGAGTTGATGGATTTACTACTAAAGAGCCATCAGAAGTAGTATTTGCTGATTTAATAGGTCCGAAAAAACCAAGTGTAGGAGGACCTCGCTACATACTAAGTATAATGGACCACTATTCTAGATATGGGTTTTGCTATTTAATGAAGAGCAAAACTGAAACATATCAAAATCTATTTAATTGGTTAAAGTTTGCTGAAAGAAAAACTAAAAAGAAATTAGTAACTCTCATCACAGATAATGGTACAGAATTTACAAATAATAAATTTAAAAACAGACTTAGAATGTTAGGTATTCAACATAAAATGTCTGCACCATATAGGCCACAACATAATGCCTTTATAGAGAGAAGAGGCCAAACATTACAATCAATGGCACAAACTATGATGTCTGATTCAGGATTACCTGACAATTTATGGGGAGAAGCAATAATGTGTGGTAATCATATATTAAATAATGTTGTTAATTCAACAACAGGTGAATTACCATTCACACTGTGGCATGGTACAAAACCTGATTTAAGTTACATGCACACATTTGGAGCACCAGCATGGGTGCATATCCCCACACAACTTAGATACAAAGGACAGCATAGAGCTAAAAGATTGATTTTTGTAGGTTATACATCTAATCATAGATCTTATAGATTCTGGGAACCAGGTACATCTAGAGTTTACACCAGTGCTAGTGCAAAATTCCTAGAACATGTAGGATGGAATAGATTAGAGCAAGATTTAAATAATGAAGTATTTATTGAACCCTACAAAAGGCAGAAAGATGAGATTAGCTATAAGAAGAGTCCAATTAAAGAAGAAGTCCACGAAGAGCAAATAGGACCAGAACAAGAGGAAATAGTTGATCAGGAAGAGTTACATGATCAAGAACAATTAGTAGAGGAAAGTCCACCTGTAAGTCCTATAATACCTAGACGTACTACACGTGTAACTAGACCACCTGATAGGTATCAAGCAAGTATAGTTTGCCAAGTAACTAAAGTTCCAACTAGTGTAGATGAACTTAGGATGTATCCTGCTAAGGATCAGGAGAATTGGCAAAAGGCTATGGAAAAAGAACTAAATTCATTAAAGGTAATGAAAGTGTATGAAGATGCCAAATTACCTCCAGGAGAAAAATCCATTGGGTGCAAATGGATATTTAAAGTAAAAACTGGAAATGATGGGACTGTTACCCATAAAGCTAGGTTAGTAGCTCAAGGATTTAATCAAACTGCATCTGATTACGATGAAGTTTTTGCACCAAGCCTTAAAGCTACATCTTTAAGAGCAGCATTAGTGTGGGCAGCTAAGAAAAACTATGTCATTAACCATTTAGATGTAGAAACTGCTTATCTACATGCACCATTGCAGCACACTATATATTTAAGAAAACCAATTAGTATAAAAGACAATAAAATAAATAGTAATGATTGTTGGAAACTCAAAAAGAGTCTTTACGGGTTGAAACAATCTGGGTTTGAGTGGAACCAATATATTGTGAAAGAGTTAAACAATATAGGTTTTAAATCTGGTTTAGCAGATCCGTGTGTGTTTAAAAGAGAAAATAATGGAACAGTGTCATTATTATTATTATTTACTGATGATATTGCTTTAATAACTAAAACTAATAATGAAGCTAATGAGATTATATCATTATTAGCCAAAAAGATAAAATTAAAGCATTTAGGTGAAATTAAAAGGTATCTAGGATTGACAATTAATAAAACAAATAATGGTTTTAAGATATCTCAAGAAGATAAAATTTGCCAATTAATTAAAACTTATAAGATGGAACTTTGTAAACCGGCAAAGACTCCAATGAGTCAGGATGTTTGCCAAACTAATGATCAAAGTCCCAAATTTGATAAGTCCATATATCAATCTTTGGTTGGTAGCTTATCATATATAAGCAATTGGTCAAGGCCAGATATAGCTTATAGTGTAAATCAGCTGGCACTTTTTAATTCAGATCCAAAACAATGTCATTGGCAATCCTTAAAAAGAATATTAAGATATCTTAAAGGTACAATGAACCATGCATTATATATAGAACCAAAGGGTGATTTGAGTCTTAGTGCCTATGCAGATGCAAGTTTTGCAACTGATATAAACACTAGAAAATCAACATCTGGGATGGCTATATTATTTGCTAAGACACTAATAGGGTGGAGGTCAATCAGACAACAGCATATTAGCTTGTCCACGATGGAAGCAGAATTTTCATGTCTGTCATTATTATGCACTGACTTGATTTTCTACAAACAGTTATTGTTGGACATGGGTACAACTGTAAAAGATTCCATTATGGTGTACAAGGATAATCAAGCAGCTATAAAGTTAGCTACTAGTATTGCTGTAAAAACTAGATCAAAACATACTGACTTAAGATATTTAAATGTAAGAGAATCAGTGAAAAATGGACTAATAAAATTGGAATACTGCATGTCAGAAGAAAACATTGCAGACCAATTTACAAAAGCTCATGGGGCAATTAAGTTTAAAGAAAGTTGTGAAAAATATAATTTAAAGATGTAAATGATTCATAGTTATTATTTAACCTAAAAGGGGAGAATGTTAGGGATAACATTGTTTTACCCTAACTGGTTTAGGTGAAATAATAACTATGAATCATAGTTAGTGTATGTTAAAGTGTCTGCAGCTTTAACTGTGAAATAGCAATTCAGGGAGTGGTTATGAAAACAATATAAAAGTAGCAAGTCTACAGCTTGCTTACTCTGTCTGGCTTTGATGATCCCTGATTACTGCTTGGAATCAAGACTGCATTGCTCGAACGGGAGAGACAACAAAGGACTGATTTGTAAGTGAACTGACATAGGATATTCTACATGGACTTTGCTAACTGAATATCCCTGAATGGACTGACTACATGATAAATGACTATTGGACTGTTATTTGACTATGCCATAAACTTATACTGGAATAAACTATATTCTTGATAGCACAAGCGTATCTGTTATTTTTACTGTATGTTAATAAACATACAAGCTTAGCTCACTCATTTATCTGTGTGCCTATCTGACTAACGCTACACATTCTGTTTAGCTTGTCTACCTAACCCTGGTTGGGGAACCCAGGCTTAACATGTGTCTTTGTATGTATTTTTAAGCTAAAAATTAAGCCTTGTTCCCATCTGTGTTAGAGAATGCAAGGTGGTCATTTTTAAGATGGTAATAGCCATCCTATTTTTTAATGTCATTAAAAACAACAGTTTTTATAAGAGAAATATAAAATATATTTTAATAAATTAATAAAAAGTTTCACTTAAGCAATGTAATAATTATTAGCTAAAGCAGCATTCAATTCTTGGTTGCAGCTGGGTTGTGCAATCTTTCTTTCAGAGCACATACAGATGTTAACATGGATCTACTTTGCCAAATCTTTCTCTTTCTCTCTGTGGTCAAAACATCTTCTGTTTTGCCATAATGGTGCTGCATGTTTTTCAATCCTTTCTTTTCCTTTCTCCCATTGACTGCAACTGGTGGGGATAAGGAAATATTTATCATAGTTACATTGGGCCAAAAGGTATGCAGAACTACATGCTATGCATGAAGGGATAGGTAGGCTTATCATTTTTTGGATCCACTTCTGTGATTCTCCCTTCATTGATATCCAAAGACATTTCATCCCTCCTTCCCTCCCTCCTCTCTCTGCTAGGTTTTCCCCTCCTTCCACCCCTCCCCCCAAAAAAGCAATCCTTAGAGTTAAAGGTACATGAATTTGCCCTACTTTTCACTTCCACAAAAATTCATTAGATTTCCAGAGCTGCCTCTTACCTATTAGACAGAGACAGATGTGGAGGATGGAGCGGGAGGTACGTCCATCAGCCAAGCATATCAAGTTTTAGCTATAGCTTCAACCACATTGATGCAGGCCTTCTCATGCATAGCTGCCATTCGGAGCAGAAAATATCATTTCAAGACGTGCAGTCTGGCTGAAGAAAAAAATTAAAATTTAATTCCCACTTATTGTGATTTTGAACATTTGTTAGCTGACTTCCCCAAGTGTCCTAGGAGTGAGGCACAATTTTAAAAAGGCAATTTAAAACATGTAACAACATTAGTAAAATATACTAAAGTAGGGCAAATCAGCAATATATAGATTCTAAAAGTGGGGGAGCTATTTGAAGACTGAAAAAGCTATTCAAATGGGGTAATGTTCATAGCCAGAGTAACAGCAAATTGCAACCAGGGCTGGTGACTCAGATTGAATTCTGAGTAAGAAAAGTGGGATTTGATGAGATATCAAATCATGTGGTTTAGATTAAATTGATACATTCATATTAGTGTAACGTTTTCAGTTATTTGCACTTGTAGGGAGGGAGGGAGCTGTATGAATATCCCAGTGAGCCTTGAAATTAACAAGATCCTCATTCTGAAGTGTTTCTTAAACATGGCAGATATTTTGGGAGAGAAAGAAGGAGCATTTCCACATAAGAATTCAGGTCCAGTTTAAAAGTAGCTACAGGTCTCCATGCTCCTACCACAACCCTACTTTTACTTTCTTAAATATTCAGGTTTGAGATTTATTAATATTTTAGATTGGCCGAGAGTACTATAGTTGTTCAATAATAAAATTAATCCTCCAAAATACAGCTTGCCTAATAATTGTGCACATAGTTTATTTCCTAGAATCTGAATGATTCCCTCCCTGATGGAAAGTTGGATTGTTTTATTTCGGGTCAGTTGAGACTGCTGTGAAAATTAGTTGGTTTTTTTTTTTTTTAAGGTGTTGGCTCTGTAGCCACATGGAAGGTAAATTCACTGTTTTCCAAACTGTTTTCCCCTTAGTAGCTGAGACTGAAAGATGTTGGATGACAGCTGCTGCTTAAAAATTGACTAGACTTTCTTCACTTGACAAAGGGCAATGCACAAATAGAGGAGTTGTAGCCATTGCCCTTTTCTCACTATCATTCTTTTTAAAGCACAAAGGGAAAAAAAAAAAAAGAGGATATTCTGTAATATAATAGCAGAGCTGCACCTTAAAGCTGCTAAGCAGAATTTAAGAATATTTCAGAGGAGAGCAGAAGGTCTGAGGAACTAGAAGAAGGAAAAAAGGAACAATTCAGCAATGAGAAATTACTTATTGCTCCAAAGAAATTGCTGGACCGTGAGGAAAGAGCCTCAATATTGGGACAAGGAGGGGATTCATTATTTATTCATATTTATTAAGAATTTTTGACTGAATAAAAAACTAAGCAAAAGAAAACCAAGAAATTGTAAGAAATTGTAAGAAACAAAGAGAGAAGAAAAATTGAAGCTAAGAAATGTCATGTACAAACTTATTTTGTACATATAATTACAATCTTAGTCCCTCATGACTCTTAGATATTATACAATTCCCTTTGGCCCCTCATTTAATCCACACCTTTCTTAATCTTCAAATATTGGAGCATGTAGTGTGTAATCATCACACTTTTTTTTCCCTGGGCTTATGCTATCTATGGCATGTACTGAAATGTGCTGATCCTGCATCAGAAGAGGCAGCCATGCTCAAGTGGCTGGAAAAAAAAAAGTTGGAAAGTTATGTCCCCATCAGAAGACCTATGTATCAGGATTCTTTGGTGGCAGCTCTCTTAGGCTGGCCTTTCTGAGAAGATGAATTTCCTTCTGGTTCACTTTGGAGATTCAAAGCAAGAGAATCCTGTCAATCGGCTCTTTGAGGCATATCAGAGGCCAAAAGGGCAGCTATACTTTATTTAAAGAAGAATTATTATTTTTTTCATGAAAGTCTGAAGCAAGCATGCCACAGAGTACCCCACAATGAAAGATTATCTGTTCATGTATTTGTCTGCAAGACTGCAGGGGAAAAAAAAACCTAAGGGTAGAAGTTAAATTCCACATAGCAGTTCTTTGTGATTCTGTCATTTTGAGAGGTCTGGGGGTGGGAGACGGTCTTGGCTGTGAACTACCTGGGAGCTCCGCTCTGCCCACTTGTAAGAGTTACAGCTGGTACAAGCCCTAGCATGCATATTAAGTTCTGAGATTGATTTGGGGGATGCAGGGAGGGTTAGGTAGACTTTTGTCCATAAGGATGATTACTCTTTTGGAACTGTCACATAGAGTGGTATGTGGACAACATAGCCTCTCATTTATCTCATGTGTAATTCTCCTTCTGCTAGTGAGAGTCTAGAAGCAAAAACAGCTGCTCCTTCCCAGCCATTTTCTATTCCATATAATGCTTTCTCTGCCCTTCCCGCTATATGGCAGTACACTAAAACAGTGTGAACTGTTTTCCCAGCATCAAGGAGGATATGCCAAGGCAATGCTTTCTAATTCCTTGTTTTGGGGTTTTCATCTACAAGTGCTTCTGCTGTTCTGGCCATTCATGGGCTTTCAGTTGCATTGACGTTCGTCTGAAAGGGCACCTTTTTATGTTTGTTGAATTGGTGTAGAATCATTTACAGATGATTTAAAGTAGAAATAACTCAAAGGCCACTTATAGGCAACTTTGGATAGATAGATAGATAGATAGATAGATAGATAGATAGATAGATAGAT
>BLBF01000004.1:10210590-10243726 GCA_015471245.1 Laticauda colubrina | reverse complement strand
ATAGAATAGAATAGAATAGAATAGAATAGAATAGAATAGAATAGAATAGAATAGAACTCTGTGTACATACAATGAATGTGTAGAGATTTAGATATTAGAATTCGTAGAGATTTTCTAGCTCTTGTTTTTCCAGTCTTTTGGACCTTCTTCCTGTTAAAGTATATACATCAGCTAATAAAATAGAATGAAAAGTTGATCCTTCGTTAAAAGTAATATTGTTAAACTGACGTTCATAGAGTCGGGTAAAGGGAGGAATCATCTAAAGTGTTCTTGAAAATGAAGCATTTTGAACCATCATATTTTTGGATTGAGCTCCTTCTTTTTTTTTAAAGAATATCTGTAGCATAACTCATACCCTTCTCAACACTGGTTCATATTGTTAACTCTCCTGAGTAACATTTTAAAGTATATTTATAACTTGGATATTTCTTTAGAGGAGCATAGAGTGGCTTTTGCTGAGTTTTTTAAGGCAATCTTACATAAAGTCTATGCAGAAACACTGTATAGCTATAACTAAGGTTTGCTGGTTGCAAAATTAATGTAATCTGAATAGCTTGCTTCGAGTTATCTCCATTACTGCTCTATTGTAATAAAGGCTCCACCCCTTAGGGAAGTGCATGTAATATGGTTTTCTTCATTGTCCTCCTCCCTATCCCCAGCCGCTGGACATCCCTAAAATGACCAATGAGCTTATCAGCTTTAAAAAAATGTGTATAGTTTTTACACACCATTTGGTTGTCTTTTTTCATCCAATAATGTTGAATTTAATTCAGATGGTTCTAATTAAAATAATAATAAGAAGAAAAAGCAGTGATTTTCAAGAAGAATTTCTAGTCTGAATTCTAAATGTGGATTTTCTACCAATGCTTTGGAGCACTGCAGAGGTACTTCAAAGAGATACTTAAATAAAAACTTTAAGGAGATACTTAAATAAAAGCTTTCATAGAGTTTGTTTCTAAGAAATCTGGATCTCAAAGTAAACAAGATATATTTGGGATACTATGGTTAGATTATTATATGGTAGGATCTGGTTGTAAAAGTGTAAGTGAAGTTGCTTTCTAAACGTATGCAAAAAGGACACAGCAGATGAGCAAAATTTCGGGGGTGCTCCATCCGTTGTCATCCGCTCCAAAAAGTGGTGAAAATTTGCATAATCAGAACGGAAAAGAAAGGAAAAGACGTTCTGTGTACCTTTTGTTTCCTCCCTCTTTCCGTTTTCAGCTGCAGCGGATGTGAGTTGCGGGGATGCCCAGAGGATGCAGAGAGGATACAGCGGACGTTTAATGGATTATAAATGGACATAGAATGTTTGTTGCTCATATGTCATGGATTTACATCGTACATGGTGGAAAGTTCATCCGTTCACAAAGTTTTGTGCAGCTCAAAACTTCTTGTGCGGATGAAATCTCAGTGGACGGATGCTCGACGGATAGAGCGTATGAAACACGTATGCAATGAGTACACAACGGATACATAGCGTTTTCCAATGTTTTTTAACATTTTACATCCTCTTTGCATCCATTGGTGCAGTGGGACATGGGCTTAATCAGTAAAGACTACTGTAGTTTTTTGGGAATTGTTTATTTTCAGAATGCCTTTGAATATGGATTTGTTCAGCACACAACTAAAAGAAAGTATACCTTTGATTTCTTAATCTCAGCTGCTTTTTTAAAGAACATCAATATTGGCTGCTGTTAGGAAACAGTATCATCAGCTAAAATAAATGTCTATCCCACAAGACAGTAGGATCTTGTGCGCTTGACAAAAATTCTAGTTCAATATCCTACATTCCTTTATAACAGGCAAAATAAAAAATGTTTGGTTTCAAATCAACTTAAACCAGCCATGTTAAGGAAATGACGTGTATTAATATACAATATATTATAATATACAATATATTATGTCCAAGCATAATATAAGGCAACAAAAATATGAATTAATATCATTCTAAATTATTATAAACAATATATTAAAATATATAAATAATAAAAGTAAAGGTTTCCCCTATCCATTCATGTCCAATTCATCTCTGTTCCTTAGCCGAGGGAGCCCGGTGTTGTCTAAAGACACTTCTGTGTAACATGACCAGTTTGACTATATGCTGAGGTGCATAGAATGCTCTTACCTTCCCACCAAAGTGGTATCTATTTATCTACTCATGTTTGTATGCTTTCAAACTCCTTGGTGAGTAGGAGCTATAATGGGATTCACCCTGTTGTGAACCTGGGCTGTCAGCTTTCCAACTGATAAGCTCAACATCTTTAACTGCTGAGCCATCACATCCCCTTATATTAATAATATTAGTGACAAAGTCACCTAATATGACATATAATGTCATATTATGTCATAATAATATAATAATAATAATATGACAAATTCACCATCAGTCCATCTCAAAAGGCAGCTTTACTCAGAACAGATTACATTCTGCAATGATACCTATAAAACCACCAGACATCCACATCTGCCTATCCCCAGGTCCCTAGGAAGGACTCGATAGGTGGACAAAAGTTCCAAATCCTGCCTGAACATCTGGCTGACTCTATGATGAATCATAATAATATATAAAGGGGAGTGGTTGTAAGTTATGATCTTGGAGAAGTTTTGACATTTCCTGGGAGGGTTGATTTTATTTCTCAAAATGTCTTATTAGTATTAGATCAAACAATGAAGGGTTTTTTGTTTATATATTTCATGTACACAAAATAGTATCGTGTTTATGAGTGTGGTCTTCAACATCCCCCCCCCCCACACACAGAGTTGTGCTTTTGGTACAAGACGTTATTATTTTATTCTCACCGTGTCCACAGCAGTGATCACTGGTTCCAAAGTGTGATGGGATGTTTAACACCTGCCATCTTTTATGTGCAGGCAATGAATACATCATATGTTTAAAAGGGGTGGGGTCTTATTCCCCTGGTCATGTGCCTTTGTTTGAAGCCAGCAACTATTTCTGCAAGTGCCCTGATTATTTGGTCAGCATACACAAGAAATTCATATATATCTAAATTAATTATTTTTCATCACACTGAATTAAAACTGATAGGAAAATAGGCAGGGCATTAGTCACAGGCCAGCATTAGTCATAGCCACGACTGGCTATGTCTCCCTGTAATTTTCAGAGTTCCCAGCCAGCATGCCAATTGCAAATTTTAGAAATAAGGTACCAGGCTAGGAAAGGATGGATTAGAGAGCCTCTGTTGACATTTATATGTTCAGTAACATCCACAGTTTTGTTATCTGTTGCAGCTGGAGATAAAATAAATCCACAAAAAACAGAATTGCTGATCTGCTGAAATTAAACAGATTTTTTCTGTTTCTATCTCCTTTATATTTTAGCTTGTCCCAAAGGCACCTTCAAAGCATCGGTGGGAGATGCCCCTTGCAGTCCTTGCCCTACGCACAGTTATGCTTCCATCCCGGGCTCCCGTGAATGTGCCTGCCAGACTCATTATTACCGTGCTTCTTCAGACATCTCAGATGCCCCCTGTACCAGTAAGTATCTGAGATTAAGGAGGATTGCCTTAGTTTGGTCTACATTTCCTTTTGTAGCTTGATTTCTTCTTCTGGCTTAGTCTGCATTTGCTCCTTTTTCCTTCAGCTTCTTCCATGATTCTTCCCTGTGCTTTAGTTTCTTCCTCAAGTCCCTCATCTATTTTCTGAAGTCCCTAGTCCAGGGACTACATTTCCTGGACTATATTGAACTATATTTCATGCATTAGAGAGGTGTGTTCCTAAAGCTGTTTTTTTTTAAACTTCCTCTTGTACAGAACTATGGAAAGGACAGGGGTCTCCAGCCTTTCTCGGCTAAGCTGCCTATTTAAAGTTCTGAAAAATAAGTGACTGCTGGGTGGGGTGGGAGAGAGGTTACTCATTCACAAAGTGGTTGTTCAAATATGACCTCAAGACATACTTAGAAATGAAGATAGTGATGGAAAGTTGTTGATGGCATTATAGATACTATTGGCATAACCACATCAGCCTGTGACCTTAAAAACAGTGAAGTACCTTGTGGCTTTTTAAAGACTAATGTACTATATCATTTTTTAAAATGACCTTCCTTTGATAACATTAACAGGAATCAATATAGCCACAGAGACTGTGGTGGTCTCCATCTTGGTTCTTCTCTTCTGAGGTTTTTGATCACACATTTTTTCTTCTTTGTTACCTACCAAGCCATGTGGTGTTCACCATCAAAGCTATTTGATTTCTAGACATAATTATTAAAGTTAAGTAGAATGTCCATCAGTCAGAGAATTGTCTGTATTTTTTAGGAGAAATAGGTTCAATTAATTTTAAGGTGTCTCCCAATGGCAAGCATTTTGCGAACAGCCACGATTCAGTGACAATTGTTGTTTTGGGGATGTTTTTATTAAATTTGTGTTTAAGGCACATCAAGATTCCTTGTTAAAACCCAAAATATACTTTAAAATATTTTTAAAAAGCACAGTAAAGCAGAAACATACTGAAGGTTACAAATTAAATTCATATTCATGAATACTCAAATAATAATTGTTTGGCTGGGTTAAGCAATGACAGCTGGTCTAAATTTAATCTTCCTAATTTTTATTGCTTCATTAGCAAAATATGAAGATTTTAAGAGGTGGGGAGGAAAATGGAAGTGTGGTTCCCTATTGGTAGTAGTAGTAGCAATTTTTGAAATCTGGAAACAATTTGTCATGACTGTAGGCTGCTTTGGAGTACCAAACTGTATAGTTTTCCTCCTTGAAATTTGGGTTAAAATTGTTTCTTGGGAAAGATTTCTCTGTAGTTGTATTTTACTTAGTTTGCTCCAGAGATAATGAAATAATGTCACTGCCTACCTTTTCATTTCTGCATTTGACTTTTTTCTATTTCAGTTTTTCAGGATTTCATTTTCCACTGTTTTGTAGGCATCCCATCAGCCCCTCGGGATCTCAGCTATGAAATTATTGGATCCAATGTCCTCTTGACCTGGCGTCTCCCAAAGGATCTGGGTGGCCGAAAGGATGTTTTCTTCAATGTCATCTGTAAAGTGTGTCCGAATGGCTCTCCAGGACCTTGTGTCCGCTGTGGGGACAGTGTTCAGTTTGAACCCCGGCAGGTGGGGCTGACTGAAAGTCGAGTGCAAGTGTCCAACCTCCTGGCTCGTGTTCAGTATACTTTTGAGATTCAAGCAGTCAATCTTGTGACTGAACTGAGCTCAGATTCTCCCCATTATGCTGCCATCAATGTCAGCACCAGCCAATCAGGTAAGCAGCATTTGCTGTTAATTATCATTGCTTATTTTATCCTGTCTTGTTCCTCTATTTTCCTTCTCCAGTCTTAATCTCTTCTTTTTGCTGTCATAAAGACTGTGGATAATGATGAAATAAACCCAAAGAGAACAAGGGGTTTCCACTAATAATGTGAGAGGAAACTTTAGCTAGAATCTCAGTCTCATGCCATTTATGACTACATATCAATCTTTTCGATAAGACTGTGAAGGCAATTTATGTGGAACAGAGATGGGTGAAATTGGTTAGAGGATAGAAAATGCCCATGTTTCTCTCCTCCTACAAAACTAAAAAACTTACCTTGGATCTTCATTTTGTAGCTGTGTGAAGTCACAGATGATGCAAGCTGCAGAAGTAAATCTCTGTTTTCTTATTTTCTACACTATCTGCCCATTATGTTGTGAAAGATGTTCACAGATGTGTTTCAGGGTGTATTTTTGAGATGTTGAGCTTAATGCTGGGATACTCATGTCACCTAAAAGGAGAATGGGGGTGGGGTGCTGTACCTTTTTAAGTGGTCCAGCAATACCTCCGGGTATTTATAACCTTGCAAGATTTTGTAAGAATATGAAAAATAAATCTTGCAAAATTTTGAAATCCTATAAGATTTCAGCCTACATTTTAGGTTTCATAGGGCCATCTAGAAGTGTCAGGGATGTCTTCAAGCTCATTGCCAGTACCTTTGAACATCTTTTATAGTTCACAACACCATGCTCAGGTTGTAATACTACGCACAGGTTGTAATACTTCACTGAACAGGTAAGTTATGTCATCAAATTATTTAATGCAATTCATCAATATGTTTTTATTAAGTTCTCATATTTAATGGGACTTTTTACAGCATTGCAAGATAAAGCTTTCCTGCGTTGCCTAGTGAAAGCATCTATTCCCATGGCCTTTGATAAAACTTTTTATTTTGCTTGAATCCACTCCCCAAAAACTTGGCAAAAAGAAGAGAGCTTGCCTTTGCAATTGAAAAAAAAGATCTTTGAAGTGAAATATTTGGCTCAGTATAATATTTTGAACATTTTAAAATCTATGTAAATACTGAATATTATTAAAGTCATGCTCTTTGGATTTACTGTCTTAGGCATTAGTCCCTTGGGACAACCAATCCCTTTAGATTCTCAGCCTAACATGCTTTCTCTTATTACTGAAGGTACTAAAATGATAACTGCTATTCCTACTTGGAAATTGTATAGCATTTTCACATGCTCAATATGCTTTATATAATTGTTCAATGAACCATATTATAGATGGAAAGATTGAGTTTGGGAGGCAGTAGATTGCCTAAAACCACTTACTGAATTTATAGCTAAGGTGAGATTGAAACCACTGAATTTGGTTTCACAGCTTAATCTGTTGA
The DNA here is from genome assembly GCA_015471245.1 of Laticauda colubrina. NCBI lineage: Eukaryota > Metazoa > Chordata > Lepidosauria > Squamata > Elapidae > Laticauda > Laticauda colubrina. The sequence goes on along the minus strand of BLBF01000004.1, from coordinate 10,237,105 downwards.
AAATCAGAGTCATTGCTCTCTTTCTTTCTTTCCTCCCACTCTAGCACAGTAAGATGATGGCATGTTTGTTTTTTTCCTTACTTGCTTGACAGAGGAGCCAACTATATCAGTTAGGAGATCAGTTAGGAGATCAGTTAGGAGATCAGATGAGTTGGAAGCTTTTATCAGATTTTGGCAGGGAATTTGAGTGTCTGATGTAAGAATAAATACCAATTTTGCTCTTTGGCTTTATCTAGGCAGTAGGTTTCTCCCAACTCATGTAATGGGGGTAGAAGAATTCATTGGGAGGTTAGGGATTCATGATTACAATTGCTATAAATATCTGAGAGCCTCTTGTTTGCATCTTTATTTCATGGATAAATGCTACAAACAGCATGTGAAATTTAGAATCATGTACATCTGTATGTATTTGTTTATAATTTTATATTCTATTCTTCTAATAAGTATAAGTACCTCAGAATAGCTAACAATAATCAAAACCAGCAAAGCAAAATGAAAATAGTTTGGCCTAGTGTCTAAGGTTCCATCTAGTCCCACCGTAGGCATGAAATCCTGCTGGTTGACTTTGGGCTGGTCACTCTCTTGTCACCTCACAGCTGAGGTTCTTGTGCAAAAATTAGGAGAAGGAAGGAGTATTAGATATGTTTTCCATTTTATTTAGGAAAATAGTAAAAGCAGAATAATAAAGCATAAACAAGTTTGAGCAAAAAGAAAACTCAAGTAAAATATATATTGTGAATAGTTTACTGCCTTCCTAAAAAGAATGTTCTCTTCTTCCTATTAATCAGAAATTATTCTAGTCCACCTTTTACTGTTTTCTGTTTTGAGGAGGGAACAAGATGCAAAGTTATGCTTTGAACTGCTGGCCATTTACATCTTTAACTTATGAACCACATGATATCCATAAAGATGAATAGAAGTTTAGAGAATAATAGCAAATTTATTTTTTAAATGCTGATATCATCCATCTCTTCTACATGGTGAATTTGGATGGTTTATAGGTTATAAAATAAATAAAAAATAGAAGATTAAAAGATTAAAACAACACAAAGTTAAAATATTATTTAAAACAATATTAAAATTGAACTCAGAAAGCTAAGAACCAAATACGACAAGGAAGAAGTCTTCTAACCTTGTCAGCTGCCTCCTTGGGCCTCAGGCCAGCCCACAAAGCCAGGTTTTGATATCCTTCCAGAAGGCCAAAATGGAGGGGGCAGTTCTCACCTTCAGGGAAAGAATGTTCCAGAGGGATGGGGCCACAACAGAAAAGGCTCTTCTGTTCAATCATGCTTGCTTAGCAGATGAGATCTGTAGCAGGCCTCTTCCACTGGCACAAGTGGAACATCCTTATCCCATCAGAGACAGACAGCTCCTCAGACAACCTGGACCTATGCCATGTAGGGCTTTAAAGATAACAACCAACACCTTGAATTGGATCTGGAGGCAAACCGGTAACCAATACAGCTCGTGCAATAAGAGTGTTACGTGTGCAGCCTTAGGAGCTCCCAGGACTGGACAGAATTGACAGAAAGGAGCAATATGCAATAATTGTTAAACAATTATATTGTTCAAAAATTATATGAACAAAAATTGTTTATATAAGCAATATGAACAATCAAATAACAAGCATCTATATCTCCAACAGATTCCCAAGCTGAACATTGCTATAAATTGTTCACAGCTTCCAGTTTGATATATCAAAAGTACAAGTCCTTTCCATATCTTTTCCTTCAATTCAGGAGAAAAAGGCAAGGTCAAAATGAGTTCTGCCACATCTGTTGGATGGAGTGTTAACTGAGCCCAGATGATGTGGCCACCTTGATACTGAGCTGCTTTGTTCAAAGGAACCTCAGCATGGGTATTATGTTTCCTGAACCATCCGTCTTAGGGTCCCATACATTTAAAGTCAAAGTCATCTATATCAATTCCCTCACTGTTACCAGTGGGATGGAATGTAAGATAATTTCAATCTATTCTGGAGTCCCTGTCCCCAGTTGATGACTTGGAAATCTAGTTGAATGCTGAGCCAATAGATAGATGAGCTGTTAGTTGAGCTGGTATTGATCAACAGCATTTATAAGCCAATTGGTCTTTTTACTAAGGTTATAAAGTGATCTGAAAAGGAGATAAAGCTCCCATTTCAATGGTTCAGTATTTGTCCTTATTGCGCTCAAAAGACAGGACACAAAATGGAAATTCCTGGTGCGTCTTCCCCAGTTATGGTCAAACACCAGTGCCACCTCCCAGAAAGTACCTATTCCTCAGTGATTAGGTTCTTATTGTATTGGGTTTATCTTCAAAATAAATGTATTTGTATATATGCATATGCATCAGTCTTTTAATGACTGCAGAATATACTGAAAAACTCTGTATGAACTCCTAATGCTTACAGTAATAAAACAAAGGTAAAGCCAAGGCCACAGTACAATAATAATATATCATAATCATACATTGGCTTCCAATTCATGGCCTAAATGCTCTCTGGAAAAGTTCTGTGCAGATGCTAATTTCACCTCAAGAGGGAGGTGTGAGTCCCTGCCCCTTTAATCTCCCAATAATGTTAACACATTTTGCTGGGGTGCACGCATGTGGACAAGCAAATTCTATGATTCTAGAAAGAAACAATGCTGAAGAAGTCTAGGAGAATAAACACATGGCACAACATAGGAGAACAAACGCATCAGGACTAGATTCAGCAGTCCGTCTATATTTAAAAGACAAAGGCCACTGTTTTTAAGACAACAAAGTTCACATTTTGGACAGAGAGGACTGTTGGTTTGAAAGGGGTCAAAGAAGTCATCTATGTCAAAATTGAACAGCTCTCTCTCAACAAAGGGGAGGGATATGACATCATCTATTTCCAGTCTACAACACAGTCCTTTCAATAGTTCCAAGAAAGCTCCACAGCCATTTGCACCACTCAGTTGATCCTGATGACACAGATAAACCTCCAGGTGGCCTCAATGATTTGCTAAAAAAATGCAAATGACCAGCTATCATGCAAGGAGTATAAATCCTTCCATTCCCCATCACCCAGTCAGAGTTGAAGAAGCTTCTTGGATGAGAAGTGAAATGTCTTCAAGTCCAGCTGCCTCTTGAGAAAGAAACTAAAGAAAAAAAATATTTGGGACAACCATTACCTGGATGACTGAGAATCTTCATAGACATTAATGAGACAAACTATATGAGACTTTATAGGATTAAACTGTCACCCTGAATTGCACCTGGAAATCTGTAGACAAAGAATATAGGTGCAGATGTTACATGGCTGTTGCAATTCCAGTTCACGAACAAAGATGACACTAGTTTTTGCACCAAGCTCAGGTCAGTGATATGCATCAGCTACAGTGGAGAACTCAAAGCGGAGATCTCAAGAATTTAGATTGAACACTCTGCACCAGATACCAAGAGTTTTAGCAGTTAAGCTTTAAAAATTAATTTAATTAATTTTAATTTAATTACTATGGGAGAATAATTGTTGCCCCTACAGTTGAATATCTAATTACTTCATTGGAGGCTGTTTAGACACACTAGGAAAGGTTTGTAGAGTGAAAATTTCCAGAAAGTTGATCTGTATCATTGATCTGTATGATATGTAAAACTATTGAAAATCCTTCACCTGCTCAATCCTATAATTATTATCAAACCAGTTATAGTAGTAATGTGGGAATGATTAGCATACCTCTTGATGATTGCAATCATCCTGGTTTTCACATGATTAATTGTAGCATTTCAGGATAGCAATAGGAAGTTAAGGTGTGAAGCAGAGGTACTATTCACAGGTTCTGACCAGTTCTGAAGAACTGGAAATTTTGAGTAGTTCAGAGAACCGGCCAACACCACCTCTGACTGGAGATTTTACAGTATCATTCCCCTGCCATGCCCACCAAGCCATGCCCACATAAGCAGTAGTAAAAAAATTTGAATCCCACCACGAGTGTGAAGACTGCATTATAATGTGACTTGGGATACAGACAAGATTAGAGCATTGTCAGTGTATACAATATGACTGGAGAAAGATGGTGGATCTCAGTTTTAATAAGTAGAGTGGAGTGGAATGGAATAGGAATAGGAATAGAATCTTTTATTAATTTAGTCTTTTGACATATCAAAAATATAAAACTGTTGATATAAAAATTTAATAGAAGGTAAGAATATATTTATGTTTTGACTGTCATAAAAGTTGAAATAGATTCAGTCAATTATTTGAACATTGCAGCTACATTGCAGTGGCACTGCTGTCGTATACCTTGATGTTTGATGTAGAACTTTCATAATTAATTGCAGCCATTGGCAATCAATAAAGGAAGCTTCCAGTTTGCCACAGCCTCTCATAAGGGATTGAATCAAATGCCACTTTCAGATCTATAAAAGCTGCATAAAGAGCCTCTCCAGGAGGGTAACGTATTTTGCAGAGATGTGGTGCAAGATTAGTCTGCAATGAAAAATGTGATTTGAAACCAGCTTCTTCCACTGCTAAAATTCTTTCTTGAACCATCCAGTAAGAAAAATTATAGTAAAGATATTTAATATGTAATTTACTAATTATATGTAATAATATGATTATATAGTAATGTCAGACCCATCTTAAGAACAACACAGAATAAACTAGCCAAAGTTCAGTCCTTTATTTGCTTAAACCCACAGACAGAATCTTGCCAGACTAAATCTTTACTTCTTCTCACCCCAACAGATATACCTTGGGAGATTTTAGGGAGTGGCTATCCTAATTCTCTTCCTCCATCTTCTATCCAACTTCGGGCTGTGTTCCTTCTGGTTTCACACCCTTTTTGGAACGTAATCCATCCTTCCTGTAGAAATGCTGCTTCATTACAGCCCATCACACCACCTCCCCTTCTATAGGCACCAATCCTCATATCTAGTTCGATTGCGTTTCTTTTTCTCCTTTTCAATATATTGACTTTATAATCCCGTTGTTCCATTCCTTTGAGATTTTTTAGGAAGATTGATGCAGGTAAATAAGGGAGCTAGGACAATCCACCTACTGAAATTGTGTTTTAGCATGTCTGGAAAAGTAATCAAATGGATTCTAGAACAAGTCAATTCTGAGTTTTTATTGCAGGCAAAATGACCAAGTTCAAATTACCATCATACGTGAAGACCCAGTTCCCTTCAGAAATCCATAAAATTGGAAAAAGGTAGAAGGAAGATAAACAACTAGCAGAAGATGTACGAACTTAATTTCAATGGCAATGAATCATATTTATTTAATTAATTAAATTTATATGCCATCCATTTGGCTACCAAAGTAACTCTTGGAAGTTGTGAAAGAACAGATCAACTGGATAATATTAATTAAAGTGGTTGCGGTAGGAACTATGCAACAGGAACTCCTGAACAGAACAAATGGCTATCATCCTGCAGATTTCTATTGTCCTATTCAACCCACAGCCATTCACACCCATCACTTTAGCACCTGGAGTGCCTTCTCTCATTCAGACAAAGGCACATTGATAATAAATCCTCCTTCTAGAAGTAGATATTTCTAGGTGGAGCTAATAACACTCTTGTAGTTATGTAAAAACTATGTAAAAGCTATGCAAAAACAAGAAATGGCAGCAAATTATCTTAAAAGTACGCTGCTTCCCTTCTACCTCACTCAGTAAAATGTGAAACACACACTGCAGCATTGTAATTGGCATTGTAATTCTGTCTGCCCTTTTGAATGACAATTGAAGCATTCAATTAAGCTATGTCAAACCCTGTTATGCAAGCAATTCAGAATGAGTGGAATTTCATGTGCCTCTTTCATTGGTAGAACACCTTCATCAATGAACTAGGTAGGAGGAAATCAAGTCTTGTTACAAAATCTGGTCCAGAGGTTCAAATAATTCTCCAAAACATTATTTTAGGAGACATGGAAGAAGGGGAGTGCAAGAGGATGATCTGAAAGGGACGGTTTCCTATGTATCTATGCAGATTTTTTTAGTTCTGTCACATTGGTCCAGTAATGAGTAACCCACATAGAAAAAAAATATAAAAACTCTGTTTCCTGAGTGTGGGGAGAATAATTGTGCTGCATAGTACATCATGTTTGCAAGCAAGAAGATAGAAATGTTGGTGAAAAGACAAGGTAGCCTTTGTCTATCTCCACCACAATAAAGAATATAATACTGAGGAAGTTCTTTCATTAGGTGTCTTCAATCACTGTTTTCATTTGACTGTCTGCTATCTGTCAGTTCCTGTTCCTAGTTAGCTATCATTTTTACCTTTTCCATGACACATTATTTCCCTTTTTCTTCCAGCTGCATTTTGTCACATCTCTTCTGATACTTGCATCTTTTCAGTTCCCATCAATTTTTGATCCTGGCAACTTGTATTTCACAACATTTAATAACAAATGTTATAATAATGTATCTACCTGTCTGTCTTGAAAGGGAAAAGAAGTGATAGATAGAGAGAAGATAAAATGATGTGAATTGCTGGTCTTCCTGAATTTCTGTAGTCTTTAGAGTTGGCCAATCCAATATTGGATGTCGAAAGCTTTTCTGCCTTCCTTAAGTTTAAGAGAGATCAGAATTACATTTTGGAAACTATCAATAATCTAGATAACAAGGAAAATAGATGCAGTGTAGGCTGAGTTTGGGTGAAAAAATTTATAACTTGGATACTCCTTTTCACCTTTTAATTCACTATAACAATCAAAATCCAGTAAATATTTGAAATGTTTTCAAATACTTCTTAATGACCTATAAGATCCACATTTTACAGGTACTATAAACCTATAAGATCCACATTTTACAGGTACATATTTATTCAATCTGCATCACGTTGACCAATTTTGAACAATGTTCTAATATCTAGAACAATGTTCTAATACATTTTGATAGTTTAAAAATATATTTTTTTGCACTTTTAATGCTTAATATGAGATAAAAGATACATTAAAGTATGTATTTTGGCAAGGAATTGAAGACATATGTTAGGATTATAAACAAAAATTATGTAAATGTGACATACACTCTAAATAGGCAAATTTGCTCCATGCCTTGAAATATTATGGAAAATATGTTTTAGGAGTATTTATCATTTTTATATTTAAATGTACAGTATCAATATTAGCATAGGAGTATTACTCAAATAATCAAATTAGATAACAATAATTGTTGCTACATTTGCTCTAAAGTGTTCCTGTTTCAAGATGCTCCTTGTTCAAGCCCTTTGTTCCTGGACATGCACAATGCAAATGGTAGTTTGTTCTCATTTCTGTTTTCTGTGCTTCCAAATTAGGCTTTCTTTCTGCAATAAACTTCACATTTCATGGAGTTTTACAAAGCAGTCCAGGCATTACGGTCTTCCATTTGTATTTCTCCCAGCTTGCACAGTGTGTCTTAGATCCTTTCTACACAGAGAGACAGGGGGTGGTGCACCAATGTGCCAACCGTCCCTGTCCTATTGTTTCTTTTTTATTCGTATCCATTTCATGTATTCATAACCATGCTTATACCTGTTATCTAATACTTGATTGACAAATAAATAAAATAAATAAATAGAGACTGAGACAGAAAGAGAGAGAGAGAGACACACACACACAGAGAATAAGAGAATGGATGCACTATATCTTGTCTGATAATACTACAGGCCTTCTGTTCTGTCCGGAAAAACGCGAGGTAGACCGGGTTCCAACAGTAAAAGTCTTTATTTCAACAGTAAAGATAAATGGAACAGTTTGGCTCCAGCCACAGCAGCCTTTATATACGGCTTGCCTGCCGGCTTGTAGCCAATGACATTATTTTGATTTAACCGCCTTTTGGCGGCTCCTTTGGATTGGTTCCTAGTGAACCAATCCCTATGCCGGCTTTCTTAGCCAATCATATTAGAGGATTTGGAGTAAACTATTTTTATACAGAACACCCCTCCCCTCTTGGTTTAGCCCTACGTGGTGACGTAGTCGCGCAGGTAGGTGAGGCTTCTTCTGATTCTACTGGACTTGCGCGGTTCATTTTCGCTGGAGACTTCGAGCAGTTCGGTCGGGATCGCTGTCTCTCCGGTTCTTCTCCATGGAACTGCCTGGAAGGGTGAGTCGGCCATTTTGCTACCGCTTGAGTTTCTCAGGCCGGTGGTTTTGCCGCTCCCTCCTGGTTTCTCCGGGCAGGTCGAGCTGGCTTGGCTGGCCCCTTCGTCTGGATTTTTTCCGCAAGTCTCATCTAACCGTAAGTTTCCTTTTTGCTCTTTTTGATTATTCAGATGTTCTGGGTTTATTTTAAAAAGTTCTTTATTATTTTCTTGTATTTCCCCCCCCCCTTTGGTTTTATTTTCGTTGTTTTTTATTATTTGTGGTTGTGAATTTGTATTTCTTTCAATGTTTCGGGAACGAAGCTGGTCTATGTGCCGCTTCCATTCCCTGCCATCGTCTACGGTTAGTCGGTAGGACCGGGGGCCTGTGATTTGTGTGATTGTGCCTGGAAGCCATAAGGGGTCCCTGGTGAAAATTTTTGCGAAACTAGGTCGCCGATTTCAAATGTTCGGAAACGGCTGGAGGAGTCGGGGGGTCTTTCCAAGGTGTAATTTCCAAGGTGTAATCTGTCTAATTGCGACCTAAGTTTTTTTCCCATTAATAATTCCGCCAGGCTTTTGTTGGTTATAGTGCTGGGTGTGATATGTTGGAGGGTGAGTAGGCGGTTAATTTTATCCTGGACATCCCCAAGGTCCATTCTCTCTAAACCCTCTTTGGTAAACTTGACCATTCTCACCGCCCTACCATTTGCAGCCGGGTGGGCCAGCACGGTTAGTGCATGGCATATACCTGGGGAGGCTAGGTATTGTTCAAATTGGATGGCTGTTAATTGTGGCCCGTTGTCGGACACTAGGACGTCCGGCAATCCATGGGTTGTGAAGAGTTTGTTAAGTTGTTTAATGACCACCTCGGTTGTCGTAGATGACATTACTACAACTTCCAGCCAATTTGAGTATGCATCTACGACAATTAAAAAGGTATGTCCCCTAGTAGGACCCGTGAAATCAATGTGGATCCGAGACCAGGGGCCTCGTGGGGTCTCCCAGTCCCTTATGGGTGCTTGTGGTGGGGAAGGCCTGGTTTTCTGACATTTAGTCCAAGTAGTAACCCAGTATTCGATGTCTTTATCTATACCAGGCCACCAGACATAGCTTCTAGCTAGGCTTTTCATTTTTACAACACCAGGGTGGCCTTCGTGAAGCATACCCAGCACTCTAGTTTGTAATTTAGGAGGGATTACTACCCGATCACCCCACAATAAACAACCTAATTGAATTGAAAGTTCAGTTTGTCTGGTCCTGAAAGGTTTAAAGTTTTCAGTTTTTTGGTTTTCCGGCCAGCCTTTACCTACCCAGTTTAATATGTGGGCAGTCACTGGGTCCTTTGCAGTGGCTCTGGCGACATCATTTGCAGATATTGGTAGTTCGGGGCATGTTTCTATTTGCAGGGTGGTCATTGTTGGTGCCGGGTCTTCCTCCGTCGTTGGCAACGGTGCTCTGCTTTATGCGTCTGCATGGGAGATTTGCTTCCCGGGTCGATGCGTCAATGTGTAAGAGTATGCTGCTAGGAATTCTGACCATCTAGTCATCCGCAGGGATAAAATGTTCAGTGTAGGCTTGTTTCCTTCCAGAATTCCTAGTAACGGTTTATGGTCCGTTACGATCAAAAATGTTCTTCCATAAAGGTATTCGTGGAAGTGTTTCACTCCGGCGATGATTGCCAGGGCTTCTCTGTCTAGTTGACTATAGTTACGTTCTGTTTTAGACAGAGTCTTTGAGTAATAAGCGACGGGTGCCTCTCTCCCATCTGGCAATTGATGGCTCAGGATGGCACCAACTCCAAACGGTGAGGCGTCGCAGGTTACCGTCAATGGAAGTGTGTTACTAAACTGGATAAGAACGATGTTTGATGTTAATAAATTTTTTATTTTCTGGAATGCTTTTTGCTCTCTATGACCCCAAGTCCAATTAGTTTTCTTATCCAGCAAACGGTGTAATGGTTCTGCTATTGTCGCTTTGTGGGGGAGGAATACATTACAGAAATTTATGAGATCCAAAAATGCCTGCAATTCCGTTTTGTTTTTTGGCTGTGGTGCATCTTCAATGGCTTTGACGTTTTTTTCAGTAGGGTGTATACCCTCTCCGTCAATTAAGTAGCCCAGAAATTCGACGCGATCAGTCATTAAGCAGCATTTTTCTTTTTTAACTTTCAGACCGGATTCTCTGAATTTTGTTAGTACATTTCTTAGTCTTTTTTCTAGTTGGGTCGTATCCTTAGCCGAAATCAGGACATTGTCAAAATATGGTACGACCCCTTTTATTCCATTTAATAGGCGTTCCATGAGGCTTTGGAAAACGCCTGGGGCCACACTCACTCCAAACTGGAGTCTGTTACACTTGAATGCCCCTTTGTGAGTCACTATTGTCTGTGCCTCGGCCATTAAGGGGTCTACTGGAAGCTGTTGGTAAGCTTGTGCTAGATCTAGTTTAGCAAAAAATTTTCCTCCCCCGAGTGAGTGTAGCAAATGTTGTACGACTGGCACCAGGTATGCGCTTTGTTGCAGTGCATGGTTCAGGGTAGCCTTGTAGTCTCTGCAGATGCATACCGACCCATCAGGTTTAACCGGTGTTACTATTGGCGTCTCCCATTTAGCATGGTCAACAGGTTCCAAAACCCCTTGGTCAATTAATTTGTTCAATTGTTCCTCTATTTTTGCCTTTAATGCAAAGGGAACTCGTCTGGCCTTTAATCTTCTAGGGGCCACCTGGGGGTCTTAGCTAAAGGAAATTGGGATCCCCCGATACCTGCCTAGGGAGCCATTGAAAACGTCCCTGAACTCGTGGATCAGGTTTTCTTCCCAGTCGGTTGCGGCCACTCGGTCTACTCCAGTCATTCCGATGCCCAATGGTACAAACCATTCGATGCCCAGGAGGCTGGGTCAGTCTAGGTCGACTATTGTCAGAAGCAGGACTTTGACATGCTGCTTGTAAGCGACTCGGAAATGTCCTAGACCTACCACAGGGATTCGATTCCCTTGGTAGTCCTTCAGGGTTAATTTTTGTTTCTGGAGCTCTTTTAGCTTAATATTTGGGACCAGTTGTTTGATTGTGTCCCATGACACCATTGACAGGAAAGACTCTGAATCGACCTCCATCTCGCAGGGGCTGCCTTCGATTTTTACGATGATTTTAACTTTTTTCCCGCTTTCCGTCTGAGCGCTTCCGATAGTGACAGTTTGATGGGTCTTTTCTCGGTTACTGGCTCGTTTGTTTCACTCCCACTTTCTCTCAGCTTGTTTCGATTCAGCTTGTGGGGGAGAGTTACTGTGTCTGTTAGGGCTGTAATTTTTTCGATTCCTACAGACCTTCTCGATGTGTCCCCTTTTCTTACAAGCTCTGCAGATGGCATCAAGGAATCTGCAATCGGCTCAAGGGTGGTTTCCTCCGCAACCGGCGCATTCCCACCAGTTTCTTTTCTCGCGCCTTTTTTTGTTGGCGTATAGGTGCTGGACCTCATCCTCTTCCTCTCCGGATTCTGATGTCTCGTCAAAATCTTCATGGTGTTTGGTGGCGGGAATTTGCTTCTTCCCTCTGGTTAGGCTCGCTTCATTGTTGTTCGCGTTCATTTGTTTCATTGTGGCCGCTGACTTTTTCACGGCTTCTGCAGCTGTGACTTCTGCGATTGCTTCAGCTACGGTTATGTTGGGTTTATTTAGCAATTTACTTTGTAAATTAGAGTCTTTTAAACCCAATACTACTCGATCTCGCATGGCTTCATCTAAGTTCAGGAACTCACATGCTCCCCCCAGTTGTCGGAGGGCTGCCACAAAATCAGCGATGGTCTCACCTTCTTTTTGTTCCCTTCGGTAGAATTTGTGCCGTTTGATGAGATTTGACACCACTGGTGCGTAATGAGCCTTCAACATTCGCTGGAGTTCGGGCCAGGTCATTTGCTTTACGTCTCTGGGCTTCGCCAATGCCTTGGCCATTTTGAATACCGTTGGTCCACAATGCATTAAGAAGACAGCCCTCTTACGCTGGTCTGAGATCTCTTCCATCTCGTTACTTTCCAAGTACATTTGGAAACGGTCTACGTAGGATTCCCAATCCTCTTCATTGGGGTTGAAGGGTGCGGGCGGTGCATTATTTCCGGCCATCGCTTCCAGCCTGGGTTTCAATTCGCCACGTGCACAGTCTAATGTTTTAGGACGATCCCACCTTCGTCGCCAGTGTTCTGTCCGGAAAAACACGAGGTAGACCGGGTTCCCACAGTAAAAGTCTTTATTTCAACAGTAAAGATAAACGGAACAGTTTGGCTCTAGCCGCGGCAGCCTTTATATACGGCTTGTCTGCCGGCTTGTAGCCAATGACATTATTTTGATTTAACCGCCTTTTGGCGGCTCCTTTGGATTAGTTCTTAGTGAACCAATCCCTATGCCGGCTTTCTTAGCCAATCATATTAGAGGATTTGGAGTAAACTATTTTTATACAGAACACCTTCAGCCCAGAAGCACGCATAGTTCAGGAGAAAAGGAGCAAAGAAATCTTGTGTGCAGTCAGCAGAATATCTAGTGTCTGTTTCTAAATGTGAAGAATAGTTCAAATCCTTCAAGGAACTTCCTGAGGCTCCTTCAGCTGTTCACCCCCCAAAGGAGACTCATGAGACGTGCTGAAAGTTTCCCCTCTCGAGCAGCAATCCCATTGGGTGGTTATTCTGATCAGGTTCTTCTTTGTGTGCTGTCTTCTCCCCCTCCCCTATTCACTTCTCCGGAATCATTAGCAGCGAGGGTGACACGAGCTGCCCTTGATTTATATTGACAGCTCATGCTAACAAGGCCTCTCTTCCACCCTTGCATAGTCCTAGCTCAACCCCACCTCCATTTATTTGTCCCCTTTGGCAGCTTTTCATTTTAGTTAGCTTTATTCCCTCAATTACACATACATTTGGAAGGATTTGCTTGGGTTTGGAGAAAGGCAGGGGAGGACAAGAGATCTGAGAAGAGAGAAAAAAGGAAAAGCTTTCTGAATGAGGGGTTGTATCAGTTATACAGCAATTGCAATAGCTGGCCAGATGGCCTGTATCTTGGCCATCACTTTGTTTTTGTTTTTCCTTTACTATCATTTTTAATTTAAATGGTGGTTTTATTGTTTTTTTATTTATTTTGTTTTATTATGTACAATGCCCAGAGTCACAATGTGAGATAGGTGGTTTATAGTAAAAAGATAAATACATAAATAAGCAAGCAAACAAGCCTCTAAAAGCAAAAGTTTGATCAAGGTATTATAAATAGGGCAACCAGTTCTAGGTTATCAACATCTAGGTAGACTCTTCCTCGTTGCCATTTGTTGACATCTTGGTTTGGATTGCCCAGACTTGGTAGCTGGCTAATTAAAATTAATTGTCACTGAAATCTAACCCCTATAGATTTGTTTAGATTTAAAGCCATCCGTATTGATCATGCTGCTGTAGTTGTGACTTCCATAATTTGTAATTTGAGAAACTTCTTTGTGTGTCCATCTTTAGCTAGGAGGCAGTTTGGTTTAAGTCTACGAGAAAACCATCCCTTCCTTTTCTTCTGTCTCTGTATCAGGCACAGTTGTAGAAATCTCCGTTCTGCTGACTCACTTCTAAAGGAAAATTGCCACAATATTTTCTGTTCAGATAATCTAATCTATTTTTTTCATTAATATCCCTTAAATCTAATATTGGAATTCAAGGCAGGATTCCATGGGTGGTCGTTAGAGTCTAGCTTTCCTTCCTAAGTATCCCAATATAAGGACTCTTCACACAGCATGCATGAATATTTATGACACTGAGGCTGTAATTGTATATGTGTACATACATAAACCCACATAAAAAGACACATATTCACATATGCACACAAAATGTGTAGTCTTTTTGTCTATGTCCCACCCGCACAATACAAAGTACCAAATGTAATTAGAACATCCATGAGGATGATAGAATTACTGCCTTTTCTTTAAAAAAAGGTATACACATGAAATAATAATAACAACACAGGAGATGATTCTCATTTTGGAAAAAGACAATGGCAAAGCACTCCTACACAGTACTCTCCAAACCCTCATGTAGATAAAATGAAATCAGGCCAAGTCAAGATCTACTCAAAGGAGATTTTGCTTTTATTTTAACCAGATGAAAATAAAAGCCTGCATTGACTGACCAATTTTATACTAAAATATAATCAAATCGATTCTGCCTTGATACAGAAGCGACTTATTGAAATCATCAGACAATTAAGACAAAAGAACTGGGTTTACTGTCAAATAATTTATTATTAATTTAATGATCATTTAAACCAACTTTATATTTACAATCAAGCTTAAATCCTATTCTTATTTTTATTCTTTTGTATACACTTTGTCATATTTTCCACTGTGTCTATGAACAGGCAGGTGACATGTGTGTTTAATATGCCTCAAGCACAGTGTTCATCCATTTATTTAACATAATTATATCCGTTTCTTGACAACTAGAACATTTACAGCAATAAAATGGCATTGAAACAAATTCTAACAAAAAAAAAAAAAAAGCCTTTGCCAGCCAATAGAAAGCAGCTGGAATACAAGGAGGATGGAATTGTTCAGCCAAAGCTTTCATGAAAAAGAAGGTAATTTTAAAACTGTTCTGAGCACTCATTATAGACGTGTTTTTGAATCTTATTTGGAAGCTTTGGTTTCAGTTAAAATCTATTGCTAACATAACAGTAAAATACTTTTTACTATCAAAGACTATCTCTTCTCATATGTATCTACCTGGCAGTGAAAGCTTAAGGGTGATTTGTTTTCTGTTTAATTCTTATATGTAAAAACTAAATCCAGCTTCTTTTAGTTGGCTTAAGAATTTGAATGGTAACCAGTACAGATTTACTAATCTCAGGAAGCAGGTAGTGAAAACTTGTCTACTTTCTTCTCAGTCCCAGAAATGAATGCAGTGTAGCTCAGCATAACAAGGCTGGTTCTATTCATAAGCAGAGGATAAAACAAAGTTCCTGGGTGGAAGAATAAACTAGCAAATTATATTTAAAACAATCCTGATTGCCACACAGTGCCTCTTCTTGAAGGACATCATGTAATAATTCCCAAGAAGATGGTCTAGAGTTTACATATGACTTTTAATGGGAGACCAGAAAGAAATTTTATAAGACAATCTGGAATATCCAAAAAACATGAAATTCTGTAAAAAGGCTAGCTTTTCTGTAACTGTTGCTATGAGTATCTGCAGTTTTACGTTTTTCATAATTATCTCAATCCATTCAGCAATAGTTGGGGATCTTAACTAGCCAGGACAGAAAAGAATACATTTTCACCCAGTAATCATCACGGGTTCTATCACCTACATGACTAAAACCGTAATAATTTTTGCTGGAAAAAGATGTTTATAGGATGTTCGCACCCTTGTCATCTAACCAACAAAGCCATGTTTTAATTTTTTCTCTCCTCGGGACATTGAAATTCATGTCCTACACTTTATTAACAACATGGAGTTAGATTTTTTTTTTTTGCTTCCTTTAAGATAGCTGATGATATAGAATAATAAAGAAAATAGATAGCCTAGATATCTCGAGAACTTAAACTGAACAAGTGGGTTTTGAGGTAGAACAAAATAAAGGCAGAGAATGTGTAGGGGTTTGTTTTGGTTTTTTTCATATTTTAATTGTGTTTTGCTATTGTTCACAATGTCTTCAGTGGGAAATTTTCTAAGAAACCCCACCTTAAGACCTCTAAATTTGTTCTTGCTTGTTAATGATACACTTTCCTACTCTTAATTTTTTGTGTGTGTCTGGGGGGGGGGGGTGTTAGAAGTTATTTTCCAAGCACATCTTAGCTTTGTGGGGGGTTTGTATGTATTTTTAAATTAGAAAACAATGAAAATATGATAACCACCTGACAATGCAGCAATTTTGGGCAGATCTCATAGTTTGTTTTCCAGAGATTTCCAAAATAAATTTCTTTTATCTCCTTATAGAATTTTTTGTGTGTGGCAACCCTGTGGATATTGATTTTCCCCCTCAAAAAAGAAGTTGTGTATCTAAATCACTAAAAAGTAGAATTGTTTCAATATTAGTGAAACTCACAAGCTGCATAAATAATTCCACTGGAGAAACCAGCTGCCTACTAAGCATGTGGCATTGCTGGGTTTTCTCTCTCTCTCTCTTTAAGTTACTGTTTGCTTTAGGCAGGGAATCAGAAGAAATGGGTCTTTTAAAGCCATTGTTGGAACCACCTGTTTGCCATGAAGTTAATTGGCTGTGTAATATTTTATTTATTTAATTCATTAAGATAATGTATATGGCCACTCATCTTAATCAAATAAATCTGTGTGGTTAACAAAACATCCATAAAATAACAGTATAAATGCTACAAGCAACTTACAGTTAAAAATAACAGGCTACTCATGGAACTGCCTCGCAGCACAAATATTGGCTGAATTATGGCCACAATGCCTGAGGGAAAGGTAATTTTTAAAAAGCCTTCCAGGAGGCCAACAGAGTTGGGGACATCTGGACCTAATTCCAAAGGGCAAGCACAACCACAGAGAAGGCACATCTCCCAGGTTGCACGAAAGGACATTATTTCACAGAAGGGACCTAGAGTATTCCTACCCTGCCCAATCAATTTGGGACTGGTAGAAAGCATTAGAGACAACCAGGCCATCAATCACCTGAATCAGGCCCATTGTTATCATGGTGGCTATGAACTCTTGACCAGCACAATGGTTCAGTGGTTAAAGATGCTGAGGTGACAGCCCAGATTTGATGCCTGAGTGCCACACAATGGGGTGAGCTCCAGTTATTTGCCATAGCTCCTGCCAACGTGGCAGTTTGAAAGCATGCAAATGCAAGTTGATACGAAGATAACACTTTGGTGGGCAGGTAACAGAGTTCTGTGCTCCTCTGTGTATAATCATGTTGGCCATATAAGGAAGTGTTCCATAACATGTTCCATAACATGGAAGTGTTCTCCAGACAATGCTGGCTTCCTTGAACAGGAAACAGAGATGAGATCACCCACTAGAGTCAGACCTAACTGGGCAGAAGAAACTTTTACCTTTATGTGGAAGCTGGTACACTAACAACAATCTCACCTGATTCCTAAGACCCAGATTCACAACCTGGGTCTCATAACCAGTGATTTCCAGAACATTACCCCTCGAAGCTACTAGAGATTTTCAGATACTTATAGCCACACCCCACCCCTGGCTCAGAATCATGGCTGGTGTTAGGCCCAAAATCCAAGTGGCACATTTAGAGAAAGTAATACACACACACACACACACATTACTATATACAACCTATTTTGGTAATGCATATCAGGTTGACATTCAGAACCTCAGTCAAATCAAAGGTTGATAACAGATTGGTCTTATATTAAGTAGCAGTAGATGAAGGCCCGCGGTTACCAAAGATGGGAAGACCAGATCTCTGGACTGAGTGCAGAGGGCTGGAATATGGCACCAGTACTAAGCACTAAAGCAGCCTTTCTTAAATAGTGTGGTATTATTAATAACAATTTCATCTATCACATGCACTTAAAACTGGCATGGCTTTGTGTATTGTGTATTTCACCTATCAAGAACTGCCATTTCTGTGGGGTGGTATCCAAAATGTAAATGTGCATCTGGGTTCACATGATCAAAGCTGTGCCTTTTGTATACCCCACTATGGATACCTGTGTGAAATAACATCAAATAGGATATCTATCTTGCTTTATGTGCTTATTTCTGTGCTTATTTATTTGCCAATTCAACAATTCAACTCTTCCGTTGGGAAGAACTTAAAGCCCTTTCACACTGCCCAACGGATGCAAAATGTTTGTAAAAAGGACACAGCGGACGAGAAAAATGTTCCATCCGTTGTTATCCGCTCTCAAAAGGGGCAAAAATTTGCATAAACAGAGCGGATAACACGGAAAGGAACGGACGGGGGGAGGACGCAGAGCGGATGGAAAGCGGAAGCGGAACGGAAGCATCCTTTTGCATCCTTTTGCATCCTCTAGACATCCTTAATATCCGAGATAGGTCCCCTCTGTGAACGTTTTTTCCATTTTAAATGCTTTCTTTGCGAGCTGCATCCACTTTCATCCTTTCTGTGTCCGTGCTACTAACGCTGTGCGTCCGTTCCACGTCCGTTCCACTTCCTCCCTGCATCCGTTTACCGCTGGAGCAGATTCAAGTTGCGCGGATGCGCAGCGGATGCCTAGCGGATGTAGCGGATGCGTAACGGATGACAATGGATGCAGAACGGATGTCCACCGTATGCCTAACGGATGCAGAATGGACGCATTGGATACATTTTCCGCTCAAAAGTTTTGAGCAGCTCAAAACCTTTTGAGCGGATGAAATGTCAATAGACGGATGCTAGATGGATAGAGAGGAAGCAAAACGGAGGCAGTGAGTACAGAACGGAAGCATCGCGTTAACCAACGGATGGTAAGTGTTTTTCTCCGTTTTACATCCTCTTTCCATCCATTGCTGCAGTGTGACAGGGGCTTTACATAAAGTGGTAGTCAGGTCACATTTATCTGTCAAAAGAATAAGTCTCTGAAAACAGAATAATACAAAGCCAAAGTTGGTATGGAGGAAGAAGCTGACAAAAGAAAGATTGAGTTCAAAAACAGACTCAGTTCAGCTGGGGAACTGCAGAGGGGGAAAAAATCCTCATGCATAGCTCTGGCAGAGACTGTTGGACAACAGTTTGGATTGTTTTCAGTCTTTCTAAGTCCCTTTTCCTTCCTAATCACATGACCTGGAACAGAAGCATTATTATATGTTGGAAAGAATTCCAAAAGCCATGGTGCACAAGGTAGGGACCTTGTTAGGCAGTGTGTGAAATAGCCCCAAGTGCAAGATACAAGCTAGTACATGAATGTTCCCTTAATGCTTGCTTCAGTTTGAACCCCAGAGTGACATACTAAGTCCATCAGATACAGTTGCTGGAGAATGCAGAAATATTTGCAAAACCAATGGAGCCTTCCAAATGAGAGTTAGCTGCCACAGCTCTCTACTGACACAGGAACCTGCTTATTCCTGCCAAAAGAGTCCGTTATACACATTTGAGTCAGGACTATGGGATTTGGAAAACTAGCTAGAAAAATTGCCAATCTGTGATGAGGACTTCAGATTGAGGCAGTAACATTCACAGGCATTGATGCTTGGGTCATAAAGCAAGCCAGGCTGAGAAAATAGCCAGCAGGGAATCTTTAGGAATAAGCATGAACCTGGGTAAAAATAGAGCTAAGTTAATTTCTCTTGCTCTAGTACAGAAAAAAGAAAGCAAATATGTGCAAGGGAAAGGTTTTCATCAGTTAATGCATAGACAAACTCATTAATATATAACCAGTAAAGCAGACACGAGCAATTTGTGATTGCTAAGCCACAAAGAGTTTCAAATCATGAATGCTTCCCCCACTGCCCTCTACTGTCTCAGGCAAATATACAGTATAAGACAGATAATATCTACCTCTGTATATCAATGTTGACATTTACATTCTGTTCATTGACACATTCAGATGTAAAGCCCAGGCCATATCGAATTGGGAACGACACATGGACCAGCATGGAAAAATAATAATCCAGGGTCACATAAAAAAAGGTTTTTTAAAACAAGCAGAGGAACAGAAATTAATTTAAATGCTAAGATTGTTCTCTATGAGAACAATTTGATATGGTGATTATGGCAGCAAGTTAAAAACTGAGAGGCTGAGTCTTACTCTTGTCTTGGACATGAAGTCAGCTGGGAATCCTTGGGCCAGTTTTTTTCTTTCAACCCTAGGAAGCAGGCGATGGCAAACCATTTCCAAAATTCTCACCAAGAAAACCTCAGGGACATGTCCAAGCCATTGCCAGGAGTCAATACAAAGTTGAAGGTGCATGCACATATGCGTATACACACACAATATTGTTATCTTCATATGTAATTATTTAACAATTATATTTTTGGGACTTCTGGTTTGAGCTTCTTCGGTGACAGACCAAAACTTTGTCTCTGCGAGGCTTCGATCCGTGCTCGCCGCTGGAGCGCCCCGAGCCGGCTGATTTCAGGGCTAAGCCACCCCGTAGAGGTGGTGAAGAAGGGGGAGACTGCCTACAGGGTTGAGGAGAGCTGCATCTCTCTTCCCCAACTGGCCATTACTCCCTTTCCCAAAGGCGGTTGTAGCGGTGGTCAGAAATGGCCACCACAAAGAAGGAAAAGAATGTGCAGGAGGAAGATAAGAAGAGAAAGTTTTGGTTGACTGGGTCAAACAGCAAAAGCAACAAATAAGGTACCCTGGAATTGAAACTATTAAAAAAAACAATGACATTGTTGCCTAAGAAGATTTTTAAGCTGCGAAGGAGAGAGAAAAGGGAAAGGATTTGGGTTTTTTTTCTCCTCTTCCTATACTGACAGCTAAGAGACTTAAGCAAGAAATTGGGAAAAAAAATCCACTTTGACATTAATAGCCATTTAATGCTGAAAATAAAAAGTCAAAGAGATAATAAAGATTTCTGGATAATCAAAAGCTTTTGAAAACAGGAAAGGAGAGAAAAAGAATAAAAGGGCAGGATCTGGAAGGGAGGAGACTGCCTGGAATTAAAAAGAACTTACAGCAAAATCTCAACAAGACTTCCAAAAGATACATCTTAACTGAAATATTGCAACAAAAACCCCCGGAAGAGAAAGTGGAAAAAGAAATAAGAAGAAATAACTTGGGACTATTTGGATTACTTAATGATTTCTGGATTTTGGTTATTGTATTTGAATGACTAAAATCAATTGGGTGGTAATTTAAAACTGTTTAAAATGGCTCCACTTTTAAAAGAACTGAAAATGGAACTTAAAAAGTACAAAGAAGATGCGCAAGAAGGGAGAGGTTCTTTTGGCTTTGTATTTCAGTTTTTAGAAATGGAGATTTGGAATTATGAGAAACAACAAGAAATCCCTGCAGAACAAGAATATTGTGACAAAGAAGAAGCCATCTTTAATGAACAAGTAATCTTCGGTGGGGAAAAAAAAGGAAAGGGGAGAAAGAGAATGGAAAGTTTAAGATTGGGAAAAACAACTCCCCCCCAAAAAATAGAGTGAAAAATAAGTATAAAATCAGAAAGCAACAGAAGAGGGAAATGCAGAAGAGAGAATTAGAAGTAGAGAAACAAGGGGGTAAAAAGGAGAGGGAGAAGAAGAGAGGGAA
The DNA here is from genome assembly GCA_015471245.1 of Laticauda colubrina. Taxonomy (NCBI): domain Eukaryota; kingdom Metazoa; phylum Chordata; class Lepidosauria; order Squamata; family Elapidae; genus Laticauda; species Laticauda colubrina. Next base: position 10,215,937 of record BLBF01000004.1, on the reverse strand, counting down.
GAAAGAAAGGAAAAGAAGTTATAAAGGACAGAAACAAAATATAGAGAAACAGGGCCTTATTTAGAGATAATGGGTGAAAATTTAATGAAAAAAGGGATTCTGCAAAGGTACATAAGATAGTGTTGTTATATTAGAAATAAAAATAATTTTAGAAAATATGAAACAATGTGTGATTAAAATGTTTGATAAAATAGCTATCGTAATTCAGTGGAATGCCTGTCAATAAATAAATGTAACAAAATGAATATTTAATGATTTACAAAACATATGTGAAGAGAAATAAGGGAAAAATTAATTATGGAGATTATATGTGTCTTTAAGGAAGTATGAAATTCAATTGGAAAGAAATGTTAAAGATGTTAGGACTTTAATGGTTATTAATGATAGAACTGAATTGGAATGGAATGAGGGTTTATAATTACATATATTTATAATCCTTTTTTAAAAGAATATAGTGTGTATTATAAGAATGTACCAAGCAGAATTGGATTATATTGAAGGTCATAACCTTAAGGTATATATTGAAGTTAGATAAGAGTTGAATGGATGTAATTAAAAGATATAAAGGTGTCATACTCCAATTAGTAACTACAGGAGAAAATTTGTTTAATGAGAAAAGATAATATGAAATTGAAACAGAACAGACAAAAGTATAAATATAATGATTTGAATTGAGATGAGATAATCAAAATAAAATTGAGAAAATTAAAAGAGGGGAAAAACTATATAGAAAATGTAAAATAGTATAAGAAATGGAATAGAACACAAAAATGAGCATGAAATTGAGTTTTGTGTCTATATAAAGAAGTGCAACTCGGGACCATGCGATTTTCAAAAAAGATGTTTTACTTGTATTTTGTAAGTGAAAACCCAAATAAAACTTTATTTAAAAAAAACCACAATTATATTTTAAGACTTGTGTCTTAAAATTCCCTCATGGACCAGGGAACTCCTTCTAATGATGTGGTATGAATGTGTACTTAGTACACTTAAACAACATATTAAAGATATGTAAATCCAAGATCAGGAAGGTTTATTTGAGCAGTCAAATTCCCCTTTTTAAAGAAGTGATATATTTATATCAAATAACCATCCCCAAAATTCAAAAGGTGTTAACCTTAAGCCCATGTCACACTGAACCAATGGATGCAAAGAGGATGTAAAACGGACAAAAAACCTTGCCATCCATTCGAAAACGCGATGTACTCACTGCCTCCATTTGGCTTCCTCTCTATCTGTCCAGCATCCGTTTATTGAAGTTTCATCCGCTCCGAAAGTTTTGGGCTTCCTAAAACTTTTGCGTGGAAAATGTATCCAGTTCGTCCGTTCTGCATCCGCTACGCACCCGCTATATCCGCTAGGCATCCGCTGCGCATCCACGCAACTCGCATCCGCCCGGACGCAGGGAGGAAGCGGAACGGACACGGAACGGATGCAGAACGGATGCCTAGCGGATGCAGAACGGAAACAAAGCATTTAAAGCGGAAAAAACGTTCACAGAGGGGACCTATCTCAGATATTAAGGATGTCTACAGGATGCCTAGAGGATGCCTAGAGGATGCCTAGGGGAAAACCTATACTGCCTATAAAAAGGGGGAGCAACTCGCCTGCATCTCACTTTCAGAACAGCAGCCCAGCGGTGCAGACCTCTGCAGCCTTCATCTGGCTCTTCCTCTTCCACAGCATCCAGTCATGTCCACCGTGGATTGTGACAAAGTCCTTTCGGCAGCCACCATCCTTCTGCAACAGTGCGAAACCATCTACAGGCTCTGTGAACTCTACTACGGGAAAAAAAGGAGGCACCCAAAAAAAGTCTGGGTCCAAAGATGGTTCGCCAGAAGAGCAGAGGACGGACTGTACAACAAGCTGATGGTAGAGTTCAGGAGCGAAGACACTCGGGCATTCCAGAACTTCATGAGGATGCCTCCAGCCATGTTTGACGAAGTTGTGCAGCGCCTGACACCCAGGTTGAGCAAGACAAACACCAACTTCCCGCCCAGCCTGGAACCTGGGCTCACTCTGCGCCACCTGGCCTCAGGGACCATCTACAGGAGCATGCAGTATGGCTGGAGGGTGCCACCAAGCACCATCAGCATTGTGGTCAGAGAAGTGGTGCAGGCCATCATCGAAGAATACAAGTAGGAGCTCCTCCAGTGCCCCTCCACTGAAGAAGGATGGAAGAAAGTTGCAGAGCAGTGGTATCAGAAGTGGAACTTCCCCCACACCGTTGGAGCCATAGATGGCAAGCACGTGGCCTGCAAAGCTCTAGCCAAGTCGGGGTCCACTTATTTCAATTAGAAGGGCTTCTTCAGCATCATCCTCTTCGCCCTGGTCGATGCTGACTCCAAGTTCATGTACATCGATGCTTCAGCCAACGGCTCATCTTCAGATGCCCAGGTATACAACGCCAGTCACCTCAAGGAAGAGCTGGAATGCAACCTCATCGTGGGCTTCCCAGATCCAGAACCCCTGCCCAACGACACACAAGATGTGCCCTACTTCATCGTGGGGGATGCCGCCTTCTCCCTCACAACCTACCTCATGAAGCCCTATACCTTCAAATACCTCACCCATGAAGAGAGGATCTTCAACTACAGGCTGTTCAGGGCAAGACGGGTGGTGGAGAACGCCTTTAGCATCCTGGCCAACAGATTCCAGGTACTTCTCACCACCATGCAGCATAGCCCAGAGACCATGAGGAGGATCATGGAAGCTTGCTGCATCCTGCACAATCTCATGCACACCCGCTACCCAGTGTTGCAGAACAGGCTTGTGGACCGTCAACAAGGCAATGGGGACATGGAGGCTGGGGAATGGAGGCAAGGGCAAAACCTGATTGACACTCAGGATGTGCAAGGCCCCAACAGAGCCTCACATGAGGCAAAGAAGCAGCGCAACCTCCTGAAACACTGGTGCAACTCCCCAGCTCGAGCAGTGGAGTGGCAAGACAGGATGGTAAATGCTTAATGGATGCTTCCTTCAGCCTGTCTCATCACACGGATGAGATTGGGCCATGTATGTTGGGTTGGCCTACAATGAATAGGGCATTTAATAAAGAGTTGTGTTTATGTTGACATGTGTGGAGAATTATTACATTATTATTGATAATAAAGGGCCGTAGGTGTGGCACTTGGGAGGGTGGACCATACAGTCCCACTATGCTTGCACTGGAGGTTTATCTATCCCACTGCTATCCTAACCAATCCCAAAGGTATCCCTGCCCATCCCACAGGTATCCCTGCCCATCCCACAGGTATCCCTGCCCATCCCACAGCTATCTTAATCCATCCCACAAGCATGCAAAGGCTTAAACCATTTCTAAAAGTTTCCAGCAAGACTTTATTAAAAAAATGAAATGAAGCAAGTGTGTGAATCATAAATAGACTTTATTAACAACAAGCTATAAGACAAGAATGAGTCTCTGGCACTCCTCTTGGTCGCTCAGTCCCAGGGGTGAAGGGTGCAGGTGCTATGGAGGTGGCTGGTGCTGGAGTGCTTGTCATCAGCTCCTCCAGAAGCAGAAGCAGCAGAAGAGCCAGCCCCAGAAGAGCGAGCCCGTGCTGCAGAAGCCCCAGCAGAACCAGAGTGAGGGCCAGGGGGCGGGATGGTAGCCCTGTCCCTCTAGCCAGGGCTGGCAGCAGATGGCTGAGATTTGCTGTGCTTCTGCATGGTTGTGGGGTTGCTGGCTGGCAGGGAGGCTGGCAGGAACCAAGGCTGGCAGCAAGGCAGGCAGCAAGGCTGGCAGGCAGACATGAACCAAGGCTGGCAGGAAGGCAGGCAGCAAGGCTGGCAGGCAGACCGGCTGGCAGCAAGGCTGGCAGCAAGGCTGGCAGGGAGGCTGGCAGCAAGGCTGGCAGCAAGGCTGGCAGGCAGACATGCAGGCAGGGCAGGCAAGGCAGTCTATGTGTTCAGCAGCAGGTCTTTCCTCTGAATGGCGACCTGCTTCCGAGCTGCTTCCGTTATATCCGCGGGGCTGACGCAATGCATCCTCCCCGCATGCACAATTAACCCCAGGCTTCCGCTGTGCATCCGCTGTGCATCCGCTTCATCCATTCGGCGTCCGCTCTGCATCCGCTGTATCCGTTCTGCGTCCACTTTGCTGAGGCCCCCCGGAAGCCCTGCGGATGTGCCATCCACTCCCATCCGCTCCCATCCGCTTCCATCCGCTGGGCTTCCGTTCCGCATCCGCTTTGCATCTGTCCTGCATCCTCCCCGCGTCCGTGTTATCCGCTCCGGTAATGCAAATTTTTGCCCCTTTTGAGAGCGGATAACAACGGATGGAACATTTTGCTCGTCCGCTGTGTCCTTTTTGCATCCGTTGGCCTGTGTGACATGGGCTTTAGCGTGCTGCAACATACTTCCCAAAGCAGTTTTGGAGGGCCGATACATATGAGCTGAGACTGTTTCCCTGTGGACAAGGGGCCATTGGAACTATAGCTCACATCTTGCTATGCTGTATCTTCTACAAGGACACAATGATTCAATTTATAACATCTTACCTGATAAACCATCCAGGAAATACTGATTTATGTGCAACACTATTATCAGATCACTACGAAGTAGTTTCTCTGAATTCTGCTATTTGTATGTAAAATTAGCTAAACCAGGGGTGTCAAACTCAAGGTCTGCAGGTCTGATTTGGCCAATGGGATGCTTAAATCCAGCCCATGGGGCTGGCCTGGAAATATCAAAGGACTGGCCTGCAGTGCCTCTGCTGGCCGAAAATGGCCCATTTTTGGCCTGTTTTTTGACTGGCAGAGTGCTACAGGAGACCATGCAGGGCGAAAATGGGGCAGAAGAGGCTGTGTGCAGTGCCCCCACGCCCAGGGGTGGGATTCTACCAGTTCGCACCTGTTCGCTAGAACCAGTTGTTAACATTCTAAGCAGTTCGGAGAACCGGTTGTTAGAAGAAATTACTGACCTAATCCTGTAAGGAAGGCAGGAAGGAAACATTATGGTGTTGCTTGCAGAAACTTCCTCTCTGTTAACCCTTATTACATTCTTGGCAGGACTAGACTTCCTGTCTCAGGAACATCTCTGGAGTTTTTTTCCCCTCCTTTGCTGGTACTTTGCTTGTGTGGAGTGACCATTCAAAGTTACAATGGCACTAAAAAAGTGACTTATGACCCTTTTTCACACTTACGACTCTTGCAGAATCCCCACAGTCATGAGAGGCCAGGCAAGGAGATGCATGCCTCGATGTGAGTGATGTGAGTTGCCCATGCCCAGCCAATAGCATGACCACCAAGCCATGCCCACCAACTAAGCCACGCCCACAGAACCAGTTGTTAAAAAATTTGTGTTAGGGATAACATTGTTCACCCTAACTGTTTTAGGTGAAATACTA